>VXBC01005601.1:230310-429380 GCA_013399945.1 Ploceus nigricollis | reverse complement strand
CTGGGCAGAAAACGTTCTGAGCAGCCCAAACAGGGGCACAACTGCAGCGCCACCAGGGCTCCCACCAAACTGAGCAAAACCAAAAGAAGGGTCATTATCTCTACCTCAAATTGCCAGCAGTACACCATTCAGACAACAAAACAGTATTTCCCTTCTTCAGCACCTGCTACATAATTTACTGAACCCTGCATTAAACAAAGCACTCTCTGTTGATTCAATTCAAACTCTAATTCTAACAGGTTTTGCCAATATTGACATGTATAAATTAGGAACTCTTCATTCACCACAAATAGAAACTGATTAAAATAGATCTAACAGACACCAAAACATTCACCCACACGTCAGGGAGATGCCAAACCTCTGCTGCTGCCCAGACTCTGGCTGAAGTTACCTGGCAGTGGCACATTCAAAGGAGCTTACATCACGTGTTCCCCTGCAATACCTGGCTAAACGCACTCTGCAAAGAGGATAACCCTTGTCTGCCCTGAATGAATTCCACTGGAAATAATTTCAGCAATCAGACAACTGAAACCTTTGAGTGCCTTGAATAATAAAGTATTTAATTCATGTCAGAGGATTTCTGGACTGGTGAAAACTGTTTTTCTTCTTTATAAATTAAAAACACACAACACTGGACAACTCTGAGGCAAGCTGAGGAAATCATAGCAGGAAGGGGGAAAAGGTAAAAAACCCCATCAATAACAAATCTTTGATCACACTTCTTCACTAACTGATTACAAAATGATGGTTAACTGCTTTTTTAATAATTTTAAAACTTTGCATTTAATAAAGTCACACAAGTAACCATTCTGGCTAAAGGATGATTTTTTCCTTTTTGAGCACAGATCTTTCTTAGAGCATTGTCTGGTGCACTTTGATTCAGGACTGGTCATAATCTACATTACAGCTACACAGAATTATTACCAGGTTAAAAAAAACAAACATTAGTTATAGCAAGTCTCTCATTCTAATTCCCTTTGTTTTATGCCCCACTCCTTTTCTAAGCCATGTATACAAATCAGAGAGCAGATTAAAGCTGTTTATTATGAAATTAACCTGACAAAACCCTGCTCCAAGACACATTACTTTCTAATCCAATCAAAAGCTTCATCTATATATTCTAGATGATCAAAAAAATAGAGGGTCAAAAAATACATTCTAGAGAGTCAAGAAATACATTGTAGGCACTCCTAAAATGAAACAAGAGGAAATACAAGGCCTTAAAAATATTCCTAGGGCTTCACTTTTAAATCCAAAACCCTAAATACACAAGAGCTTCTAGCAACATTTTAATTAGAGCCATGTTTTTCTAGCAAAATTTCCTACCAGTTGGCACAGTCATTATTTAAGAACACAGTGTGAAAGAAAGNATTATTTAAGAACACAGTGGGAAAGAAATGTACCCTTGACTTCTTGCCCTGCCCCTATTTTCACGGTTTTTCTCATCAGTGAAGAGTTACAGCAACTACAGCTAACACAGGCGCCTTTTTCCCCCCTCTTTTTTGCCAGCTGATATTTTGCCTACAATGCTATACAGCACACATCAGACATCTCAGAAAATTATTTAAGCCAGAGTCTGGTCCAGCAGCTTAACAGCAAACTCTCTAAGCTTTTTTCTTAAGAAAGGATGTTCTTTTATGTCTCATCTTTGTCTATTTTCAAACCTAATCAACAACAAAGGAGATTTAATCAGTGAAATAGGAGCAGCCAACAAACAAGCTCTAACTGATGCCAGGTGTTAGAAAGACAAATGAATTTTTTCGGTAGAACTGCCTTGTTTATGTTTAGGGCTGGATATATTTCAATGGTCTAAGACCCAAAAGAAGGGAAAGACTGAGCGTGTGGGCTAATTAGCATGGGAAACGAGAGAATAATTAGCCAACAGAAGACAGGACACTAACTGATAAGGGAACCAGGTGACTTGCAGTCAGTGAACATTAATGCCTTTGTTTGCTAAAATGTATATACAGTGCAAAGCATTGGTACTGGCCGTGCTGGCTTGGTGGATTGGCCGCCCAGCGCCCCTTTCTGCGCAGAACCAGAAATAAATCAAATACCTCGGCTCTGTGCGTGGCTCGGCCTCTGGCACACTGGGTGCAAGCACCCAATTCGGGACAACGCCTGGGTGCGGGGGACGGCGGCTCCCAGGGCCGGCCTTCCCTCCCTCCCGTCAGCACCACAAGGCCTCGAGCAGCCCCGGCAGCGGATCCTTTCTCCCAGGCCAGGACAGGGTCCCTCTCTCACAGCGGCACAGTGTCCCCAGGGAAGGCCGGCCCCGGATCCCCCCGTCCCCGGGNCAGAAGGAAACCCCTGAGTAAGAATGGCCCCCTGAGGTGCTGACAGCACCGCCCGTTCCGAAGCGGGCGCTTTGACGGAGTCTGGAAAGTCTCAAATGCTCGCCTCACTGGGGCAGTGGCAGCAGCAGGGCTTTGGGAGGAAGGCAGCCTGGCCAGGCCAGGCACAAGGGCTGCAGATGCACTTCGGATTTATTTATTAATTTATTAATTTTTAAATTTTTTTTTTGCTGCATAGCATAGTCCGATGAGATTCCCTTGTAGTGGCATTATGAGCCGCTAAAGGAAGAGGCAGGTAGCATTAATCCCACAGTGAAACTCTGTGGTGAAGCACTTCCTAAACGCTAGTCAAGCTGTGAGGTGTATATGGTAGAGGAGGGTGTTTCTATCTGAAATCAGTCCGTATCTGAGGAGTCGTTCCGAATTCAGTGGAGAACCCAGAGCAGCAAAGGCATTTCTGTAACCAGATCTAAAATGAAATATTCATTCTTCATTACGTACACTGTGTTAAACCTGACAGTCCTCAGTGAGAAAGCTCTTCCCATGTAAAATAAAGAGGATGTAATGGACTGTGGGCATCTGACACTCATTTCCTATTACTTTACAGCTACTTCTGTTCAGTCTTGCATTGCACGCATGTGATTTTATGCAATGAAAGGCTCATTATAACCTTAAGCTTTCTGAGGTAGGATCTGGTTATTGTATATGGCATTCACTTCTCTGTGAATCGTCATGCGTTGCCCTGGCATTATTTACATAATAAGATCAGTTTTAAAATGGCTTTTGTCAGTGAAAGCTTTGACAAATACTAGAGGAGTTGCATGGCTCAGTGAATCACCATGAGGAGGGTGAACAGTACTGCAGAATCTTAATAGCGCATTAAAAGCCATTTAAAATTCAGATTCACAGTGTTTCCCAAGAAGGAGAGAGCACGGCTGTTTGCAGCTTTTAATGTGCACAGGTTTTTTTCCCTGATGCTGTGAACTGTGTGTGCTTTTTCAGTGTGAATGCTCAGTGGTAAGCACGGAAGAGCATTTTTTAGCTGAAGAAAACAACACCACCCTGAAGCATCTCAAGTGTTGGAGAGTACTGCTAGTCCATCTTTATTAGTACACCACCCTGTGTTAAGCAGCTGGATTTTTTTTTGTTTTGTTTTTTTTGCATGATCATGTATGGCTTCACTGTGGATCATTATATTAATAACTTAAGGCCAAACAAACACCATTAACTCAAAAATAACCACCAGTACTGTAACTTTTATTTGCTAATAAATATCTTAATAAACAGGCTTACCCCATCTGTAAGACCTGATAATGCCTCTTAGGAAATCATAGAAAAATAAAATACAATAATAATCAATAACTTGTACTTTGTACAAAAATCTCATTATGTTGCTCAGCAGGTAGTTTTGCCAAACCCCATATTCTTTCTGCAAAGAGATGGCATATGTGATGCAATTCACCTTAAAAACACTCTAATGTTGAGAGCTGAGCATTCTATTACACTATTAACTTGTAGGCATGCCAGCACATGAAAATTTACATGAAACATCATAGTATCATAGGAATAGAATCATAATAATAAAGAAAAGAAGATAACACCACTTTTCAGTAAATAATAACAACTTCACGTCTAATGTGAATTCCCCTTGGGACTGCAAATCAGTAGGGCAAGCTTTTTATTCCACGGATATTCCTACAGTACCGTTTTAAACAGGCAAGAAGAAAATGCAGTGTATGGGAGATGTACTAGGTGAAGAAAACTAATTCTGGGGAGTGAGGCAGTCCCAGGGGGAAGCATCGACACTGGCTGTGCAATGTTCATCTCCCAGAAGGAGCGGCTCCAGCGCCACACGAGCTCAGACCGATGGAGGTGGAGCCCAGAGCCTCTGGCACTGCAGCACCAGGGCGGCTCTGCTGGGAGGTGAGTGCTGAAAACTGAGCCACGGGTAGTTGTCATTATTCAAATATGTCTTGGTTAAAGAAGCAATGGCAAAACAAACCTTAGCAGGGGTCTTTAAAGAAAAGGTGGGTTTCAGACTACTGGTAAGGATATGAGATCTGTGCTGAGGCCATGGTTTGATTTCGTAAAATAATTTGCAAGGATTATGATTATACCATTGCTTTTGAAGCCATCTACCTCTGAAGTTTTGACATGGCTGCTTAAATATATAATCTAAAGTGTCTGTCATCAAATATTTATTCATATATACACATACATTGATACATTTTATGGCTATGCTAGAACAGCAAACTATGAAGAGCAGTCATATTTAGTTTTGTACAATCTAATTTCACAGAAGAGACAGAGATTAAAACCCCTTTTAATTCAGATACATTTAAAACCAACACACAGAAATAGATAGAGGCTATCCTGAGAAAACATACCAACCACGTTATCTTCCAAAAGTAAATCAAAGCTAATGTTTGGAAGGTAGCAAAATATTATTTTTGTATTTTTTTTCTGAAAGTCAAAGTGGTTTTTCTTTAAAAAAGTGATGACAAAATGAAAACTGTTAATTCCAACTAGATCAATGAATGTTACTTTGCCAGAAAATAAACTATTGCCTTTCAGTAAACAGGGTTTCACATGATGTTTTAAAGATTTTTTTTTCTTGCTAAACTGCAGGTGTGATCCTGAGAAGTGCAGAGAAGTTCCGGAAGTCAGTAGGATTTACACCACACCAGAGAAGAATGAGCCCTTTTTATGTCTCTGGGTTTTCAGTCACGGCAGCACTGTGTGTGATGTAACTGATACCACCAGAGAATGTTGATATTGGCCTCAACAGAAGCAGATGGAAGGCTCTGGGTAAGAGCAACAAACACTGAATCCCGTCACCAGAGTTAACAAAGAAACAACTTTTCCCACTTTTAGTGTGAAATAGACCTCTCAACCTTACTTAGAAGACTTGGGAGAAGAAATTGCTGCAGAAGAAATTATATTAAAAACGCTACACTGCCAATTCAAAGCTCACTGTTTCTTGGGAAGAGGCAGATAAGGAATCACGGCCATCAAGCTGTAAAATGCTTACAGGTTTCCTTATTAGGAATCTTGGAGTGGGATGGTTTTCTTCAGATAGGGAATTAGTAAAAGAATCCAATAAATGGAACCACTAAGAGGGCATTTGTTATTTTATTTGCTATTGTGCCATTCATTAACTGGCAAATCTGAAAACTCAGACTGCAGTGCACCAGGAGTATGAGGCAGCTTCAAAGAGGAAAATCATCAGCCAGAACCTGTATTATGAAAGGGAGACTGGATTTTTTTTTGTTTTATGTTTAGGAAAGAAGAAAGATAGAAAAGTCCTATTTGTTTTGGAGGTTCTGTTTGATGGAGCTGGTGGTTTCATCCTGAATTTAAATCCAGAAGTTTGGGGAATTATCTGGTGAAAAAAACCCCACAAGTCAGACAATTTCTGCTAGATAACTTCTTAGATGTGTAGGTCATTTAGGTAACTAATTCCGAAGTCAGAGTTGACCATCCATTCCAGAGAAAACAACAAACACTGCAGCACCCAGCTTTTGTATCTTGCATTTTACCTTTTCCATGTTGAAAGTAACCACAGCTTACTTGATCACATCCCTGAGGTAGCAGCCTTTTCTTTTAGGCTCAGTGCACTCTCTTCTCCCCATTAAATGAGGCCATCTGTCCCAGGAAAATCTGTAGAAACCTTTGATTCAAAACCTGTTTCACTCACTTGACCTCTTATGGATACAGCTGACTTTGGATCACGCCCTGAGGGACCAACCTACATCTCAACCTGAAATGCTTCAACAGAACAATTAAAACCAGCAAAAACTTTTAGCAATCCATCTGAAAGACAAGACAGCTGGTGTCCCAATAAATGCTGGTTCTGTAACAAGAAATTAACCATGACAGTAGTGGGGTGCAGGAAAGGAGAGTCTGTTTGCAGAGCTGGAGCCTACCTACAGAAAATATGGACATTGGGCTTATCCCACTGCCATGGAAGTCAGTAACAAACTCTCATGATTTTAGATCACAGCAAGATTATTGCCTATTGACACAGAAACTTTTAATTCCTCACAGTCACATCACTCTCCCAGGAATTAATCGAGATGTTAATTAAAATCATTCAGCAGGATTTGGAAATACCGGGTGTGGTAGAGCAGAACTCGCCCAAGACAAAAATGGAACATCCCAAATTGACAATTAGTGACAAATAATCTACAGATTTGGAACACTGGCTGCACTTTGTCTTTTTCTGCTAATCCTATTTTATACAAAGAGACTGTGATGGTAAGTTATACAGCTCAGAGCACCCAGCTTCTTAAAGGAAAAAAATAATAATCCTATTATGCTTTTCCTTTTTTGTATTAATAATTTTCAGTTAAAGACCAGTCTGAATGAGAGAAAACTGAAAACTCGGTTTCTAAGCCAGTATTAACTGGAGATTTCTACATTTTATTATTATTTAGGTTCCTCTCAAGAAAGTCAGTTATGTAGCTATAGGAACAGTTAATCATTCAGAATTCTGTCCTCTGGACTTTCCAATATCAATTATGACAACTGTACCTGGTTTTTGTCCTGGGCTAGAACCTGAAAGGTCAGAAAATAGATTTTTTTTTCCTTCTTATCACTAAGATCATTATGTGGTGATGATACTATGAAAATAGTCCCTAGACTGTTGCATTGGGTACTTCTCCATCATCAGAACCTGAAAGGAATATTTGGGTTCCAAAGCAGATTTCTCCCAAACCTGATTTTCCAGATTCTAGATTCAAGGTTACTTTCTCCGGAGTCCCTTGACATCCCATAGTTCAGACTGCAGAGACCTGGATTTCTCTTTGATTTGTGGGTTTTCAGTCTCAGGGTTTGGCTTACCTACCACTCAACATACATGGTGCTGCTGACCAGTTCTTCACTGAATTGTCAGAAATGAAGAGGTGTTAGTATAATAAGGCAAAATGTCTTATGCTGTCTGACAGATATTTTATAGGGATTTTGATTTTTGATTATGCCTAACTCTAGTCTTGTATAAAGTCCCATTTAAAATCAACCTTTTTATATGAATTAAGCTGCACAAACTCAGAACTGTTTACAGATTCAGGAGCTTCTGAGGCGGCACTGAGATGTGTGCAGAACTAGTCAAAGTTCTCAGATACAGGTAAAAATTTTGGACAGGAACAAAGTAGAACAGATGGGAAAACTTTAAATTACTTTGAGACTGATCTTTTTAATTCTATGGTTCTCCCCATATCTTCATTGTCAGAACTTGCATTTTTTATTCCAGTTTAATTATTCAGATGTGAAAATATCAGATAATATGCTAAACCTTTCTGGAAGAGATAGGTACTTGGGAAATCTCTTGCAGGAAAGGAAAGTAAGATATACTCATGCAGGATATTTAAAGACATATACACATAAATAGATTCCACTGAACTGGTGTTACCTTATTTCACATATAAAATACGGAAATATACTTTAATCTGTTTTTTAACGTTAGGTTTTTCATCAGCCATTGTTGTTGTTTTTCCCTTCTAAAAGTCAGCTTATCTTTTTATGCTGTATGTTGGCATATCCTTACTCATATTCCCCTGAAAATTTCCCTCATTTTAACCTCCTAGGTGTCTATAAATGGTCATTTAAAAGAAAATAATTTATATACTCTGTAAACATCTTTGGTGGTTTCAGCAGAGGAACTGAAAACTCTTTATAGCATGGACTCCATCTTCCTAGTTCATGGGCATCTTGCTTCCCCTTTGGGATCACTAATTTCTACAGTAATTAGCTAAGTGGAAGAGAATCAGCAGGAAGGGGTTGGGTGAGGTGGCAGCAGGAGTGAGCAGGCAGCTTTCTCTGAGCCAATTTGAAAATGTTTTTTTCTACCAGTGGAGGAAAAGAGAGGCTGTCCATTTCCAGCTAACAAGCCAAGGAATTTTGGGAAGAACTATACACACACAGTGCATGCCACTAAAATTTTTAAAAGCAAATGGAGCAAATAAACCCCATTAGTGTTGTAGGTAATAGGTCATTAATTGTGTAGGTTTGAAAAATCTGATATTATGATATACATCCTATTTACAATTCTTTATGTACATATAGACAAATATTTGAACCACAACATGTTCACCATATCCTGGTCCATGATCTGAGGAATTATATACAACACTCATAGATGGGCAGTGTGTATTACTAAATGCAGGATGTGATGGTGGAAAATTTTGTCAGCTGTAAGTACCTGGCACTATCTTATGCAACTCTTGGGTTTTTGTTAGAGCTCCTTGGCACAGTATGGACAGTTCTTCCATTTTTATCTTATTGTAGGTTTTAGGGAGTTTTTTTTTCCTTTTCAGAGCTGATTCATTTGTCTCCCCAGGAGATTTCAAGATTATTGTCCTACTAAGAGTTAGCCCAGCTCAACACATCTTTCCCTCACTCTCAAAAATTCATTATAATACTATTATAAAAAAGAAGTTATCTTTGCCATTTATTCAGGATAGATTCATTACAATTGGTGAACAAGGGTATTCTGGAAGAAAACTGTTTAACGGTATAGAGTTCTTCAACCATGTGCAAATGCCACAAGTGTCTCTATTTTTAGTACTTTTCCTGGAAGATGCAATGGAAGACAGACTTTTTATTATGATTTTAACTAAAGAAATGTTGGACTGGATTAGAGGCAAGTGCTGCTTTTCACTCTCTGAAGGAATATTCCAAGACAGAGTGAGCCCATGACAGGATAGTTACAGGTACCCTGTGTTTGTAAGAGAATTCTGAGCTGCCAGAATGTGTCCCATAGAACCATTCCATCAGCTGAGGTAAAACAGTTTAATAGTGCTGCAGTTTACAACAAGGCCAGCTGGAAATGAGGAACTGCTTTTCAGTACAAGGTCAAGATTGTTCTGTGCTGCTTTACCTTGGTGGCTGATGTGGTCCCATGGGGTCATTCTGACATGGAAATTGCTGTGGGTAATGCAGTCTCACTAGGCACCTCCACAGTCCCAGCTATTCCTCATGGTAAATCTCAGCTGATTCTGGATAAAGGGGGCCTGTTTGTTACTTATGACCCATCTTTGAATCCTGTAGGAATCTGCATTGAAAAAGAAATTAATGAAGCCCTGTGTTAGGCTCATATTAAAAATGGCAAGTGGATAGTCAGTCTTAAGTGATGTAAAAATCAAAGTACTGCAGTCTATGAGTTCTGTGTCAGAATAATCCAAGTAATACCTAATACAATATTGGACACAGAATGTTTGGCCAGAACAACTAATTTATTTGAATTTATTGTTGAGAGTGCACTATTTTCAAGTAAAGGATTGCTTTATGCTGTCTGATGTCCTGAAACATGGCATGTTTCTAAACTTTTATTAGACAGACACTGAATTTAAGTTCACGGGAAACAAAAAGAGTAAATTTTGTTTGAGAAAAATTTAAATGACGTGGCTCATTTCTCTTCCTTTCAACTCATGGCTTCCAGTTGTTTCTGAGTAATTCCAATGTGAAAACACCTCATGAGTAAATTCTACTAAACCTGCTGTGCCTCGTTCAGTTTTAACACATGGACATCATGAACAAGATCCTCTCTGTTTCACAGGTTCAGCAAAATGACTGCTTACAATTAAGGCATGAAATTCATCTGACCAAGCACAGACACCTGAATGGATGAGTTATCACTGAATGCAGAGAAACAGGTAAGAATTATTTCTTTATGACATCCACATTATAACACCTCTTTTTTGTTGCTTGCATATCGGGCACACTTTATTTTGTGAACTTTCAATGGGTACTGTTAGTCATAAAGCACTCTGCAATGTGGGCCAGATTCTTAAAACTAGCCTATTAAATTTGGTTTAATTTATCAAATTTAAACTCCAGCTGCACACTGCAGTATGCAGGATAATTAGAGCTAATTTTCTCCTGAAGAAAGAATTTCCTGTAACAAAGAAGGTTACTCTAATTTCACATATACATTTGTGGCCTGTACAGAATTAAGCTCACATTTGAAAAATAACACCTGTTAGGGTTGTTTTTTTGTTTTGTTTTTAAATTAAAAAAATATGAAAAAATCCCTAAACTAAAGCAAGAATAGACGAGGAATCAGCACAAGAGCAAATAAAACATTTCCAAAATGGGGAAAATGTAAATTTCATCAAGATAACTATTAGAAAAGTGTCATACTGCACCACAACAGCAACAGCAACAGAAAAGCAAGCTGTATAAAGCCACAAAATCCTGGATTTACAATGTTATTAACAAATGTGCTCACTCAAAGAATCCCTTGTTCTTTCCTTTCTGGTCACCCAAACTCTTGTTTATATAAAAAATATATCTGAATAATAAATGTTTTACTTTTGTTATTTTTTTTCCTATTGAAAAAATATTTTCAGTAGTGTGATAAATTTAGAAATTAATTTTCATTAAATATATCCAGGTTGTGTGCATATAACTATGTCAATTCTGCATCCTCACTACCAGGAATGAAAAAGCTGGCAAAAGACAATCTAAAAGTGCACATACATGGTTTGGGTGAGCTATGAATGATTTTGAAACCCCATTAACAAATAACAGACTCATACCTCCTCAGTAATGGATTTAATTGTGAGAAAGGCTCATTCCACAGATGTCCTGTTGTTGGCCATGGAAGCAATATTAGGCAAAATGGATAATAAAATGATGAAGCAAAATCCACTTTTAAATTACTCTGTGGTGTGTTAGTATTTTTAGAAAGGCTTCAGGTAAGTATAGTTTTCTTTCTGTAAGAGCACCTCTACCAAAAAATTATACGGATGTGGAATTCAGGCAGAATTTTGCAAGTGATAGTCACAGAAAAGAACAAATGGTTTTTTCCCCACTGAAGGTCTGTGATCCTGCAAAACTCATGTCCTTGTGCCAGACTGATTACTTCAGTGGGAATACTCCTGCTGCCAAAATTACCTTTGGAGCTACAATAAGATTGAAGCTGCCCATTCCTTAAAGATGCTTATCAAATTGGCATTGTAGAACACCAGTGACTCTTGATCTTTAGAAAATTTGTTCTTCAGTTACATCTGCCCCTTTTTTTTTAACAAAAGAAAGAAAAATTTACTTAGTGCGTTACTGTTATCTCACCTAAATGAATGCAATTATTCCAACACAAATTGACAACAGTGAATCAGGCCTCTTGTGTCTTACTCTGTGATCTGGTTGGAAGCTTCTGAGTTGCTTTCTGATTTTCATTCTTTGTCACTGATATACAATGGCAGCCTTTTCCAAGACTTAGAAAATACCTTGTGATTTACAAGCTGGAAATGAAGCAGTAAATACCATTATGATTACACAAAGTAGTTAGTTCCTTTTGATATACACATAGATTATACTAATTACCCAAATGCACGTTTTAACAGAAGAGTTGCAATGCTTGAGTACATTGGAATGCCACAGAACTCAAAAATACCCTCCAAAGGACACAGGAATGAAGAGAAGCATCTGCACAGCGTTACATGTGACATGCATTGTAGATCTGCGTGGGGTTCCCACAGCACGCGGCCATGCGGTCCTGCCCCTGCTCCCAGGAGTGCATATCCCATGCAAAAGTTTGGAAATGTAGCCCAGCACATCTGTGTCAGTTGTCTGAATAAAACATGGAAGCTGGAAGTCTTAGAGAGGTACAAATATTATGTTAGGCCTTTGCTGACGATTTCTTGCATGTAAATATGGCTATTGAAGGGTTCTAAAGGTAATACCTCGGATGTCCTTTAGAGATCTGTACTAAATGAAGATCTGGCCTGGAATGACCAGAGCTCCATTTCAGCAGAGTTTGCTTTTTAACTTCTAAAAGCAGTTAGAAGTAGGCTCAAGGCAACGTTACCACACTGCTGTCCTGCATCTCCTTTTCTGCCTTTGTGCAAGGTCAATGCATCCTGCAGCCTGTAACTTCCAGCAGCAGTGGGGCTGAACTGCTGCCCTCGGCTGGAGGAGGATATGGCCGGCCTGCTCCCACGGGAATGATCCCATCACCCCACCCATGGCTGGCCCTCTGAGCTCTGCTGCTGCTGGAGATGATTCCCTATCCAACAGCAGAGACCTGCATGTTTGAAACACAAAGCTCTTCTGAAATCTGTGTATCTGCAACACAGCTGACAACCGTGTTTCACATCTGGTCATGGGAACGCTACAACCAGTTTTCCAGTAGTAGAAGCAAATGCTGAGTATTACATTAAAAACCAAAACAAAACAAAAAAAAAGGGTTGTAGGGTGGTGAGGAATCCCAAGGATAAACAAGTTTTCCAACCTAATCTAAAATTTAAAGCATAAAAAGTGTCGAGTGCTAAAGTAATTGAAAATCAAGAACCTTCCTTAAGATTTCAAACAGATTACTCTCACTATGCAATTATTCACACAATGAAAACTCGCTACATAAAATCATCAGTCATTTCTGCAAACAATACTTATGTTTTGAGGCACCAGCTTACCAGCATTCAAACTATTAGAAAGTAATATAATGATAGGACACATACATTTGGATTTAATTAAGAGATAAAATAAATATTTATGTTTAACTTCTTTTTGATTGCACATTTGGTGTTGGAAGTTACATGGTCACAGAACATGAAAGAAGTCAAATACTTTTTGATCTACCAGCAAATTCTAAATACATCGATAAAGAAGCCACACCAGGCCAAATAGATTACTACTTTCAAGTAAGTCCATGAAAGTTTCCCAAATACTGTTATACAAAGTTACACATCCATGCTGAGTTATTCATCAATGTGTAGCAAGAATCTTGCAGTAGGCCAGGATTTTATCGGCAGAGAACTGGTGGAGGAGCTGTGCAGTGTGATTAAAAATTCCGGTTTGGAAGCATTAACATAGAAGTACTTGTATAGTCTGAACTGGAGACTGCAGTTCTTGAAGTTGGGAAGAGCAGGAGGGAAGAATGAGAATATTTTTCCATTTTAGAAATGCTGAGGCACAAAACACAGTTGCTTCTATTACTTTCATACATGAAATCCTTTCTCCTGTATGTGCATCATGTGTAACCGCAAAGTCTGTAAACTGCTGACTATTCGTCTCTGGTGTCCAATGAGTGCAACTCCAATTCTTCTAATGTCACTGCAAGATAAAAAGTTTCATCTTGGATGCAAATATAATAAAGCCTCTGGTGCACAAAAGAATATAATTATATGATGGCTTCTTCTCCAGGACAGTTTACCTTCCTGGCCACGGCATATAAGAAAGCTGCAAATGTTCAATTTTTCTGCATCTGTCAATTTCAATTTTTGAAAAAACAGTCATTTAAGAAAAAGAATATAATAAAAAGATGTATTTAGAGCACTGGGGCTTAGTGCTCTAAATTAGTGATACTGAGGCTTATTAGTGATACTAATGGTCAATTAATCTTTCCAAATCTCAAGGACTAATCAGGTGAGTTTGACTGTAGCAACTGTTTCCCACTCATACTTCAAAAGGATTGGGGCTTACACACTCAGTATCGCAGTTCTGAGGCAGAAATAACTGAGGTTATTGTGCTTCTGATGATTTGGGGAATAGTAATGAGGTAGTGAGAGATGGTCTAAAGATAGAATTAGCAGTGAATCTTCCAGACTGACCCTGATTTCCCTCCCACTTCCCCTTCATCTCATCTAGCCCTGCACCCAGAGTGGGTAGCTCTTGTCACTCGCAGGGCTTGACTCTTTGGCAGGAATGAAGTCAACAGCCACCAGAGTTCAGCACAATCCACCAACTTAGTTTTTCTATAAATGTCCCCAGCTGCAAGATCTGAGAAAGATCACAGAGGCGCTGAGGACAGGAAACTTCAGATATGCCAGATTTGTCCATTACGCAAATCCCACACTGGGACATAGACAGATATTGCCTGTTTATCCTCAAAAGCTGTATGATGATACAACCAGTAAAGGAGCTCATGGGATAAGGCATAGCCTTCATGAGTTTCAGATGTGCACTTGCAGATATCTGCATCTGATCTCCAGGTTGGTATCCTCCAGCTGAGGAACCACTGAGAGGTTGCAACTATTACGTGCTTAGGTTTAACATTCTCGTGGGGCATGATAAACAACACTTGAGGTCAGCAAAAATATTGAGCATCTGAGAAGCTAAAAGGAGTCACTGTAAAGAATAAAGCTTTACAGTGGAGAGTGGTCTTAGAAATGCAAGACCGATGCTTAGCATTTATCAAGGAAGGCCTGATAAAGCACAGAAAGAAGCCAGCAGGTCTTGTGTAACACAAATTATTTGAAGAGAGAGAGAATCACTCAAAAAGGTGAAATGGTATCTAAAGAAAGTAGAAAGGATGATAACCTTAGATTAGCTGTAAAAGCACAGTAAGGCAGACCAAAAAGGAACTTGAGGAGCAAACAGAAAAAAAAACCCCAAACAATAAAATAGAAAAAATAACACTTATAATAAATCTTTTTGCAAACTCACTGGGTACAAGAAACCTGCCACAGAATGTGTAGAGTCTAACGATGGTTTGGGCATAAAAGAGCACTGAAAGAGTGGCCATTGTTGGAAGACTTAACCATTTGAGTTGACATTCACTGTGGAAGAAATTGAAATGACTCCCATGCCAGATCCTTTCCGGGGGATTTGCCAGAATATCTGTCTGAAGTGACTGCAGGAGAGGTTATAGGACAAACTGAAAAAACAAGCAACAGCCCATGTCCAGAGAAGATTATATTTAGGCAAAGTTCCAAAAGAATGTGAAGATGAAATAATGGACTTAAAATCAGGGTTGTGAGAGAAGGAGTTACCAGCTGTGCTCCACATATTAAAAAGTTTCTTGGTGCCTGAAGTATGGAGCATAGTGCCAGACAAAATGTTTCCAGGGAAGATCTGGGGAACCACAGACCCGTGAGTCTGTGATCATTACAGGGCATAAGAGAGACTACAGGAAAGTACAAAATTACTGGATGCTTGGATAAATGAGCTACTTGAGTCACCATGGCTTTTGCAAATAAAAGTTCTGTTTTATTAAATTACTTGTTTCCAATGGATGCAGATGATCCATTTGATACACCTCACTTGGATTTCCAAAAGCTTTAGAGAAGATTCCTCACAAAAGCTTTATAATGAAAATGAGGAGCAACTTCTGTGTCATATAGGGTATAACATAATATGTAGCATAATGTGGTCTTTGCATGACTAAATAACTGGTTTAAATACAGGAGGTTAGCAGCAAATTGTCAGGTTTTACAATGATATTGATTGTATGATCATTAATTTATATTAATTTATTGATATAAATCTGCATGGACCTCTGCTGGGATAATGTTGAACATTATTGTTCAACAAATCAGTAAATGGTCTGGGAAAACAGGTGAGCAGGAGGTGAACAACTCAGCTGGTGAGGCTGAATTGTTCAGGGTAGGAAGGGAAAGGGGCAGCTGTGCAGAGTTTTGGAAGGATCTCACAAGACTAAGTGACTATGCCATAATGCAGTAGATAGAATTAGATGTAGGTGAATATTAAATGATGCACATGGGAGAAAACCAGTCCTAACTTTACATGTAAAATTCTTCAGTCTTAACTGACAGCTACCATTAATACAGGCAGCCCCAGCATCAAATAAAAGATTGGGAATTCCTGGGAAGGGAACAGAGAGCAAAACAGATCCCATCATCATGCCACTCTATGAATCCATAGTTTGCCCAAACACTTCTATATTGAGTGCAGGGTTTGCATTAAGAAACCACAGGGTGGTGTCAGAGATGGTTGGAACAACTTCATTATCAGGACTAATAAAGTCTTGATGATATTCATAGCAAAGTAAGAAAATATTTTTGCCACTGATTTCAGTGGTCTAGATCAAAACTGGTTCCCCAAGAAAAACACTCATCCCTGGCCTTTGGTTGTGTTTGGTGTGGTCACAGTGGATCTGTCAGTTCTGGGTCTCTCCATCATACATTCCTCTTGTTTTGTTTTGCTAAATAACTATATTTGTCTTTTGTGAGCTGAGGGAGGAAAGGAAATGAAAGCACTGTTCCATACTCGACAATATTTGTGTGTCTGCAGCATCCAAATTCAGATTAATTAGTCATTGTAGGGATAATATATTATATACTTACTCAATATTCATTCTTGAAACCATATCCAAAGTTGTGAAACCTGCTGCCATGAAGTTATTTTTATACTGACCCATTTTTATGGAATCCAGCCAGTCACTGACTGAAACAAATAAAGGATATTCTGGAACTTCACCAGGTGAATCTGACATTCTATAAACAAAAAAAAAAACAACAACAACAAAAAAAAGCAAAGGTTACCAAGCAATACAAAATATGACACCCAATTTACCCTGGTAGACATAGCTTTTACTAAAAGGCAGAAGGAATGAGAGAGGAGTCTGAGCTGTAAAGGTCAGACCTTAACTGAGGATCTCTTTAACCTCTTGTCTAAGACTTATAAATCACTTCAGTCTGCCAAGCTGCACTACTTAAACAATACATTTTATTAAAGAACTGCAGCTCAGTAACACTCTGAGGAAAAGGCCTCCCACTGCACTTCTTTTTGTTCCCCGGAATACTTCCTTGCAGACTGAGATGTTCAGGATTATAATAATTTGTTGATACAGTAGTCAATGTAGAGGACAATGAAAATTTAGCATAAGGTGCAATTTAAAAAATTAAACCACCATGAGAAGATTTTTACATTTATCTACAATCATCCCACCCCAGATTGCTCCTCATTGTGATACCATTATGCTACAGGAACACTTTGATTACAGTACTCAAAAGCTAAAACTCACCCTAAAAGAAGCCAAAATAATAAAATGTCTTATCTTTGCTTTTACATAGAATTACACAGAGTAGCAAATAAAATGGAAGGAGCTAATTTAGTCACATTTCTTTTTGAGTTCTTTCCCCTAATATTATCACAACTGAAACAGAAAGATGGGGAAAAAAAGAAGACTGCAATTTTGGGGCACTGATTTCCAGTCTTCTGTTGTGTGCCACATTTGGGAGGGCTCACAACTTCCACTGGCTTTTTATTTTTTGTGTAGAGAAATTGTATGAACAAAATGCAGAAAACACGCACTGCTGTTTGTAAAAGCTTTATCATAGTCTTCAGGAGAAAAACACAACTTATTGTAAATGCAAATTTAGACAGCAAAAGCCAGCCAACATTTACTGATGGAACATGACTTCATGTGTAACAGAGGAAAAAACACAGCCTCATATCTTAATGAACCAAATTTCCCCCACACATACTCAAATACAATAAGTACAGTGATTTTCATTCATATTATCAAAATGACAGAGGGAGAAGCTGAAGGACAGGAGAACACTGTTGAGTACAAACTGTAATTAAAGACCTACCACGGTCCCTTCCCATCTGAATTACTCTATGATTCTACAGAAGGTTACCCAACAACTGCATCAAGAATTCTCAAATGAATGGAAAAAAAAACTTTCACAAGCAGGTGAAGCCAGTCATAGTTCAATAAAGCATAAGTTTTTTAGACCTTAAGTTATGACTAAAAATAAAAAGAGATAAAACCACATTATTCTGATGCTAAATAAAGTGATCCAGGTACAACTAGCAATCCATACATACATATTTATATGCATACACACATAGAGGATGCTAACTCTAGGGCATGGATATTTAATCCTGTAAGTCTCCCTAGGCTGTGTTGATGAAATGGCTGTAGCCCTCACTCCAGGTTTTCCTACCAACTTCTCCATTCAGCCTTTCCCACAGCAAGGTACCAGCCCCAGCTTTGCCTTGCTGCTCAGCCCTTCTCAGAAACATTTAAAGGTTCTCAGCAAGCCCCACTCAGGGCTTGAGAACCCTCTCAAAGCCCATGGGGTCTCCATGAAAGCACCTTTATCTTAAGGTGACTCTCAGTGACTGAAGAGAGTGAGGCCATCTGGAGCTTTGCTGATTTCAGCTGATATATCAGGGACAGCTTGGATCAATAAGCCTACAAATACTGACAAATTCTTCCACCTCAGCCTTGCTTATCGGGGGGCTGCATTCATTTCTGAAGTATTATTAATGAAAAACAAAAAAAGAAAAAAGAAAAAAAAAACCAAAACAAACCCTGGGCAACACTATCAAGAATGTGTTGTGGGATGGTAACAGCATAGTCTCTTATTTGGTCACTGCTGCCATTCTGCTGCAGACAAATAAAGATCTAGCAAGCCAAGACAGCTACTTTCTGCAAGATATTACTCCAAGTCAGTTCAGAAAACTGCTTGAGCACTGTCAGATGGAGAGACAGGCTGCTGAATGGAGAAAAAAATTACAAAGAGAAAACAAGCCCACACACACACACACACAAAAGAACAAAGAGATTCACAAAGATTAAGGATAGATAATGCACAAACAGAACTCAGACAAAAATAATAATAAAAAAGCCTAATGTAATCTGCATAGCTTGAGAAAAAAACCTCCTTGTACAACAGTGTATTAACAACAAAGCAAACCTTAAAAGGGGCTTAAAATTATTTGAACCTGCATGACTTTATCAACTCATAACTTTGTGGTTCTCCCACCCCTACTTAATACCCTAAACCACATAATGAAAGCCACTATGTGTTACGAAAAAACAGAATGTACCAAAAGGGTCTTACACAAGTACATCCTCCACTAGGGTGTGAAGGGTGCTGGGGTTGCGGATCAGCTTGTCCAGGAAGCTGACAATGTCACTGAATTTGGGACGGTGGTTCCTCTCCTTCTGCCAGCAGTGAAGCATGAGCTGGTGAAGAGAAGCTGGGCAGCCCATGGGAGCTGGAAGCCTGTAGCCCTCTTCAATGGACAGTATAACCTACAGAAATACAATCTGTATGGTTAGCAGGCATTAAATGCTGAAAGGACAGTGTGACACTGATAATTAGAAACCAGGGATGATAAATTATCCATGGCACAGCCACCCTCACTTTATGCATTGCTGGGGCTTCACTGGGGGAATCAGGAATAGCAGGGGTGTGACCAGAGGAGACAGGAAATATTTTGTAGGCATATGAAACACAGTAGAAACTTTTTTAGGGTCACTGGTCATCCTTTTCAAGCAGCTAGGAAAGCAGGAGGGGAATAAAGAATTCAGCAATACCACCACCATTTTCCACTTCAGGGGGCCACAAACTTACCTGGTGTGGCCACTGCATCCCACCATGCTCTAATATTTGCATTTTGACACAGTGTTTGTGTGTAGCAATACCCCAATACAATCAAGCACCACAAATACACACTGTGGCACCTGATAATTTACTTGGTATTCACATGTTTCTGCTGATCCTTAGAATATGATTAATTCTGGCAATGTCTCCCACACCAAGTTACAGCAATGTTATTTTGCAGTCTCTCTCAAAAATCTGGATGTCTGAGATGTTTATGACTAAACAGAAGTTAATAAAATTATGGTATTACTCTAGAGTGAGACCTTCAGATTCAGCAGATACAGAAAATGTGTTTGGTAAAGATTCAGAAAGAAACAGGTCTGCTGCCACAGGTAAATCACATGTATGAAAATCATGTAAATAACATGTTGATCCAAGTCGAAGGAAAGCTTATTTTTAGTAACATGGGTAGCAAAAAACATTGATTGAAAATAAGAGTAGGAGCCTGGCTTGATAGGAGTTAGCAAAACTAGGTAAGTTCCATGGAAAGCTTCATGGCTTCATAACAGCTTACATGGATTCATCCTATGTAAGGTTTAAAAAACACAAGGGCAGGTCAGGAGGTTCTGCAATGAGTGGTAGTAGCAGTGGGGATGACACAAATTACACAGTCAGGATAATTTTTGTGAAAAAAGGAATGCAAAACTAGTCAGTGGCTGATCAAAAACGAAGCTAGGAAAAAGACCAGCCTTACCACACATGCATAACCCTCCCACACAAAAATTCAGCCACTGCTAAATGTTTTCTAATGTGCAAATGATTGCACACAATATTTGTAACCACACAGTGCACTTAGGAGGAACATACCTGCTGCACTGATACCCACTGAGCTGCAAGGAGACATTCATCATTTTCACACATATGTATGCACATGCTGCAGATGTATTAATGCAGCTGGAAGGGGTTACATTAAACTGTTTACAGCAAATCAATGTTTTACAGCACCAGCTCTGGCTTCAATATATTCAATCTTATTATCCTGGAATATATCCCTGTTCTCTATTTGAATTCTGAATTAATGCTGGCTCTGCTCAGCAATGCCTAATGCTTATGCTGCAAGCATTATGTAAATAAAATAAGAGTAAGGAAGCCACGTTAGGAGCTGAGCTCCCCTTGATGGCATGGCAGGAAATGGAACGAGCCTTTTGTAGCTGCTCACAGCTGCTTGTCTGTTTTATAAACACAGGTGACCTGGTCCTGTAATGTACATGCTGCTGTTACAGGAAAAAATGCCACCTTCCCATTGCCAGGGAAATATTTCCTTCAGAACTTTGCCTCCCAGTGGTAAAAATGCCCCCATGGACTCAGGAGGGGCAAAATTCAACCATGTGCATGGAATTTTATTCACATTTGTTTTTCCATTTATTATTAGTGTATCTCAAGCAGTTTGTCAGAAGTGAGTTCATAAAACACTCCTGACAGAGAGGGACAGAGCTTAGTTGGTACTGGCTATCCTTAGCAGCCCAAAAATGCAGACACTGAAATTTTTACATTTAACTGTGCCTGTTGCAAATGTAGAATTTATGAAGTGTATTCTGTTTTTAAGGCAACAGGAAAGCTGCTCTACTTTTCAGAGACATATAGCATTTGCTCAACAAAACAATAGAGGGCTGATGAGGCTTTCCTGAAGTAATTTATCCAGGAAAAACCCAAAAGCAACCATAATTTTCCAGACATATTTTCTCTGCCACACTTTATTTTAACATATCTCTGCAAATGAAGTCACAGTGAATTTTGTTTCCTCTCTTGTTCAAAAGGAACATTTCAGTATGAAGAGAAATGCCAGCTGGTACTGGGATAATTATAATTTCTCATTAATACCAGCACATTTAAAAAATAAACTGGAAATATTGCCTCATTAGTATCCCTTGTGAGGCAAGTATTATTTTTGGATTCTAAGAAGCAAGAGTAAAGATGTGATAAGTGTCTAATACTGCAATGGGAATCAAGTCTCAAAGGAAGAATTAGAGCATTTTAGTTCCTCATTTATTTATGTATTTATTTTAGCTCTTGCTCTACCACGTGCATAGCACCCATCTCTCTCTGTTCAAAGAAATCAGATATCCATGTACCTAAAAGGGAAGAAGTATTAAGTTTTTCTTAGTACTAGAAAATTGTATATTATAAAACATGTTAAGATTTTACATGTTAACTCCTCTCAAATGCCTTTTTCCCTTGTCAGTTTAAGGCTGACAAAGCACCAGTCATGAAATCTGCATCTACAGGAAGGGTACAGCAACAGCTTGTTTGATGTTAGACATAGCTGTGAAGTTTGAATATTAACAGAGTTAATATTACATATTGTTTATGACGGTCTGAGCTGTATTTTATGGACTTCTACATAAAATTTGTACATATGCAATTTCAAAATAATTGGCAACTGGCGAAAATGACATCTGAAAATGAAGCTGTAATCTTCCTGATAGTTTCATTATTAATAGTAACAGGGGTTCTTGCTTTCAAAAGTTAACTGACAGCTTTTTTAATGAGACTGAGACAGAAGAGAGTCCAGAGGGACATTGTCCCTGTGTCCTCCTGACATCTGAAAAATCTACCAGGAGGGAGAGGCAGCTGCTCCTGCCTCATGGTACAGAGCCAATCCCAGGTACCTGCCAAGTGTTTTGATTCTGTGAGTTGAAAGAGCTGTATTAGGATAAGTTGTTTTTTTTCAGTATTACAAGAAACTTTCAAGAGTGTAAGGAGTTTTATTCTGTTTGGTACAGTAGTTTCCTTGCATACCAATTACAACCCATTAAATATTCTTTTCATTTTTTCCCTTCTTTTTGAATACTGCAGCTCTGCAACATGCATTAACTTATACAGTGGCCTCTAACAGGTGTCCCAGTAGACTTCGCTCACAGCTGTTCTACAAACCAAATGCATGGAATATAAATCTTCCTTCCCTCACATGAGCATTAGCAAGCCAGACTCTTAGCACAATCTGTTCATCAGTACACTAGTTTCCTTGGAAAGTTCAATATCTTGGCTAATGTTTATTAATTAAGCAATAAGACACGACAGACTGTGCAGCAGCCCTAATTAATGGACACCTCTGGTGCCTGCCACACATCTAAGAAGTGCATTAATCAGCACCAACACAGTTTGGAAGTGACTTACCACAATAATAAAATGGTTATTTACTTAAGCAAGAGCAATTCTCAAACTTAGCAACACTTTTATGTTTGCATTGCAATTATGCCACGTACAGTATTAATTTTATGATAAGCATTTTGCAACTTGGTTTCCTTAAGCTCAGCTTCCAAATCCTTGCTGATGAATATAAATAGAGGATGCTGCATTTGCAGAGGTGTTGAGTCATTCTGGATACCTGTGAGCAGCTGTAGTCTCTGAACACCAGACTGGGTTTATTTAGGTGGCATGTACCAGTTTAAAGCTTCTCTCATCAGCTGTGTTCATCACTTACTTAGCCATGGTCTAAAAAAGTGAGCTCATATCCCAAAGCTGTATAATTAGAAAAGCACTTGGTAAGATGGAATGAGAAAAAAACCCCAAACCAGACTCAGTTCTGCAGAGTTTATATTTGGAAAACTTTTGGTGATTTACCAAAATCCACCCAATTCAAGAAATATTTTAATTGCTATCTAGAGAAGGGTTTTATTATGATCAAAACTCAGTAGGTGTCTTAAGGGTAATGTCAGCAGACATTCTGATGTAGCAGAACCTCTGACTATACCCATGCAAGACCTTATTAACTGTCGTTTACATCCTGTGTATTTTATGAATCTGTTTAGTGCACATCCCTCTCTGTTGTTTTCCCTGCCATCTGTACAGTACCACTGACCTTTGAAAGTCCTATTATTTCTGCAAAATAAGCTCATGTGAATTCAGGGCAATTTACTGTACTAAAAGAACGGTCCCAGTATCCAGTAAAATAAGCTTTACATTATGTCTAATAACTTGAAATTTCCCAATGACACTTGAAGTCACTAAACATATGCAGAAGGTCACAGATGCCCACTGCTCACATTCTGGCACTGAAATCCTCTGGGTAGGAGAAAAGGAGTCCTTTGTGCTGGGAACTGCTGAACTGCAGTGAAAGCCCCCAGCAACTGGCATCATTAGGGCCTGCAGCATCATTTTGTATTAGCAGACACTTTTATTTTGGATGTAGGAGTAATTAAATGTTGCTATCTTCATGCTGTAGCTGATTATTTAATATATTCTAAATGGAGAGGTTTGCGATAGTCTTTTATTTGTTTCTGACAGGTTTGGTTGTTTCTTTCCTTTCCTTCCTGAAACAGTGGAATTATTTTTTAAAATTAAAATCTCTCTCAGATCCTTATCCCCAAATGACCGATCAGCCTTAACAAGAAACCAGACTTGAACAGCTGAATAACTTAGCAACAATGTAAAAACAGCCATCTGGGAAAGTTTTGTCAATTCTTCAGAACCAGTGCAGGAATATTCTAGGCACATATATGAGAGAGGTTAAGGTGGCTTGGCTGGTATTCCACATTTTGACACAGAGCTTGATGGTTGGTGTGAAGACTGAGTGTACCAGTTTGAGCTGTCACAGGGATCCATCAAACAAGAGAATTTGTGAAAATTTAAATTGTGGTAGAGAAAAAAACCCTACCATTTCCCCTTTCCCATATTTCTCTTTCTAGAACTAGCTTTCAATTATACCAGCAGAAAATTTGTTCTTTTTTAAAATTGAGATTCCAGCCTAGAAAGAGAATGAGACAGCAAAGCAGGGCAGGGGGTGGCAGTTACTTTTAAAGCACATTTGAAAAAGACGCAGATGAACCCTGGGCAGCACTCACATCCTGGTTGGACATCTCCCAGTAGGGCCTCTCTCCGTAGGACATCACCTCCCACATGACAATTCCGTAGCTCCAGGCGTCGCTGGCTGAGGAGAACTTGCGGTAAGCGATGGCTTCGGGAGCAGTCCACCTGATGGGGATCTTTCCACCCTGGAAACAGGTTGAAAACTTGTCAAGATGATTAGGATACAGAATAACATATGTTTTAAAAGAAAAGGAAAAAAAACCCCCTGGATTCTGATATTCTATGTTCTGACTTCCATCAATTTGCCTTGTCAATTTGCTGCAAGTGGAAAGGAAGAATTATGCCTTTTTATATGGAATTTGAAAAGAAAAATATTTCATATGTAGTCTAATTCACCAATATCTGCACTCTGTGCAAACAACCCAGTTCAAAGAGCAGAAAGCATTTGAGATGATTAATGTTTGTTCAGTCATATAAATAATCAGAACATGCATTTTGATTGAAAACACCCCAAGCCTTAAATTCCTAATTCATTGACATTTAAGCTTTTTCCCTAAATGAAACAGAAACATCTATTGCAAAATGGAGCACTGAAAGCTCTTAATAAAACTGTATAACCAGGAAAGAAACTATATGTGTTCTCTACACCTTCAAAGCATTACATTTGGTGACAGCTTTTAATTTTTGTTGTGCCCTTTAAATATCCAGGTAGAAAACAAAGAAGTGTGCTTCTAAATAGGCATTTCCTTAGGATATTCAACAGTGTCATTCTGCAGCCTGCAACTTAAAATCCAAGCTNAGTAAGAAATCAATCAACAAACCAACAAACCTAACTTACTGTTTACAAGACCATAGGATGCAGAATTTTTCTCTGACATTAGTACTTTACACCACTGAATCCTTTCTGTTCTCTCATAAATAGTTTCTGTATGAAAACTACTTTTCCATCTCAGGAAAAAAAAAAGGTATTTCCTCTCCAGGTACATTGCTCATTTCAAAAGTATATTTTTTTCTTTTCAAGAATGTACATTTATTATCATCCTCGCTGAACTCCTTGGAGAGAGAAAAGCAGTATAATGAAGGTGCCACTAGATGGCAGAAGGAGGCAGTCAGTAGAGCTGAGCTCACTCAGCAGTAGTTGCTTTCAACAAGCAGTAATAGATTCTGCTCAGTGTTATAATTGTATTTCTGACTGAAACAAAAGAGGAAATGAACTAGAACATCCATTTGGCAATGAAGAGAGGCCACAGTTAAAAACAAGTATGTAAATCTCTGCTAATTTGCTTTGAATGTATAAAAATTTATCTGAGACTTGTTGAGGCCTGACTTTGGCTGGTTGAGAAGCTGTTTGTTCTACCAATAAATTGTTCCAAATCCAGGCTCTGTGTCTGTGGGGATGTGCCACTCAGCCACGCTCTCCTTGCTGATGAAAAATGCATGGTTAACATTTATGTTCTATGACAGCGGCCAAGATGTCCTTTGGACATTTTTACATCTTTTGCAGCTGCTTTTTCAAAGCCTTTACTTTTACATGTAGTAAATCACTCACTGATCTAAGCACCAATAAGGTATTTTTTGTATTTTTGCCCAAGTACCTCCACTATCTGCCTTTTATTTATCCTTTATCCTGGTAATCAGATCACACATCTGGCACATCAGAGATGCAAAAGACTTTGTGCCTCACCTGCTGCCACGTGCCCTCACCAGCACTGCAGTGTGTGATGCTCTTGGTCCCCTCCTGGTACAGCTGTTCCACTTACGAAGCAATTAAAAATGCTTTTTGGGAATGTGAATGAAGAAACAGGGGAACAAAAGAGAGTTGTAACAGGATATTCTCCAAGGAAAGGCCATGCTGATTTCTTGTCTCTTCTCCAGGAAATACTTATTTATACCTTCGAAAGAAATTGATTAAGAGCACTTGGTGTTTGATCATCCAGTCTGGTTTCAGTGGTCTTTTCCTGCAATATGCAAGGCCAGGCTCCCTGAGGTCGTGGGAAAATCAGCTATTCAATGCCACAAATGTGCACCTTACACAAACCAAAAGGATGCATCTGAGAAACAGAGAGTTTTAGGGTCTAACTGTAAAAGATACTTCAAAAATATCTCTTCACACCTCAGAGTTATGGGCCTTGCCCTTTCTACTGGGTCGGGTTTAGTTCTTTACTTATAAAAATTTTATCACCAAACTTATGTAATTCCATCCTCAGAAAGATTCCTGTTTTGGAGAGTTTTATTAATAATTAATTATTTTTTATTTTTAATGAAATTCTTATGTTAATAATTAAATATCTAGTTGTAGCTAAAAGACAAAATTGACATGAATCAAAGACATTTGGATATTTATAGGTTTTACTTTTAATGTATATATTAAAATAGTATGGATAACATAAAAGGTAAACTATCTTTACACTGTATCCTTTTCTTAAATCTGATTTTGTATTCTCAAATTATACTCAAAAGAGAGGGCACATCTTGAGCAGTGTTTGCAGCTAGATTTGTGACTCCTGGCTAAATAAAAATGAGTTTTAAAGAATCTTATCAGACTCTATAACTACTTTCATGACACAGCTTCACTGACTGATCCCTTTTGGACTGAAACAGTAGCAGCTCATTGAGTGTGAAAATGAGAATGAAGAACAGAATCTTAACAAAATTCAAGGCAGTTCACATTCAAGGGCATAAGATGTGTTCAGAGTTGTAATGTAAAATAAAACACTTTTGTGCTGGCTCTAAAAACCTCTAAAATTTTTACAATGGATTCATCTCATGTATGAAGTTGTTATATTCATGAAAATGCGAATTTCAATACTTAATTATGGTTGCAGAATATAATTTTATGCAAAAACTTGTTTTGTTTATTTGAAAGCCATTCAAAGGGTGGAGATTGCAATATGAGTACCTTAAGGAACATGTGTGACTGAACAGCAGTAATAGCTGCTCATGCATAATAAAAGAACATCTAAGGTTTAGAGTGGCTGAAAATATATTTCCTGTTTCTGATTAGAGTAATAAACAGTGTTACTGATATTGGATATGCCTTTTTATATTTTAATCTAACTGGGGAAATAACAAATGTAATACTTACTGTTTGCACAACGCCTCACCTTCAAATTAAGATAATTTATAAATAATCTACATTTTGCTGCTATAGCAATGAGATCTCTCAGAGCTGCCTACATTAGAAAGCCCTTTTTTGCTTTTAGGTTATTCTCTCTTTTCTTGCGGGGGGCTGGGGAGGAGGGGCAGAATGGGTGTTATCAAACAAATTGTTTTTCTGCTTCATCTCATACATTAATAATGATATCAGTGATAACCTAATTTTGTTTTCACACAGTGAAATAACACTAACTCCACTGTTCAAAAAATTAGAATTCAGCCTTTTTTTCCCTGTATGCTGCCAGCTGAACAGTGCCTATCTCCTGATTTTTTTTGTGATTGTAATTTAATAAGCAATGTTACCACACAGCATAAGAGTCCCCTTGGAATTATAATATTAGGTTCACATTGCTTAGCTGGTAGAACTGTTCAGAGATGGGCCCTTGAAATGAAATTTACCCCCTCAGCCACACCTACACACACACTGGCTTTCCCTGCAGAACTGGCAACAGCAGTTTGCCACACATTTAAAGGCAGGACTGGGACTCCCTGGTGCAGGAACTCCCTCATTCTTTACCTCAGGCCATGCATGAGAGAGAGACAGTCTTCACAAAGTGCTATCTCTGAGCTCACACCACCAAAAACTCCTTATGATGTCTTGTGTGGCCACAGCTGTGTTTTTGCTTTCTCCAGTTTGATTTTTTTTCTTTTCTACAGGTTAGACATCTCTTTAAAACCAGGAGGCATTAACAGTTCCTTTAATTAACAATCTAACCATATTTCCAAACTCCAGCAGAGCAATGTAGCTGGCAGCTACAGCCCATGATTCTAAAAAAAAAAAGGTTGGGATGCATCAGCAAGCTCAAAATGTGTGATATGAAGAAACAAAGGAGGAAGCCTTTTAGATGCCCCAGAGGTGTGGAAAATGTCTGTTTCTGTGGAAAAGCCCCTTCTGTATTTTCCTGGAATGACAGACACTTCAGAGGGACTGTCACAGTGCTGGCTGCAGGTCTCCTAACTGCTGAGGTGCAAACCCATCAGATCCAGATGCACAGGTATCTAGAACTGTCTGATTCTGGGAGAAAAGGTGCTGAGCTGTGTGCACCATTAGTCTGATCTGGCACAGGAATTCCTGTCAGTTACTGCTCCTTCATGTGCAATGCCACTGAATCGTGCAATCACCTTCCAAGACACAAGCAGAGTACCTGTCTTTACCTCAATGACAGAAACAGGGGAAAAAAAGAACTTCAGAGTGAAGAGAGACACAGGTAATGAAAGAGACTAGTTTTAAATATTGGACATAATTCATTCTGTACAAAAACCTTCTGCCACTTCACTAGAGTGACGCTTTTATTTGATGCTCAAATTTTTCATGTGCAATGCTACAAGCAGTCAGAATTTAACATCCTCAAATCATAATTTAGAACTATTCAGTACTATCAACAGTCTTCTGTTGTGCCTATTGAAAAGTGTCTATTGAAATATCAGAGAAACTACATGGCAAGATAAGAAAACTGCTCTGCAAAAGCATTTCAGAATTTGCACTCATTATGCCAATTCCAGTTAGTTCTACCAGTCTCATTTCACTCAGTACTGAAATGAATAAACCCCCTTGATTTTCAAAAAGACTGAATTTGCTTTTAATCTCTGGGAAAATATTAATTTTCTTTCAAATGTCCTGATTAACAATGCTGAAGTTAAATATGTGGAACTTGATTTCCCCCTCTAAGTTAGCTATTCAAATTTTCAGAACAAGTTATTTATGGTTTTGAGAGCATGTTAATTTTAGTGGCTGTTAACCCCTACACTGCACATCTATTTGTGTCTTCCAAAAGAGGGAAAGCTCTTGATGGATGGAAGGAATCAGCACTGAAGATACTGGCAGAACTAAAGCAGACAAGATAGAATGCCTGTCCAGAGATCATCAGAAATACTTCACATAAACCAGCAGAGGTGAATCAGGGTGCTTCTCTAAAATACTCCACACCATCCTGTCATTTTGTGTTCCTGAAGGCCATGAGATGGATGAACTGAGTAGTGCTGCACACTTATGCAAACCTCCAGCAAGGCAGATATATCCTACCCTGTCACCTTTTAGCTCAAAAATCAAAGAATTAAACTATTAAATGACTATGCTAAAATTCAAAGAATTATGAAATCAGAAACACTCTCTAATACAGTGGAGATTCTCATTAGGAGTGGCAGCAGCATTCATTTCCTTTGAAACAAAGCTCTTCAGCAGCCCCTTGCCTACTCTGAGGCACGGATCCTACCTTGGGCTGAGAGACAGAAAGAAGGCTGATAAAAAATGCATAGTTCTGACCCTCAAAATCCACATAAGTGAAATAGCAGAGATTATTTTTGATCATTTACATCTATCCTGCCTTCTTATTTTCTTGACAGCGCAATTTAAGGAACTTTATACAGCGACAAAGAACTCCCAAATACAAGTGGTTGATACCATTGCCTCTTGTCTGTGTAACTAACTGGATTATACATCTTTTCCTATCAGACAGGATACCTTTATCTACACTGTGCTCATTGAAAATAGATAGATTTTTTTTTTTGCCAGAAATATTACTTTTAAAATATTTAGTTTTAAAATGAATTCCAGGCCAGGCAGGCTAGTGAGGACTGGTGATGTCCTCAGAGCCCTAGTGAGAACCAGTCAAGTGTACAAAGAAAATAAACACAAGTATTTTGTAAAACCTCTTTGAGACTGGTCTTTTGAAAGGTAATGATGAGACTGGAGGGGCCAAGGAGTCTCATACTGTTTTAGAGAGCGGGACTTCACATTTCTTTAGGATTAAGAATACATTTTGCAGTATTGTGTGCTTGGCTCTCGATCACAAAGAAACGCTTTCCTCTTCTGAAATTAAATATCAGGAGCATGCATCTCTACCAAATCCAGTTTAGAAACTACAGCACTATTTGACAGTAATGACAGGAAAAAATGTCATTTTTCCTTGAAACTAATATTTCTGGCAAAGATCTATCTCTTTTCAAGAGCATCAATTTCAAGCTATCTGCCAGCTGTGTCAGCACAGCTCACATTACAGCCGTAACCAATTTCTTGAGAGTTACTCCTCCAGAGTCCTTCAATCTGCACATCCAGCCCATCCACTTTGCTTACACAAGGAGTCCTACCAAAGTCAATGGATAAGGTGAAAAGGATTTTTTTTTTTGTTCTGAGATACTTATTTGAAGGATGCCTTACGTTGCACAACTCTGCAACAAAGGAATTTGCTACGTGGTCCATTCTTCCAGCAGAACCAAGTTACCAAACACAAATATTCCTCTAAACTCAAGTAATTTAAGTTGAAAACAAAAAAGAACTTACCAGGCACTATCTTCTCTTAAAAGCATCAAGGAAGGCTCATCTCTGAAATTATGCCCCTGCCTTGCCCAGGGCTTCATGAAGTATTTATTATTGGATCAAAAATAAACTGTTACCATGCACTGCTTGAACACTGGATGTTATTATCCATCATTAACGATTTCACGGCTGGTGATTTCCACACTCGTATCTAGCTGACATGCACAGCAAGCACTTCCCAACTTTCAGGAATCAAGTGGCCTCTCTCTGCACTGCCATAATGCCCAGATAATTCATTCCTCTGCCCTGCCCCTGAACCCTGCCAGAATTCCTTCTATACCACACAATTTGAAGTGGCCAATAAAAACTCAGAAGCATCCGGGAGCTCAGAAAGTGAGAACAAAACTGAAATGGATCTAAATGTAAAATTAACACTGTAGGCTATAGTACTGTCTCCAGTAAACATTTTAATATTCCATTCTTTGGGATGCTGTTCTAGAGAGAATGTAGGAACCTAGATACTGAATTAACAGACAGCTTGCTCTGGGATACATGAGATTTTTTTTACCTAGGGCTTCTTCAAAATTTATTCCAGAAACAAGTTGTAAACACCACAAAAATTAGACTTTTCTTCTGAGCGCTGCAGTGCCACACACGGATGATGATCAGAATTATTATGAGGCTGAGCTACTCTGCAAGTATCACTGCTTTAGTTTTCATCCTAGCTGCACCAAGAAGTGCAGAGGAGAATTAATAGCTTAGTAATTGATGGATTACATTTTCTGCTCACATTTTTGCTGGTTATTTAAGTTTCAGTCAATTCATGGATAAGTAGCTGGTCAAAAGATGGGAAACAAACAGTCAGGAAGAAAAGGTCAGTTTTTAGAGTGGCATCCCCCAGAGATCAATGCTCATGTCCTGCTGGCAGTGTATGCAGAATCTATAATACAGGCTGAACTGGGAACATCTAAAATTGTACTAGAAATCCAAAGGTATTCACGGCAGTAAAGATGATGAGGATTTACCACAAAATATTGCCAAAGAACCTTATGATACTGAATTGCAAACTGAAAAAATGTCACAAAATTCACTGTTATAGTGATGCACACAGATTAAAATGCTCCTGACGTTACGTAACAAATAACACAACTGTACTAAGCTGTCACAAGACAGATCTTGTAGTTATAGCACAGAGTTGGCTCTATAACAGTATCAACCCCCTGCTCAAAAGCAGAGTAAAGGGAAAAATGGAATGAAATTGTAAAAATAATCAGGAAAAGGAGGAAGCACAGCACTGCTGGGATATTCCTGCTTATTGCTTACTGATTACAGTCTTGATCCCTCATTCCAAAAGGACACATTGAAACTAACAGACAGAATAGGTGATCAAAGGTACAGAATAAAAGAAAGCAAGCATAGTCTACAAAAACCTAAACATAATGGATCAGATAATAGCTGGAGAGAATAGATCCAAACGACATAAAACATAAGTGGCAAGCAGCAGATTAAAAACATTAACAGAACAATTTTTCTAAAAGATACATTGCTACAGGATGTCACAGACTCTAAAAATTCAAACCTTTTAAAAAGTAACTAGGTAAACTTCCAGGAGAAATATTTGTGAAGGGTACTACACACAAAGACCTGCCTCTGATTTAAAGAAGTCTTTGAGACACAGACTGCTGAAAGCTCAATAACCTGAACTGAGAATGCATCGTGTGCACAGCATGTGCACTTACTACAGAGAATCTGGAATTCCTCCTTGGAATCTCCTGCCTTTTGGATTCATGCTTTGGAGCTCACAAGCATTGCAGCTGTCTCAGTTAGGCCATTACTCTCTTCCCATCATCTCAGTTTGTTTGCAGGTGAAATATAAGCACATGGTTAACAGTGTCACTGGAGAAAAGTCAATGATGCACACATGTCAACAGCATTTTGGGGGAAAAGAAAGTTAAAAAAAATTTAAAAGTTAATCTTAAAGGAAGTCATCTGAAGTGAGGTGTTCTTTGATGGGAAAAAGTATAACTGTAGATGGGTATCTGAAGCATCACAGGTCATTTTTTGTTGTTGATTCTATGACTACATTCCTATGTCTCCACCATGTTCATGGATATCTTTTGTGACCAAACCTCTTTTGACAAGAGGAAATAATCAATTCTACTCTTAGTAAGTTTTAGCAAAGGAGAAAGCACTGGGTACTAAGGAGAAGAATCTGTAAAAGTATTGCCCTGAGAGTGGGGGCTGACTCCTGGATGAGCACGTGGAGGTCTTATGTTTGCTCCACAGAGACACGACACTATCTTGTAAAGATTTTAGTATCATATCTTTCATCAGCAATAAATAATTGCGCTTAGGAGAAAAAAAAAGGAATAAAAGTATTCCCAGACTGCTGGGAATCATGCAAGTTTCATGTCTAAATCCGCCCATGCTGCGTAGAAATATGGTTTATATATTGAAGGGGAGATGGGAGAACAGCTGCTGATGAAGGCGAAGCAGCTGAGTCGAGGGCCATGGATCAAGAAGCATGACAGGGACTAGACTTTTGTCAAACACTGAGCACTGTGTCCTGCCTTCCCATCTGGGGACAGAGGGACAAAGACAAGGAAGACTTGCCAAGGCAGGGTGGGTAGTGAGGCTCAGCAGAGGAGAGGACGGTAAGAGCCATTTCTCCCACAAATGCTCCCAGTGCCACCCTGCTTTGGTTTTCCAAAGTGCACAAAGAGCACAGCTGCACCCCAGCACATCTGTCTGCCAGCCAAGCCCAGGCTGGGGGCTCAGAACCACTGGGAATTTAAAAAGCATGGATGGTGGTAAGGCAGGATGGGAAAGACATCCAAGGCTAGGTCCAATCACCTCCACATGGTCTCTAGTGTCCCTTTTGGCACTGTCACCTGCTCACTGAGGTGCATTTTGCTTTAGGAAATGCAGGTCTCCCAGTTCTCTGCAGAGATCTCAGGGACCATTGGGCCTCTACAAATACACAGCTGATCCTTTGCCTATTTCCCACGTGTTTAATGAAAACCAATACCAAGCAAAGCAGAGAGATCCTGTATTTCTCCTGCTGGAAGACCTCAAGATGCTGCTGTTCTTCTGGGCCAGGCAGCAGCTCAGTGGCCCATCAGGTTGCACAACTTCAGGCACAACACAAGTTGCCCAGCTGGCAAATATTTGGGCTACTGGGGAGACAGGTATAGGATGTGGAAGGCTTATGAGCAATTTGATAATTGCATGAGGCCACAGGAGCATGGGAGGGATCTAAACTTTAGCAGAGAAGTGCAAGAGCACAGCAAGAAGCTGGAGGTGTTGTGAAGGAGTCTGGGGAGATTCTCAGAAGATCAGAAGCTGTGCTATAGAGGTTGCAGAAGGCAGCCTGAGAACCAGGGTAACTGTGGCATGCAGCTGATGTCTGTAATGGAGCACCAGGACACAGGGCTTTATTAAAATAAATAAATGAAATAATTTTTTCCCTCTCCTCTGACCCTGGAAGGTATCCCAGAGATTCACAGATTTTTTCTGAGTAGCAAGAGACACACAAGGATCATGGAGTCCAGCAGAAAGTGCAACACAGTGTTGTCAGACTGTACCTGCACAAACACAGATGAAGTGTATTGCCAAAAAAAAAGCCAAAGAAATGAATGTACAAGGGTAGTTTTCAGTCATAGCAAGGGCTGCTTCACAACAAAGCTTTTCTTTCTATTTGGTGTAGTGTTTCTATTTTTGATGTTTCTATTTGGTGTAGTGACACTGTGGCAGTGTCCATAGATCACTGCAGTGTGGCAGTATGCAAATTGTTGAATAATAGGATAACCATCTGTTGGATGATGAATAGTTTGGCACAGGAATGTGGCCAAGCCTTCCTGCAGATACCCACATCCATCCAGATCTCTGCCAGCTGCCTGAGCAAAGGGCACTGAACATCAAGCTGGTTTCTATGTCACGCTCATCTGCAACTCAGCAGAGCAAAGCCCTGACTGATGAGCCTGATGGCAGCTCCAGCCACACCAGTGGCAAGGCCAGTTTCATGTCCTGGGGTTTATACTGGTGTAATGATGGCTTACAGACACTGAGGATCTGTTCTGGCCTTTACAACAGTCACACTCCTTAGTATTGCACTTCCTAGACTTTTCTACTTTTTCCTATCTCTTGACATACTTTAATTTAGGCTGTTTGTGAATTGTGCCACTGGAATACCTTTTGTTCCATAAATCAGCTGGATTTACACCTCGTAATCTGCAGATGACATAACACTTTGAGTTCTTCTGATGGTGCATCATTCTAAACCATCATCTGACTGATGATAATATAATGGGAATACATATTAACATAATTTATCATTCCTGCACCTTGCTCAGGGGATATTTTACTTTATCATATAATATGCCACTTCCATGCCATATTGCAGTAAGACATCATCAGAAGGAAACATTCTGATGAAGTAGTACTTGGATATCAAGGCCAGGTTGGATGGGGCTTGGAACAACCTGGGATAGTAGAAGGTGTCCCTGCCTATGGCAGGGGAGATTGTAACTACAAGATCTTTAAGGTCCCTTCCAACCCAAACCATTCTGTGATTCTATCACTATTCTCTGACATCAAACTTGCCACTGGTGCTAGACCAGCTGGGGTTTATTTTATAATGACATCCTCTAAGCAGTTGGAACTCTTGCATTACCTTCATAAATTCATCACAAAGTTTCATCAAAGTAGCTGAAAATTGACCTTTTAGAGTGTCTCTACAAAATAAAAATCCAGCATGTTTATTTCACAAAAAAAAAATCCAACCAAAAAAAACCACCAAAAAAAAAACTAGCTCAGAATCCCTAGCTCAGAATCTTGGAAAACAAGTATGGGTTTTTTTAAAAATCATTATTTTTAATTTAGAAACATTAATTTAGCAGAGGTAGATTGTCAAATGACAAAGCTTCTTAAAGCCCAAATTTGCTGAGAGACAGCCATTTTAATAATTTTCAGCATTCAGGCACAGGTGCACGGCAGCCATGCTTACATGGAAACTTGCATTATATATGGGTGCAACTTCTGCAGGAAGCATCTTTTTGTGCTAAAAAAATCATATGCACTGACAGTTCTTCTTTTTCAATCATCTGAGTTACATTTATATACTGAAAAATGAGCACATGCATATATGAATATAAAGTTAGGAAATGGATTTCCAGATCTCTGGTGGAGAAACAAAGAAATGCATTGCAACAGGAAGCTCTAGCACAGCTGTGCCTGCAGCATCTGAAGGCAAACTCTTTCAGGTAGAATAAATCAAAAACATTCAGCAGAACTTAATGGCATTTTAGGAAAATGCATTTTTCTACTCAGTCTCTGGATAATTAACAACCTACTCTTTTGCTTCCACTTGATTTCTGGATTATGATCTTGTATAGTTAAGGAAATTAAAGCCAAATGGTTTTGATATCAACAAAGGTATGGAATACTAATGCATGGTTTTGATTTCTTGTTGTTAAGGTATTTTGTGTGAAGTGCTAAAGTTCAACCTCATCTTCAAAATCTGTATCACTTGAAAAGAAATCAACCCAGAATGCTAATCAAGAAATACTTATTTTCACACTCACAACAAAGTAGGGTGTATTTTATAACAAATGCATTCCTCAGTTGCTTGTTTTTGGTGTAGACTGGAAATTCCTGGAGCAGCCTGGTGATCATTTTTAGGAATTCCCAACAACCAGTAAAAATCCAGTGAAAGAACTGAAGGAAGAACTTAAATCTTTCAGAGGATGGGGATCACACTTTCACACAGTAAAACAGCTCTATCAGAATGAAAAACCTTCAGGTAAACTCAGTGCCCAGTGATTTAACACCACCAAAAACATACTGAAAAGAAGCCACCATTCCTTATCAGAAACTTCCAGAACATTACTTGATTTATTCCAGGTACCAGAGAGCTGACTAATTACAGCCTTAAGAATGTGCTCTGGGAAATTGATACAGATCAGTCCTAAACTTCCACACCTTCTGGAATACTCTCTGAGGCTCTCCCCATGACTGCAGCATCAATAGCTCTAGGGCATGTATTCTAACCAGTGAAAGGTAGATTAGGCTGCACTTTTGGCATAACTCAGCCTAATTTAAAAAAAAAAAACCCACAACAAAGTAATGCCCTCCATTCCCAATCACAAAAGAGCTAATGGAAGCAATGAACAATAATTTTTCATGTGTATTGCTTTTTGCAATATACACAGTGTTTCCATGGACTAATGCCATAGCATTTTATTGCACATTTGATCTTTTTTAGTGCTTCAAAATCTTTCAGTTGTGTAAGATTTTCAGCAGTGGAATACAGACAATTGCTGCTTCATTAAAAATGTATAGCAAAAATAAGCATGAGTACACTTAAATAATTTTGTTTATTTTGGCACTTGAGGGTTGAAAAGCTCAGTGTTGAAACTGCCTTCTTTAGATTCATGATAATCACAGCAAATGCACCATACAAAAACCTCAAGTCAGATAAACAATCTTGTTTTTGTTTTGTTGCTCAATTGTCTTCACAATTCCCTAAAAGCCTGTAAAGGTTTTTTTTTCAGGTATGCTGACCAATAATGATTTTTCCAAGCACTGTAACCAAATCTGCAGAGTTGTTTTTCACGCTTCATATTTTATATGCATTTCCAAAAACAAGAGGGGATTTTGCTGAAATGATTAAACATGAAAATGCTGCAGTAACACTGCTCAGCCATTTTGCTCCTCAGCATCTTTCACAGCTTCCAAATAACTACTCTCATGGCAACCCTCTGAAGAAGCTGCTGTCTCCATTTCACAGTGGGAAAAACAGAGACAAAAGTTGAGGACCATCAAATATTCTGAGTATCTGCAACTCCCACTGGCAATAACTGGATTTCTGGATGCTCATTGTTACTGAAACCAGGCTGTAAATGATTTATATGGGTAAAACAGCAAGGTAGAAGAGAAGAATCTCTGAAATAAAGTTTCAGCTTATGCAGTTGCTGGGTTCCTGGGCCATGCCTTCATCTCACAGGTGACTTATAATAGATTTTGTACTTATAAAAATAGAACAAAATAACTGCTATGAATGCTTACGTGGGCACCTTTCTCCTTTGCAGTGTGTTCACTTCAGTACAAAAATCCACACACAGATTTTAAAGAATGAAGTAGTTACAGGCAAAGTACTAATTTGGTATGGAAAATCACAATTATTCTCAGTACGCACCTAACCAGGAAAGGACAAACTATGTGACTCAAAAAAGGTATTACCTCTACCAATTCCACCTTGGAACAATCTTTATAATGCTTACCAGTCCTGCATTATGTTCCACATGCAATGGAGAAATGTTGCTGAAGTTATTAAGCCACAGAAACACATATAAACCTCTAGGCTGCTAAATAATGAATCATATTCACTATTAAAAAATCAAACCTTTTCCTCAGTGCAACATTGTGTTGCATGTCCCAAAGTACAGTGGTGTTGATCTCCTGCCTCTGATTTTGTAAACACTACAAAACCAGCAGAATGGTATTCAAGCTCTAAGATCACACAAGCTGTTCTATTTTATTTATTCAGTTTAGTTCAAAAGATCAGCTGATAATTTCTCTTTTTCTGTTATTCAACTTGCATGCTAACTTCCATAATGGAAATTCAGTTTCATATTTTAGGCTTGGATTTGGTTTTGAGGGTTTTTTTGTGTGTGTTCTATTAAGTCTTATTCCTCTTACCATTAATTTGACTAAACACACATCAGCACTATTAAGCTGCAGGAGGAAAACGTTGGGTTTCTTGTGCTGCTCTGGGACTTGTCATAGAGCCAAACTCACAGATGTTCCAATGAACACACAGCATTTGGTCCATTTCTAGGATAAACATCATAGTTTGCTTGATCCACAGTGTCATGACCCTGGATAAGTAAGCAGCAAGATCAGCTAAGTCCCCTCACCTACTCTGTACTTTTGATAAGCTGACACAAAGCAGGAAGCAAAAGTGAAAGAGGAAAAATAAGGGAAAAGGGAAAAAAAAAATCCATGTGATTTTCATGCCTCATCCCAGAAGATTTTCTTCTTTGAAGATTTGTTCATTGTTTTCCCTGTTGTGACAAGATACATATTTTCTCATAAACAACAAGGCAGGTGGAGGTACTTAGAAGTAAGAAAAACTGTGAAATTATATTTAGTAGCTGGGTAGAAATGTGATGGCTCATAAGTGTGTGAATAACCCTCCCAGAATCCTCACGGGGTCTCACCAACTTCTGTTGTGCTCCTGAAAGATACTGCCCTATAAAAACTTAGTAAGACAGAAAACTGGGAATTGGTATTTTGAAGGACTCTGACATAAAGAAAACAACACATGTGCCTACATGAAGGAATTGCTCATGAGCAATGAACAGCTTGGTCCATGGAGATGTCAGCAACACAGCAGCTGCAAATAAAAGTGTGTGATGCCAATGAAACCTGCAGGAACGCTGAGCAGCTGGGAGGTGCCGTTCACATGGGCTATAAAACTGGTGTTGCACAGCCAGCAGCAAGAGTTGTGTGCATATTAGCTATGAAAAATAGCTTTTTCCCACCAAAAAATCTATCAAAGTACACATCTCTCTAGTGCCAGGGTAAGATCTTGGGTGGTGAGAGGTAGGTTCCTCATAAATGCCTGTCCCAGCCTAATCTCCCATGAAAAAAATTATGGCCCAACTGGAAAATGTTCACTGCATTTTGAATTTGTATTTTGAACCAGTACTTTGAAGGGGAATTTTTAAGAGACAAGTCTTTAAGGTGTTTTGTGAAAAGCACCAGTATTTCAGTGCCATGATCACTCCAGCAGTTGATGCTTCCCAAACAAAGATAACTCAGAGCAAAATCACCCATTCTGACAAGTGAGATGCCAGCAGTTTGTGGGGCCAGCCTGTGTGTCTGCTGTAATTAAATTTGCACACAAATTGAAGCTAGCAATGAAATAGCAGTGTTGCTATTTCTCTTAATGGAACAGACCTTCTGGACAGAGCTTTCAGAGCCTGAGGTAGTCACCTCTGTTTTGATGAATCTTTGGCATGCCACATCAATCTTAAAACTTTGTATGAGCTTTAGATATTTCTATTTTACTGCAGAGATTAGCAAAGAACATCCCATCATGTACAGCTGACTAATGCAAATACTTTTTGCTACTTGTTATGTCAGTCATCCAGTCAGGAGATGGAGCAATAATAGGTCTTTTTAGAACAGGAAAAAGGCAGCAATCCTGTAAAATGAATATTTTTATTTTTCTTTGGGTTTTAAGGTGAAAGCCCTGGGGGAGGCTCCAGGTTTCCTCCAGCTTTGCTTCTGAGGCCCCTTTGCTTGGGCTGCCACTGACTGCTCAGGGAGGGACACAGGAGGAGGGAAGATGTGGCCAGAAAGAGACAGCCTCGAGAAGTTTGTGATGATCTGGCAGCCAAACTTCAGAGAGGAGAGGAGAACTTCCTAGAGATGAGAAGGGGCTGGCACAATTCATAAAGTCCCTGACTAAGCCTAACCTTCAAGCAAGATCTGCATTTTTTTGCCCAAAGTTCTGGCTGACTCAGGGTCCTGTCACAAACCTTTTCTCCTCAATTTCCAATAGAACTTAAAGCCCTGCTGGAATTAAAATATTTAACCATGAAACCTGGTATCTTCTGCATGTCAAAATGACTCTTTAGATGATTCTGTCACCTACCAATGGGATATTACTATTCTGTGGAATTAGTTGTTGCCAAAAAAAATATACAAGTCCCGTCACTGTTCTCTCCTAACTAAGAAGCACATGTTATTTATGGTCCTATTTCTGACAGAGGCCCAATGTTCTATATGCAATTGGAAAGAAAAAAACATATTAAAACCTCAACAAATACTAAAGCTATGGATCCCAGCATATTTCTTTCAAGAAGAGTGTAGCACATCTCCTAAACAATTTATGAGCACGACAGTTCCATGAACTTTTGGCAGATGTCATCTAGAAAAGACTGAAAAGAAAGTTTGCACACACAGTGTGCAGTCATTTCATTGAATAATTTACAGTGCATTGTGGTGTGGGGTTTTTTTTCCCCTTTTATTCTATAAACTGAGCAAATTTCAGAAGAAATACTATGCAGTGAAATATATTCCTTTTGTTAGTCACAGCTGTTAGGTGTATCTTTCTATTTGCTCCCTTTTTTTTCTACACCTGCTTTTATTGTGACATTGCTGTACCATGAAAAAAACCAGAATTTGATCAAGAGACTAAAGGAATCCCGGAAAGTTTTTCAATCTTTCTGATAAACAAAAAAAGGGCCTAGTCCAAGAAAGTTATTGCTCACAAGAAATAATCCATTTATACGGTACAAAGGATGCCTTCCTGTTTCAGTGGCAATACCCAGCATCAGCCTGTCTCCAGCACAAAAGAACAAGGTACAGAGATGAAAGACAGGCAAAGGCACAAGGCCAGACTCACTACAAAAACATGAGCAGAAATGCTGCTGACTTACTCTAGTGCAAGTACAAGAGAAAGCCAAGAGTTATTTCAATTAGCACACGGAATAAAGCCCCAGTTTAACTGGGCAATTCAAGATCTCTGATCCTAAAGCCAAGGGGGACTGTGGCAATCCTGCTTCTGTTCTTATCCAGAAGAGCTGGCTACAGGAATATTTTTTACATTACATATTAAACTGGAAATTCTGGAAAAAAAAAAATAAGGGCTACACGGTTGAGGACAAAAAATGAATAAATAATTAAATGTGTGTAATTACACAGTGTTAATTAGAGATGCTGGAATAGGGATCCTTGACTTCCCTGGATGATTTGTAGGGTGCTTTATTGACTTCCTCCCCTTTTAACAACTCCAAATGTTTACTGAGTAAATCTAGACCAATATATGATATATTCTTTCAATTTAGAACAACACAACTGAATCATTGTTACTCAAGACAGATACACACAAGCTCTCACAACTTCTGGGAATACATTTTCATCCCTAATCAGCATCTGCACATTTGAAAAGTACCCTGAGTAAACCACAGCCCCAGAACAGGAGCTGTTTACTTTTAAAACACATTTGAATTACTTCACTCCTGTAATGAACGATACTAAATTTATTAGGAAAAGATTAGTCAGAGAGCTATTCCTGAGAAAATTATATCAAAAATCAGACCAAGTGAACAAAGACCAAATTAAACTTTATATCAAGAACATTTACTTAAAGATGTTGCTGAATATATTATTTGGCAACTTGAATTAATTATTCTAGCTTGTTAGAGAAAAGGCTGAAGAGAGTCTCTTCACATTAGGTACTTTCACTAAGCCAACAATTTCATTAATGGTTTGCTGAAAATTCAGTGATCAATTCAAAGAAATGTTTTTAAATACATTAAGCAAAATACAAAAGTGACTACAATGATTGTGCAAGGCTGATTCACTGATGAAACCAGGGCCAGACTGATGGACATCCCATGGTTCTCCAGGAAAAAATGACTATGAACAGCATGTCTGCCTACATATTTAATCAACAGTACTGCTCCTGTAATTCTGGGAGTGTATCAGCACTGAAAAGCCTCTCTGTGTTTAAAATTAAAATAAATTAATCTACAACCAGAACATTGCTGAAGAGGCTGAAATAAGAGGAATTGCTAAGTGTGGTGGTTGACTTGCAAGATTTGGGCATGAAATTAATATTTTCTTGGAGTTCACTGTGTGTGTTATAATTATGAATTTAAGGGAGGCTGTGTAAAGAGAGGCAAACATTTTAAAATTGTTCCCAGCTTCCTCATTTTGGAGAAATGGTCCTAGCAAGTTTTTCTTAGGCTATAACTGGTTGTTTACCAAGTGTTCTTTTGTACAGGCTGTGACAGCTACAGTGGGAGAAAGAGCTCAAGGTAATTGTTCATGCTGGATAACACCTTATCCACATTTATGAGTATTTATTTCAGGAGAAGTTCTGAAGATTTGGGAGTTCTTCAGCCTGAGTAAGGATAAGCAAGCTTCTAAGGGGATGTGAAACACATTTATGATGAGATTTACCCTAGAGTTTTTTTTTTTTAAATAAAGAGTAGGGTGACTACATTTTTATTCAAAAGGGTTTGTAGTAAACCCTTGGATATGGATCTTCAAGAAGGAATTTAAATGAAAAGCAGAGTGCCTGATGGAAAAAAAAAGTGACAGTTCCAGTTCCAGAGGGTCTGATATAAAACAAGATACAATGAAAAGAGGAAACAGAGGAAGCACTAGTAAGTAATGCACTGAGAGTAAAGACAGAGGCAGATAAAAATTAGGGTAGAAATGAAAGCACAGTCAGTGATATGGTGTTATGGGGAAGGATGATAATTTTCATCTCAAGATGCACTTCAGCTAATTTTATAAAAACAATGAAAAATCTTAACATTAAGCATGGTGACATTACTAAGAAGAAAACTAGATCTTCCATCTGGGTTCAAGTCTTTGTACATTTATCTTTATATCCAAATAGCACACATTTCTTTGTGAGGGCAGTTAAGCATGTTCATCTAATGCCTTACTTACAAACAAAACTGTTTCGAGACAGTAGTGAATTTGAGTTTATTAATGACTCAGTTTGCCTCATCTTTTACTCCACAAAACTGACCCTGGTCCTCACTGAACGAATTTCTCTCATTTGAGCTGTGAACCAAAAGCCTCTATGGGACAGGCAGTGATATGAACCTGTGAAATATTTTATAGGAGATTATAAAAAGCCATGAGATTTCTTAAGAGTAAAGATTCTTCCTACACCCCCCCACAAGCCCTCACAACTGAAAACAAAATTCTGTAGCTCTAAAGCAGAAAAAAGTGGATCAAGGAGTCCAGAATACACAAATATAATTTCCTTTTCATGCACTAATACATAGGGTTACCACACATAGATTTTGGAATTATTTAAATATAATAAATATGAAGTTGTGCAGTTTTGGTTTCTTTTTTTTTTTTTAAATATTCTGTCAGTGAAGAGATGCTTAATATTGGGAGGCACAAGAATCTGTGAGCCTTTAAGCTGAGGAGGATACAGCCACAGTGAGGCAGTCAAGGACAAGATACCAGATCTACCTCTAGAGCACTTCCAAAAGCACAAGGAAAGATCAAATATTTTAGATACTAAGGGCAAAATCCCACAGTGCTTAGTCAGGCAAAACTCCCACTGGCCTCAACAGGAGTTTTGCCTGAGTGAGTACTGAGCAAAGACTGCGATGTCTGACCTAAATTTATCAGAGTCACACCAATCTAACACGTTTTTCAGCCAGACGAGCCCCGTGCCGCAATATTCCTGCGACATTCTGCTTAGAGGGAAAACCAGAAACCACAAACTGTGAATCATCCTCCCCTCCCAGGCCCCTCTTATAACGAAGGGAAGAACTCACAGCTGGGCAAGAAGCTGCTATCTGAAAGTCTGCCAAAGAGAAAGACTAAAAAAGAATGCAAGGAACTAAAAGTTGACCGTTGCAAAGTTTTGAAAATCTGATCGATAAGGAAAGCGCACAAGCGAGATTCTCAAGGGCTTGTGTATGACTGAAGATAATCTAGCTTTCATTCTTGTAAGCAAACAGGCAACAGTGAAAAACTTCTTACTGTAGTTATCCTTTTGATTTAGGGCAAATCACAATTCCTACATGGTCAGTGGAAATTCCTCTGGTTGATTTCACCGGGGATTAATTTAGGTGAATAACTAGGTCAGTCTTGTTCCCAAGTTAACGTTTCTATTACAGAAATATGAAAGTAGATTAAGTTTAACACATGTGTCTTCCTTGCTTCAGAAACTTCCTTCTGTAATTAGAGAATCCTATTTACAACAATTTTGATATCATGTACAGGAGAAATATTAGAATTAGTATCAAAGTGAGCAGAAAAATTCATCAGCACGTGAGATGTGCATTTTTTTTTTGACTTCCTTCTTCTAGCTGAAGTGGATACCAAAATCTTGACACAACAGCAATCAGGCCACAAGTTCCCCCAGAAGAGATTATGAAACATCAGTACTGCATCTAAACACAAAAGCAAAAATCATACTAGGCCAGAACTCCCCCATTTTTTCACTGGATCTACCCTTTGGCAGATTCTTTATACAAAGAGTAGTTGAGCAATATGGAAAGATACTCCTTTGTTATCTGTGAGCTCTTCCATCATTAATGTATCCTAAACCCTCCCAGATGTGCATTATTACCCACAGAAGCAGGCAGAATCATAGAATCATTTAGTTTGGAAAACACCTCTAAGTTCATCAAGTCCACTCATTACCCCATCACCACCGTGTTCATCACTAAAACACATCCCTAAGTACCACATCCACGTGGTGACTCAACATATCCATAATGCTGACATTTGTCCCCCCAAAGTCCCCACCTGCTCTCTTCACATAAGTAAAAGAGGAAAAGGAATCTTGGTTTTCCCCAGACTTGTGTTTTGAAGACTGGATATCAGAATTCCAGGCTAAAATCAATTAGGGTCAAGTCCTTGCTAAATTAACAGAATTTGTTTTCTGTGTTACCATTTATTTTCATGGAACATGAACATAGATGGCATCTCTGAAATTTTAATGCCTCTTTCTTGTTTGATAAATTTCAAATTGATGACAGTCATTAAGAAGCACAGGCCTAGCCAGTCACATGCAAACACAATGTAGGCTAATTCCTCAGGAACCAGCCAGAAAACCCTCCACTCCTTAAAAAATAGTGCAACCATATGTCAGATCTTTAGCACACAGGAACTCCCAAACCTGAAAAATAAACAGGATTTCATCACAATCCAGCAGCACTGCTGAGAATTTTCCATCTCTTCCAGGGTCATAACTCTTTGCTGTCCAGCTGACACAGCCAGCTCAGTGCAACACACAGCACAGCAGGGGAAATGAGACACAACCATAAATGATCTACAGCAGCTGAAGACACAGGATGAGTCTCCTCCTCTCCAAGCTCCTTCCACGTGAGCTTTGAAATATACACCTGAACTGTGCCTGAACAACTGACTGCTTTTAAATAACCAAGTCCAACAGGTGGTTGGTTTTGTTTTTTTGGTTTTTTCTTTGACTAGAGTCAAGAATTCATTTAATTATACTCATGGACATAACACATCCTGCTGTGTAATATGTCAAGATTTAATTATGAAGCCTGGTGAAGTCAAGTGCTTCAAATTTTCAACCCAGAAGTTTTATATGCCTGTATGCAGAGTAGTTACTTTTTATAGTGGTATTTAATGTGGCTCATAAATTCCCATTGAGAGTGGTACAACAAATGAAAATGAAAAATCATCCAGATCTTATTTCCTTTCACCTACCAATAACTAAATAAAGGAGTTAGAGCTGAGCTGTTTTGGCTCACTGGAGCTGGTTTTCTTTTCCCAGTGAATTACTTACCTCTTATAAGCACACAGTAAACAAATTTTGTAATAGTTTCTTAACTCATCTTTGAAAGGTACCAGTAGTTTTTAATGGAAAAAGAAAAAATAACACCTACATGAATAAGCTACATTCTTTTTCAAGGCTTTCAAGAGATTGTCCTGCTTGTTCTATAGATCAAAATACCATAACCTATGGGAATTATTGTCAGCCAACATGCTACTGAAAGCAGCTGCTTTGACCTTAATGGACTGCCTTGAAGCTCATTAAACAGTATATCAGGAGCTGTGCACAGTGGAGGTGTGTTCCAGCACAGGAAAAGTATTTTATGATTTACTGCACCTTGGTCAATACATTGAATACTAAAACCCTCAGTGAACTGTGATCCTCCATTTGCAATAAACAAAAGAGGCATTCAAGATTACATTCATTCACAAAATTAGCAACAGAGCAATAACTTTGGTTTTATGCCAGTACACCTATATTTTTACTCCTAAGTGTGGACAGTATTGTTCTGAGTGAATAAAGATCTCACTAAAAATGTATAAGCATGTTCTGCATGTTTAAAATAGCTTCTTCAATTGTAGTTTGAAAATGACAATTCTCATCCAAAATTATAAATGCATGCAATCAAATCCCAGCTGTGTCTGAAATTAGATTAATATTCTGAAAATTGTTAGCTTTAAAAAAAAATCTATTAACAGTACGAGGAATTAACACCAAAATGACTGCTCATAGTATGCAGTGCATGTATACACACACATTGAAGTGTGCTGCTTACATTTATTGGGCTGGTTTCCAAGGAGAGGAGTGTGCACAGACCATTTTTCAAGGTCTTCATGCCCAGCTGAGGGATGAAGTAACTTTGGTGCCTTGGTCAGCCCCATGTCTTTTCTAAAACACCACCTGTAGCTTTCTGAGATTCACAATCCTCTTTTAACTCTTACTTCAGAAATTATTTGTGAGTGCACTGAGTTTTTCCACCTCCTCTGTCCTTGCACAGCTACTTAAGGTTTGCTCAGAGATGTAACATTGCCTCTTTGTATGGACTGAATACTGGCAAGTTTTGAATCTTACACCAAAGACAGACTTGACATTCGTGACTCTCTGTGAGGGGAAAAAATGCAATCACCTTCAGGGTTAAATGTCACAAACAGATTCATCAATTATCTCCTAAGATGCAAAGATCCCCAAGGGCACCAGCACTACAGATCTGTAAGTAGCTCATTCTCAATCTTATGAAACATTTGTAAATAAAACCACTGAGAGATGTTCAGAGGGTCAGCCTGAGAAATAGCAAAAGCACATACATGTAGAGTTCAAAGCTCAAATTTGTTATTATGAAAATGGGAGGAGCCAGAGAGACAAAAAGCTGAAATCCAAGCTAAAAGAAAGGCAAAGCTTGCAAATCTTTAAAGGCAGCATCCTTTAGATTGATTACACTACAATATATTCTTCTAATTTGAAATTAAATTGGATTACAATGAATGATGGATGTTGCTTTGTAAGCCACATTAGGAATGAAGTATAAAATACCACATTTTTTACAGCCAAAATCTTAGGACAAACTTGTGTTGAATTTATCAACATCATAATTTTGGGAATGAAAAAGTGAAATGCAAATGTCCAACTGCATTCTCTGCCAAATCCATATTTGGAGTTCTTACTTGGAGTGGTGTGGAAGAAAAGAAAGAAGAAAAGAAAAAAGCAGGGATGAGATTAAGTTTTATAATTAAATTCAACCATTAAGCTCCTTTTAAATTTCTGCACATCTAAATGCAAATTTGCATGCTTTTTTGTATGCATTCTCAAAACTCAAATGACTGTGGAAGTGAGTACTCACAGAAATACAAAGTTTGACAAAACATGGAGAGAGTTTAATTTTATAGTTATGTTTCATTCCTGTCCTGGGACCTTTCTCCTAAGGGTCTGCCTTTGTTGTGCTCTTTTATAGCCTATTTGTTTCTATTACTACATTTAAGGAGGGTTAAATAAACCAGAAAACCTCTTAGATGAACTTGGGATCACAGCTGGATAAAAGCTGAAGAGAGAATTTGAAAATTAATGTTTCCAAAATGTTTAAATTTTGTCACAGACATATTTTCATCTTCAGGGGCCGCTACAAACAACAAAAATAAATAAAATAAATAGCAAGCATCACATCCTGCCTGCACTGAATTGGCTCAGTTTGGGATTTCTGGTACTTTTAAACACACAGCTACTAATTAAAAGTCCTCACACCTCACATTGGTACAGCCCAAAAGGCAAAAAGTCTTTTTTTCCCAAGGCACTCCTTCCTTTGGCTACTCCTTCACCTGTTGGCTACTCATCCTTGAGGATGCTCTGCCCAGGTCAGCACAGCAGATGACAGAGGCTGTTAGAGGGCACATGCAGAGTTTCCAGCCCCAGGCACCCTCTGAGAGCAGGGAATGGATCCAGCTGAAGCTGGCACTCATGGGTAGGTGGCTGATCTCACCACCAGTGGACACAAATCCCATCACACAATTTAAAAGCAGTTACTGCAATTCTCACACCTGGGCCCATCAGCACAGCTCTTGTGAACTTGCTTCCTGCCCACATTCTGAGATATTTACTCTCTACTTCAAAATATTGATGTGTGTGCCAGAGTCCCAGCAGAGCAATTCCTGCTGTTACACTGCAGTGAAAAGCAAACCTTTGCCCTCAGCAGGGTGGTGCCCAGCTAAGAGCAGGGACCTGCAGTGCCTGGGCTCTGGCAGCAGCAGCTGCATTCCTGCCCAGGAGCACAAGAATCCTGATGAGGCAAGATGGCACCAAGTGACCTATCCAAAGAGAACCCCTTTGGGAGCCCATTGAGGGCTGGAGCTCCACTCTGGCAAATGATATTATAATCTCACACAGTAGCCTTGGAAGGATATTTTATTTTTCTAACATCCAATTTAACCTCCCCTGGAGCAACTTGACATTTCCTCTCATTCTGTCACTCATTTCCAGGAGCAGAGGCTGAACCCCACCTGGCTCCTTTCAGGGAGTTGTAGAGAGCAGTATGGTCCCCCCTGAGCCTCCTTCTCTCCAGGCTGAGCCCCCCAGCCCCTCCTCATCAGACTGGTGCTCCAGACCCTTCATGTTGTGTCACACAAGGAGTTAAAGAGTTGACACCATTTATGCTCAACCTCAGGTCACCAATGAGTTTTCAGGAAAACAGACCTTTGCAGCTTCTTTTTCTCAATGGTTGCCAATAACCAATTTACTCTACAGTGCATGATTAAGTCTAACCTTAAAGTAAATACCTAGGCAATATGCTTGCAAATAGCACAGAGGTTGTTCAGAAACTATTGCTTAACATCCCAAATTAATTGGAAAATCATTTGCATCTTGTTTTACTTCTCAGCAAATTAAACCTTCTCTCCCCAAACTGTTACTTGTGTACCACTCAGGGAAATCTGAAAGTGTCTTGCAATATGGAAAGTATATAACAAAGTCAAAAAATATGAATGTCTCATCCTGATCCCCCCAAAGTTTTGCTACTTGCTAGTATTTATAAAGATTACTGGCATCAATCTTTGCTCCTCTAATGAATCTAATAAGTCTGAAATCTTCCTGGATGTGTTATTTCACCCAACTGGCTTGAGAAGAATCAGATCCATAAAGTTTACAAAGTGATTCAGGAAATACAATGCAATAAATCAATTCTCTAACTACTATTATGGAAAGAAGAAAATATTTCATATGGTAAGGCTGAATGAATGAATTCAGAATGTATTCAGAAATAAAGCTGATAAAAGAAATCTAGAATATATTTCTTTATCATATAATTCCATTTGTAGCAGCTTTCTGTCTTGCGAAAAATCAGATTTAATGCAGACTATTAAGGTGTCACCTGTAAGAGAAATACCAGTTTAGTCCTTTTTGCCGTAGTGCCACAAATTCTGTTCTGATTATAAATATTTTGCTATATATGAAATGTTGTTCTGGGGACATGTGGCTCCTTTTGAAATGCATGTGAGCCCTGACCATGTTTTAAACTAAATGAATCTACAACATCTAACACAGTCTATCTAAAAGCAGGAATGAAAGAGCCTAGATGTCCTCTGTATGGACAGAAATGCTTGTTTATATACTAGAAATGTCCTTTTATGGTTAACTGTTGCCTTGGAAACCATTACTAAAAATGAAAGTTTTGTCTCCAAAGGCAAAACCCACATAGTACTCATTTATCCCAAAGTTTGCCTTATCTTTTCCTGATCAATCTGGAACACAAAGATTTGCAGTCAAATGTTCCTGGCTTTTAATTCCTCCTTCCTATTCTAAAATGGTATCTTGCTGTAAATTTTTTGATTCCAGGTAACAAACAGGAATCAATACTCTATTTCCTAAAAAGCCTCTCATCAAAGACATATTTACATCCTTTGTCTCAATAGGCTGGAAGACAAAAAAAATATATTTGCACAATAATTGACCACTGCATCATAGATATAAAAGTCAATTTTTGGCTTACACTGTATTGTGGATAATTTCCAAGGAAAACATCCAATTGTACCATTCAGTTTCTGACACCAGGACTAAGACAAAAAGGGAAAGATAAAATAATCAGCTTCCTCTGAGCACTGACAGTGCTGTACAGGAAGATGTGAGGCTAAAATACCACTATTCAATATGCAGACCCACTCTGTGGATTTCTTGCAGTTACAGGTGTGAGGCTGTTATCAATAAAAATCTGTGGAGAGGAAACATGAATTCTAAAATCACCAGAATCTTTGAGAGAACACTGAGGGTTTAACGTTCACATGTTGAAAACACAGTATGGAACTAAAGAGTTGCTATAAAATCCTCTAGGAACACACATGGCCTGATGCTGGGAAGATGTTCATGAGGGGGAAAAAGGTCAGTGTCCAAATGATGGGCAGTGAGAGCTGCAGGAGGATTTGACACCCAGTGTGGGCTTCTGGTCCCTTCTGTTACCATGAAAGCCTTCCCTGAGTCCTCCACAGGCATTGTGACAAATCTTTCCTTCTTTGTGTCCCCACCCTATTTTGGTCAGAGCTGTGCTGAGTCCTTTTAAAGCTGACAGGGTTTTTGACTTCCTGCTGAGTGCTCCTACAGAGAAATCTGCTGGACTCGCTCAAGGGGAACAAGACCCCAGGGATGGAGCCCATGGAAGGCAAGAGCATCCCACAGAAACCTGGCTGTCTCCAGGCCATACAGAGGGAGTGCAACACAGAACATGGACTGCAGCTGTCAGTCTGCCCTCAGCAATGAGGGAAGGACACTTCCCAAGGACCACAGGTGACAGGAAGAACTGGGCAGGCTCTGCCACAATGACTAAAACAGCCAGTGTGTGAGGACCCACTTGCAAAGACAGGAAAGCTGGAATAAGTGATCTGAAATGCTTTTCATTTCCCTTATACCTGACGCTGTTGCTTTGAATTCTTCCCATTGACAAAGTTTTTACTTCACATCATAATGGTACACAGCATTTTCCCACCTTAGTCTCAAAGCTTTTTGGTCTTTGGGGGGTTCATGGGCAAAACAGATTCACCTTGGATGCCTGGCTGACACAGGGACCTGCCACTGGCCATCAGCCTCTGTGACATCCCCTCCTGCTGGACGTGCTCCAGGTACCTGCTCAGAAGCATTTGGTAGTTGAGCACCTGGCTGCAGCCTTGGCAGGGTGGAGCAGTGGCTCTGGGGCACTGCTGAGCTCTATACCTACACCAGGCTCTCATGTTATGAGCAGCTGGGTGAGAAGGGAAACAGGGAGCATTTCAACAAAGCCTGTTCTATGTTTCAACAAAGTCCTTCAGCACAGATAAAGGAAAAAAGGAATATGTCATGGCACTGTCTGTTTTTTTCACAGTATAGCACTTCCTGATTAAAAGCAGCCCTAGCCATCATGACCAGGACAGGCACTAACTACTCTGTAAAACTAATTGTTCTGTGTCAGTATCCAGCAGAAAATTACAGGATAAATAATAGCTGAAAGCCTCCAATTCTCATTTGGTGTCTTTCCTGTACCTCACTGGGAGAGGGGCTGCCTGGCCATTCCCAGTGCCTGGCACCAGCTGGGCCCATCAGCCTGGGCTCAGAGCTGAGACTGTCACTTGACTCCTGTCACTGGGGCACTTGGTGCCAGCTGAGCTCCTCACATGGGCCATTAGCCAGCCTCAGCCCTCATGTGAGAACCTGCTCAGCTGCAGCCATGTTTATCTTCCCTTTCAAGCCTCTTACTAAAAAGCAGTGTGAAGCAAAACAGGTTTTGAGAACTAAATGAAGGAAATCTCTGCTCTAAAGTAAAATCTGGGGTCTTTTTTCCCCCAGCTGGCATATTAAAACCAATAGAAAACCTTGCAAAGTGACTTGTTTTCCTCTAGGTCAGCTTGCAGTTCTGTATAGAATTTCTAAGAAATGGAAGTTGCAGCAAAATTATCAGAACACCTCTATTTTAGGCCTAAACTAAAAGTAAATATATATTCTACATATATAAATATATAAGATCTAAAATCCCATTACAATATCTAAATTGAATTCAGTAGATGCACCACAATACTTACAGCAGTACAGAGAAATTAGATGAGTTCCTTATTTTGGCCATACATCACTTTTTAAAGTGGAATAGAAAAAAAAAGGGTAAAATAAATTATTTAATATTCATTTATCTTCTCTATTACAATTCTGTCACTGTGGGAATATACAAATTGGGCACATTTTGTGAGAGTAGTAATGAGAACGCACTCTGCCTCTGAAATAGTTTTAGGTTAAATGATAGAGATGAAAGTTACTCAAAAATCAGCTGTTGTGATAATAATTCATCTGAAACGTAGTTTGGTATCAGGAAAAATGGTGTATGGGGACTTGTCATTTGTCTTCTTCATGTTCAAGAATTTTTCACTTCACTGGAACCCCCCTACAACACCACAAACCAAAAAAACCCACCCCAACTCCCCTCATCCAAGCCCCCTTTTGCAGTTTCTTTGCATCACATAAGGAATTAAGTATTAATAAACTGAGACCTAAACCATGCAAGGAAGGTCCTACATGTCCTGCTAGAAGATAAACTTCAGTGAAATAAAATTAAAATTCTAATTTATGAACGCAAGGCTTGCATTGGCAGCGTGCTTCCAACAGTGAAGCTGGTAAGATTCCCTCCTCTCCCATCTCTCTTTCACAAACATATCCTTGTAAATGAACACAAATTGCCAGAAGAGGAAACAACATGGGAAAAGAGCCTCCACAGCCAACAAAGCCACAAAGAATGAAAAAGGTCTCCCACTTATACTTGCACATTGCTTAAAATAAACTTCTGCCAAAGTTTACTACACATCCCTTAGCCAAAAATCAAAACAACTTCCCTTAGCACTGCCAGTGTGTTTGTGAATCACATGGCTGAGAAGGGAACAACGCCAATTCCAACTGTTCTTCCTTACGGCACAGACAAATCTGAACTGGAAGAGAAGAGGCACCAGGCAATCAGCTGTTCAAGTCAGATAAGAAACTCACACTTGTGGTGTAGGCAGCTTCGGGGTCGTCCTCCAGCACCCGCGACAAGCCGAAGTCTGAGACCTTGCACATGAGGTTGCCGTTGACCAGGATGTTGCGCGCCGCCAGGTCCCGGTGCACGTAGCCCATGTCCGACAGGTACTTCATGCCAGAGGCGATGCCCCGCAGCATTCCCACCAGCTGGATCACCGTGAAGTGCCCGTCGTGCTTCTGCAAGGCGAGAAACAACACAGCCAGAGTAAAAAGGAAACGAAGGAAAAATGATCCCTGGCTCCAGATCAGATTGCTTTATTAAAACTATACTATATTACATTAATATACTATTTAAAGAGATACTACACTATACAACACTTACTATATCATACTTACTAACTATCACTAACTAGCAAAACCCGTGACTCTCTGCCGAGAGTCCGACACAGCTGGATCCCATTGGTCCGTGAATCCAAACAACCATCACCAGAATCCAATCAAGCAACCACCCTGGGTAAACAATCTCCAAACACATTCCACATGGGGACAAACACAGGCACAGCAAATGAAATAAGGATTGTTTTGATTATTCTCTCTGTGCTTCTCCAGGAAAAATCCTGAGAGAGAGAATTATGTCTCTCTCCTCAGAGAATGTGAATGCCACACACAGCTCCTTCCCATTTGTTTCATGCCAGTGATACCAACCACAGCTCTTATTTAAAACACTTTCGTCACCCGTCCAGCAAAGCTGCCCACTTGCAAGCTTGTTTTCACAAGGACTTGAGTTGCTTGGCAGTGCATCCCATCACATCTCTCATTGTGCAGCTTATCCCCCTTTCCTTCACATTTTCCACAGTCTTCCTACTGACAACATTTAATTGCTTTCATACGTGGTTACTATGAATGCTATTTTTTAGTACAAGAATGAGAAAGGACACAAATTTCTTCACCTGTGGCCTCAGGAAAAAGAACCCTCTTTTTACTGTCTCAGCCTTGAGTGTCTGCATTGAGGTACTACTGTTACCTCACTTTTATGGTACTTTTTTGGGGAGGGTTTGTTTGTTAAAAAAAAAAAAAATAGTAAAATAACCTGAAAAAAGTTTAGGGCTTTTGCTCATGCTGCTTGTGCACTTAACATCTAATCTCTGAAGGCTAGATGAAATGGGATGGAATTCAGGGGTTATGTAGGTTTGCCAAAATTTTCCTGGCAGATTAAACTCAGACCCATGAAGGCATTAAACATGTTCTGAAATCTATTGGAGTTGAACATGTAATAAGAGTTATGCCATTAACTGTGCTTGCCCAGCTGGGCAGCCTTGCTGGGCCTCAGTTTCTCCATCTGCAGCATCAAAGTTAACACTTCTTTATGTCCTGCATCAGACAGCTCCTGAATTACGTGGCAGTGGGGACCTGCACAGAAATGTGATTGCAGGCTCTCTGCCTTGTTTAGGCCTGCCCTATCTACCATTCACAGCAGACTGCTTACAGGAGTATTTTTGTGACCTCAACTGGCAGACATTTAGCTTCTCATGGATTATTCAGTGACCCAAGGCTTTTTATGTTCACAGGAACAGCCAAACAAAACCAACTCCTGCAAACAAGTTAACTTTCCATTTTCTCTTTCAACACTTTTAGCACTGGGCTACAGACAAATAAGTTCTGATCAGCATTCAGGACACTTCTATTGCTTAGCTCATGCATTTAAGCAAGAAGATTTTTATAGGGGAGAAGCTTACAGGAAGTTCAGTAAATTCATTAGATTCAGTAAAGCAACAGGCTGCACTATGCTTAGCTTTATCCCTGGTCAGCAAAGTATTTCAGCATTCCCATAATGATTCAATGATTTGGGGCCTACATCCAGCTAGTCAGGATATGAACATTTAAAGACTATGACAAAAATCAGAAAGAAAACGGTGAAAGGAAGACACCATCACACCTTGTCAGCTAGATGACCTCACTGCCTCATCATACTTCTCAGCAACATTTGTATTGAAGGAGCCATGTCAAACACCACAGCCACCTCCCAAGAAAGCACATTTAATGAAGAGGTTCTTTGAAAACAGCTATTTATAACTGACTTAGAGCAATTTTCTCCCCCTTGAATGTGTCAGTGTCTTAAGTCAGGGCAGTAAAGCTTTTCTGTTTCTGAAATCTCCACATTGAAATAGAGACAGCTCTCCTCAAGGAGGCCACACCCTCCCTCCTTGTCACCATCAAGGCCATGGATGAGCACCTGGTTCTGCAGAGGACACTCAGCTGAGGCTCAAGACACAATGAGTCCCAGCCTACCAATGACAGATGTTTCAAATAAACTCAACCCATCCAGCAATTAAGGAAAGAGGGACAAAAGATTATATTCTTAACTACTTTAAGCTGCTTCCTGTAAAGGAAGGTCAGGAATTCTAGCCAATATTTTTGTAGTGAGGCCACATGGGATATCTGGGTTTGCCTTTTATTTAATAATTCTAACTGTTCAATTGATTAAAAAATTACAAAGCTGGTTGCCAACAGTTAGTACTCTTCACGTATGGATTACTTTTTTCAGCTAACTGTAGAATTAGGATTTGGAACAAAGTGCCAGCACCTGATTTTTGCAGAATGACAATTCAAGCCCCTCTCTACCCCCCCACAACAAAGCACCAAACTAAACCAACCCCTCAAACCTCTAGATTTTACCTCCTCCTTAACAGCTCAATTTTTTCAACAAACCTCAGTCATCTGCAGCACCTCCCTTAACCTTTTGTCTTCTTGGATTGCAAGCATTCATTCCTTCCTTTTTTAATTTCTGCTCTTTCAAATCTAGACCATGCTTGGCTGATTTTTCATAAAACATAATCTTTTGTCTGCTCTTTCCAAGTCTCAGTACTTGCCTTACCAGTATAGCTGTAATGCCTGAGTTTAAAACAGTCTCATGCTTTTGCCATTCTCTCTGTCCTTCTTTCAAGTTTTTTTGGGCTTCTGCCTTGACACAAGAAGTTAAAGCCTCTTATCTTCACTGTTAAAGAAATGACAGACCTGCTAACATACCAGCTGCAATTTTGTTCTGTCCTCCTTTTCCCTCTGTATATTTCTTAGAATTCTCTCCTCCCTCTTTTCTCATGTTTGGTTTTATATTTTTTCACTGCCAGCTTTGCAGTTGGACCAACTACATTTTTACTGTCAGCAGAACAGTCTTTTCTCAATCAAGTCTCATTGTAATCACTTCTGCATCAGTTTCCATGCCAGCTGTATCCCCTTACAATCTATAAACTTATCATTCAATGCATCAAAAATTTTTTGATGTAAGCTGATTGGGATACAGACTATGAACTATATTTAACCTTTGGAAAATTCAGCTAGGTTGATGAAATTATAGCAGGTAGAATCTGACCTCGTATTTTCAGCATTTTTCAAGCCCCCAGGTACAATCCTTTGGCAACTTTCCACTATCTTGCTTCATTCACTTGGCATATAGGGAAATAAAACACTCATCTGACTGATAGCATGGTTGTTACCCAGGGCTTTATTCTGATTCCCATAGCTTAGATTTGAAATATCTTTTTGATAGCATTCCCACTGGGCTGTTAAGGGTGTTAATCAATACTGGCAGCAATTCAGACCTCAGTGGGCTCACCACATTTATCCTATCATCCCATTAAATTTTAATCAGGCTTTGATGGCTTTGCTAAATAAACTTTTCTCAACAGCTGGGTATAGATGCAATGTCTGAGTAGCTGCTCTTGCATTCACACAGTCCTAAAAATGCCCTGAAAAAAATATTTTTATTCAGCTACAGTTTGCTTTAAAGGACCTCATGTAAGTGAAATATTCTCCTCATGTTACAGACCTTTCAAGCGCACTAACTTATAATGGGCTGCTGAAGAGGTTCAGTTACTGTAGGGAAGAAGGAGGATATCCAGAATTTTTCTCATTGCATTTTGCCCTCCTGTTTTCAGCTCCAGTGCCCAGTTGAGTTTTCTACAAGCCCGTGGAATTTTTCTTCTTCAGAAGGTTTTTTCCATTTCACTACTCAGTAATCTTTTGGAGGCTTGGCCACTGGATTTTTCTGTATTGTTTCTGGAGTTCCATCTATTCCAAAATCCACTTCCTTATGTGCCAAAGGACTCAGAACACTTTTAGGCCTTTATCCTCTGTGCAGGATTTACTACAGGCCTAAAATTTTTACTGCAGATTATTTAGATCTCATTTTAGATGGAGAACAGCACTGAAAATGGTGTGTCTGTGTCTAAATTAGATCATATTCACCACTGACACTGGCCACTGGGTGAAAGATGCAGTTTTTGCTATGCATTTATTGTTACAGTTTTACTGTGCAAAGTAAATGGTGGAACTTTGTCAAGATAAATCTTCCAAAATTCAAGTTGCAGCTTGGTAATTCCTGGAAGTGTAACTCATGCTTCAAACTATTGTGTGTCACATTAAAGTTTTTATTTTTGGTACTAAATGAGGTCAGCTGATAATTTCTTCTTCATTCAACTGTTGACAGAGTTCCATGCAGGCTTAATTATTATTAATAGATTCCATTAATTCAATTACTAATTACTTTAGTTCGTTTTAAATGCTAATGAGTGATCCTACACAGAGTGCAGAACAGCCCTACTCCCAGATTCCATTCCCTCCACACAGGATGCAGCAGAAATTTCATGAAGAGCGTATTTCTCTGGCTGCTCACAAGCATCTCATGTGAGAGTTTGAAAGCCTTACTGAAGCCAAAGTTTACTGCTTCTCCCACAGCCACAAAGCCTGAGCCCTGCTACAAAAGGAAACCAGATCTGTTTGACAGAATTAGTTCTTGACAAATCCATGTTGGCTCACACTTATCTCACTGTTATCTTTAAGATGCTTAGACTTTGTTTGATAATTTGTTCCAGAAATCTTACGGCAGTTGACATTAAGCTGACTGGCCTGTAATTGCTTGGCTTCTTTTTTCCTCTCTTCTAAAACACATTCAAAATCCCTTCATTTAAGACACTAGCTCTGTTCTGATCTGATTTCTCATTCTTGACAAATTCATAAAGAGCACACTGAGAGAGCCCACATTACCTTTCAAATTCTTTTTGCCTTCAAATACAAGACCATTTGTAATAAATTTCTTGTTGCTCGGTACTAAGAATATCTACGGTATTTAATGTCTAAGTAAGAATATCTACATATTAAAAATGCCCAGCATTTCTAAATTAAAGTCTCACAGCAGCATCAGAATTGCTGTTTTATACATCCTTTTAGGAGGGTAAAACATTGCTTGAGAACAAATGCTGGCTCTGTAGCATCAATGACAGCTTCTCAGTGCAATCTCAGGTCACTTAAATACATGCTGCTTACAATTTCACTATTAAGCTAATGAAGTCTTTCAAATTCACTTTATAATTGCTCAATCTGATTTTAGTTAAAAAAAAAAAAAAGTATCAGCAGTTTCCAAGTTTCCAGTGCAGGTTTTCTCTTTTACAGACTGATTTTTGAAAGCAAAATGCCACCTTTATCCTGCCAGGAAAGGAACGTGCCTCCAATAAATTAAAATGCACATGAATGCTGCATGGGAAAGCAAAAGAAGGAATATTAGTTATGAGATCCAATGTTTTTGCCTCTCTGAATGCAAATAAATAATAACAGGAACCATTAAACTTAGGAAAGGCCATCTGGCTTTCTTCCCCCACAGCCTACTCTGTCTGGTGAGGCCATGTTAGATGGATATACAACACACACTTTACAACATTGTTTCACAGAATTTGCTGCAAGTGTTCATTTTTGTCTTCTCTCACTTTCCTCCCAAACGTGCTAAATGTGTCTGCCACAGCATCTAAACTGTAGCTGAAAAAAGGGTGAGTGTGATGGCAAAGCTGCTCTGAGAATAACTTCATAACGATTACTGCGAGAAACAGCAATATATCACAATATTTTCTCTGTCTAGTAACACTTATCTTAGCCTCTGCTAGGCCAGCCTTGAGGGATTAAAGCTGAATTCCAGGGTTTCATTTGCTGTACAGTATGCAGCAGCTGGTGCTCTAAGGCAATTAAGCATATTTCTTATGGACTCTTATAAAGAAAAAAAAAAAAACGTGTGGCAGCATTTTCACTTATTGTGCTTGCCTGTATATAAATCTAACTTTTTTCCACAAGTATTTTAATTTTCTGAAGTGAATGGAAATCCATCAGCACCAGTTTTGAGTAGGAAGAGGAGAATTACAATGGCAAATAGCAACAATGAAGAAAGCAAGGTGGTGCTGTGACTACCCCTTCCTTTTACAGCTCTGAGATTCACAGAACTGGGGATGACTGGAGCATCTTTCAAAGCTAAATATCTCTGTCTATCCAGCACACCTCGGACACTCTGCAGGAACAAATCTCTGGTACTCTGCAGCTGCAGAAAAACACTGAAAGAAGTTCAGTATTCTGGTGATATTCTTTGGTTCATTTTATGTGATTCTGGGTAGCCAGCCACAAACCTCCTCCAAAAGGCAGCTTCCAGACACGTTCCTTTTCTGTGTTTGAATCCATGCCCACATTGCCTGGTGGTGCATGAGGAGGTGAGCACAGACCACAGCTAGCTCACAGCTCTCCAGGAATCATTCTTCCCAAGAAGCTACCCCACCTCCTAATCACCCTGTTCCTCTCCATGTGATGCTAAATCCAATTATTTTAGCCAAGAATGATCCCTTAAATGGAGATGTGAAAACAAAATGGAGCAGATGAGATTTGAATCTGAATAGCCCCGTGAATCTGTGAGGCACAGGCTTGGAGAGTGGGCTGAGTGGGGGACGCTGTGTCGGGGTGAAAAAACCAACCTCGGGGAAAGGACTTCTGTAGGAATTATTGCAATCATCTCACAGGCTTGGCTCCAACAGCCATCTCCAACCCACAGCAGGGCAAACTGCCAAACTGCTTGCTAAAAAGGTTTTGTGGGTTTTCAGCTTTTTTTCCTCTACTTTGTGGTTATTATGCATCTCTCCTGGTTGTCTTGTCTCTTCTGCAACCTGTATCCACAAGCCTGAGCAAACACATTTGACCGCGACTGCCCTGTCTAATCACTAACATCTTTCTATCAATACAGAGAGCTGCCCTTTCAACCCTTCTTGCCTTTATTATTTGCCTCATATGCCTGCAGAATAAAGGATTGCTGAGGTCTCCATGACACAGGCAGGTGACTAAAACATAAAGATAATGTGCCCCATCCAAAGTCTCTGTGAAACTGGTAACAGGAAATTTTACCTGGGTCTCCTCAATTCCCAGGGTTAGCCACTTTCTTTCCAAGCACAGATTTCCTCTGTCTGGAAGCTGTTGGTGTAATGCTGGAAGAGGCTTCTAGCCCCTGAGGAAATACTTAGCTGGAAACCCACATCCTTTTTCAGAGAAATCTCTGCAAGTGTTACCAGAAATGAAGCCACATAAACCTCATTTCTGGTCAGACAATTGTTTCATTAATGGCAAATTTCAGGTATATTTTTGTGGGAAGATAACCTTCATGTCTCGATCTTATATGATAAAAACCTCCCAAACAACACTACAAAAAACTAAGTTTCATCTTTTGTAAATGAGTTTTAGATAATTGCGAAAATAATGCAGTATTTCTCAGGAAAATTCAGTGTCAAGTGTATCCAGCAATTTAGGATGTCTGATGATGCACAGTCACTGAAATTAATTACCATCATCTTACAAAATTGGTTCTAATTAGCTGATGCCTTCCCACTTCAGAATATCCCTGAAGCAGCTTCATATTGCAAACCCATGCCAAAGTTTTTTACCCAAAACCCCAACATTAGCAGCCAGCATGCAGGATACTTTGTGGGGTGGGGAAGACATAATTCAGCTGAGCTTGCTGTTAAATCCACACAAATAGCAGAAAGTGGGCACTGCTGTCTCTAAGGCAAAGAAGTAAAGGCTATTTAGATTTTAGGGGTGAGAGATTAAAGGGTGGGGAGAGGCTTCTGATTCATGGCACAACCTGTACTGGCATGAAAGCAAATATCCCACCACGGCTGTGAGGAGGGTGATGGCAAATGGAATTCTTCCTGTGGAATACCCTCATGTGGCTCACCACAGAATCTCACTTTGAATTTGTAAGACTGACCCATTTTTGCAGGCTTTTGGAGAAAGACAGATGGAGGGATGTGCTGGGGAATTTTTGCCAGTTGTGGTATGTGGGGAAATATTTCTTATAGTCAGAAATGGACTTTTTTCCCCTCTGTGTAAAAACACTTTGCACTGGAACAATTGATTCCTTTAAATAATAAGAAAGACCATGTGATAAGCCCTTCCAAATCCCACAACATTTGTTACAGTCACTGAACGCCTTTCATTAGGATTGCTAAAGATAAAACCTCTCTGCTGCTTTGTATCTTCACAAAAGCTTTTAAAAATGTGGACTTATATCTGCAGGAAACAACTATTATTAATGAAGCAGCTGGATTTCTTTTTAAATAGGTTACTTTGCAGCCCTTTGCTCTGCTAATTATAAACAGAAATGCTGACATATATCTACAGTGCTCTGGGATGTTGAATATTATCTACAGTACATTTAAAAAGCATTTTAGAAGAATAACCCGTATCTGAAGTGTGAATTGAAGCTGTAAAATAATATACATGAAAAACAGCTGCAGAAATTATTAGCTCACATTTCCCCCCAGCAGTTCTGCTTCCAAATATATCTGATGCAATGTGAGAAGCATTGCTCCACAGTAACATCATAATTCTGCTGATGCCACTTTCTATTAAAGTATCCTAATAAGTAGTAACTGTTCTGATACATGAATGCATGTGAAATAAACCTGGAATATAGATATCACACCACAGCAGTTCAGAGAAAGGTAATTCTCTCTCATGAATTATTTCAGGACTTGGTTCTGTTCTCCTCTATGAAATTCTCCCCCCACACACACACAGAGAAAAATGTTTCAGGCCCAGACAAATCTTCCTGGGGCATTGCTGAAAAATCACAGAGCAGGAAAGCTGCAGGTACTCAAATCAGGGGCAGTTCCTGTGCTGCAGATGGACAGAGAGATGAGCCAGGAAGGAAAGGGGAATAATTTTTAAAAACTACCCAGTGTCCAAGACATGGATGATATCAAACACTCCATAAAAATAACTTGATTTTGAGAAATCAGCAAATTCTCACGGGAAACTGCTGGTCTGTTTCTGACAACATAACAGATATCTGTCATGTGTCTTGACAATGGAAAATAAAAAATTATTTGGAAGAGTAGGTGAGGAGGACAACAAAGAAATGGCAGAGAAAAATTACTATGGAATAATCCAAACCAGAAGGTAAAGAGAATCAGGCTCTGGAGGTATCTGTGTCATGGCTCTGCTGTACTCTCAGGGCTGTATCCCTTGCTCCAAATGCTCTTCTCTGGTGGCTTCCTCTTCCCAACAAGTACTGCCTGCATGACTTTCTTCCCTCTCATGTAAATCTTTCCGAAGTGCTGGCTGCTTTTCCCTCCTGTTTATTCACTTTTTTCTCTAAGCAGTTCCTTCCTCCTGCTACCACAGAAGAGCCTTCAATCACCATCACCAAGATTTTCACACCAATAATTCCACAGCTCCCTGATGAACATCTCTCCTTTGGGATACCCTTTCAAACAAGTTCCCAAACCCACAGGCCCCTGACTTCCCACAAGCCCAGATTTACCATTCTGCAGGATGGAAATGGCAAGGCAGTGGGCTACTGAGGACTGCTGTTTACTTTTTAAGACAAATCTGAGATACTTGACATTAAAATTATTCACACAAGGTCTTAGGTCAGCGGGTCTGTGGAGCATTTTCAGGGGTTCTGTTAAAAAAGAGACTATTTTAGGATAAATTTAGCTCACAGAGGGGGGTCATCCTTTCCTTTTACATTTCTAAAAAAGAATTAAATACAATTTTGCCAGCATATTACTCACATTTTCTGTAGCCCTTCTTTAATGTTTACTAAGGACCTTTGGGGGTTAATTAATGCCAGGACATTTCACCCATGAACTGTTTTCTAATTCAAATTGTTAAATGCAAATAGCCATAAATATTATAAATCAATTACTGAGTATATTCTACGCTTCACCAACCCAAAAAATCATAACAGAGTATTTTTGAAGGTGATTGAGAAAAATGAACCACTTCCATAAGGCCAGGCATTTATGCTTCAATTTATCTTTTCTTTCACAAAAACAATTTGAAATACATTTTGCTAAATACAGGAACTACTTTTGTAGAAGAAATCAATTATATTCTGAAGTTTAAATCTTCTTTTTTTCCAGCCGTGCTCTAATGTATTACTGTACCTCAGAAACGTACCCTGGGGAAAAGGCTTCTATTCTTCACTAGAAATCCATGAATAACATTATGTAGAAATTAATTTGTGATAAATGATTTAAAATCTTAACCTAGAATGGTTTCTGATTCAAATGGCATCAGAAAATGGCACCTCACCCGCAGGAAGGAGTCAAGGGATCCGTTCTCCATGTATTCAACTACAATCATTACTGGTCTGCCTGCAAAACAGCAAAGAGACACATCAGCATCATGGACATATTATGGGGCTTTTACAATTCTAACTCTTCTGCAGAGGTTATTCACAGTAGCTGAATATATATTTCCAAAATTCTCATTTATATCACAAACACAGTTCCCTGTGTTACTCCTAAGAATTATTTTCTATGCACTTTTTTTTTTTCTTCTGTTCTTACTGGATTAGCTGAATGCACATCATTCACTTTGGTGTATTCTCCCTTAAAAAATGATCAAAGAAGAGCCTGCTATCTCCAAATAGCAAAACTTGCCGTGTAATATTTTGGAATGTATCTGAATTAAGGCAAAACCCAAATATTCATAAGCCATGTCCAAGTAATTACAAACTGAGGGTCATAATTCTCCTCTCAAAGAAAAATACCTCAGTGACTTAGGAACATAGGAGACAGATAGAATGGGGTGTCACAAAAAAAGTTCTCCTAGATCTGCTGTGTGCATTGGGTGTGTATAATCCAGAAAAACTCTGAATTCATATGTTTGTAAATGCCTAAAATATACACAGTGTTACTCAAATCAAGGTCTTGCTCAACCAACACTGTCCCAGGGTGGCACCATATATCCAAATTGAAGCAGAACAAGACATTACATTTATTTCTTGAAAGGATATCCAAACCTGAAGATACACTTTTGAAGTGTGTACTTAACTTAAACACCAGCTCACTGCTGATACCCTTTAAAAAAAATAAAACCCTCTGTAAGTGCTTGACAGGAGAGGGGCAATCAGGCTGCCAAGCAGGCTGCACAGCAATTCTTAGAATTATTAATATCCCAAAGCAGCCATTCTATACAAAAAAAATAATGAAGAAGAATTAGGAAGATTAGGAAGGAGGTGAAAGGGCTTAAAATGGCAGACCTTTCTTTTCCTGGGAATGCCCATCTCTTCTGGGGTTTGTGGGAAACCAGAGCTATGCCAAGTGGTGACACTGTGGGCTCACCATTTCACTTCCTCAGTTCCACACCAGCTGGGCCAGTATTTTTGAAGCCCAAAAGAAGACTCTTTCATCACTTTTTTTTTTCTCTTCTGCTCAAATTGTTTGTGATTTTTTGGATGAGGGGATGAGAAACAAACACAGTGCTGAGGCTGATAAAATATAGAAGGGCATTTTGATTGTTGCAGCACAATTGTCCATTTCTGTTCAGTTTGGTTAATAGTGGAAGTGTTTATTAAACTGTCCACAATGTACAACAGGCCACAGCCAGCCATCTCTCCTGAGCTGTTACAGTTCACCTTCAATCTAAAAAAGTGAATGATCCATTTCTGTGTTTGCTCCAGCATGCTGACCCAGAGTTTTGGGTTCCTGATAATGCCCATTCATAGAGCTTAGTCTGGTCTTTTTGTAGTTCCTATCAATATTCCCTCATTTCCTTGAATAAAATTTGTGATTATTTCTGTACTGACTCTCATGTTCACATCTTCCATGAATAAAACATTTCATAGTGTTGTCACAATACTAATTTTTTTTTTGTGTGCGTGAAAATTCCCAGATGCCTTGATAATCTTTTTGGATAGCCCTTGGAAGTGTGAAGAATAACCAGCTTCTTTCTTTTTTAACTGAATGTTTAGTCTCAGCTGCTGATGTGCATCTGCCACCAAATCAATTATATTTATCTGCAACCATTGGTTATACCCTGGTTTTGCATTACAAACTTAAAAGATACATCACTTTTAAGCTCTTAGAGATCAGAGTGTTTTAAAAATTCATGTTTCCTTTAGTTCAGTTTGCTAATGATGATGGTTGTACAGCCCACTCTCTTTAGTTTCAAGCACATGAGTGCCCCAGATTTCCTTACCTTTATCATTTCTTTACTGTCACAGAGCTGACACCTCCACATGAAAGGAAAATCCTAAAATCTAGAGACACAAACAAACTGCAGCCTGATGCTAGAGAATCTTCCACTGTGCAAAACCCTCTTGAGCAAATAGTAATTTCTGAATTGATGCAGACAATAGAATTTTGCAATAAGTAGGGGTATAAAGCTGGCTTTCAGATGGCATATTTGGTCAGAAAGTTCTCTTTCTGGGTAAATCAACAACTAAAACACCTGTATAGAAAATTTGCATTTGAAGGGAAGGACAAATGGAGCTTTAAAACAGAACCCCTGTTTCCTGTGGGTAATCCTTTGGCACTCTACATTTTCCAGAAGCTGTAATTTTCTCTAGAGGTTCACAGGCTCTCATTGCAGCTTTTATGCTCCTTAGATTCATATCCTTCAACACAAATTATTTTCACACTTGTTAAACAGAACTATTAATTCTTCTACATTCTCTCACAAAACATTCCTCCCTCCAAAGAAACCCCACCTGTATTTCCTTTTGCTCAGACCCTATGCTCCTAGGTTAAAGTAACTATGAAATATTTTTATATGCATTAATCTGTGGATTTAAAAAAGATATTTTGGTATTTTTTTCACTGGACAATGAGGTTTTAAACCACTCAATTTGAATGACTTGAATGACATGCCTTAACACAAAACCAGCTCTTCCAAGTGACAGCCCAGGAATGACACTAAATACACCAAAAAAAAGCAGCATTTTCCTTCTAACAGGTTGCTGTATACCAGAAAATCAGCATATCATCAGTAAATTTAGTCACTTAGGCTGATAGCTTCCCACTGATCCAGTCTGCATCACTTGCCATGCTACCTAAATTTCAAATGAAACTGAGGTGGGAGTGTGTCAAGACACCACAATGTGTCATGACAACATGAAAATAAACCTGGCTCCATCACTTGATTATCTCCAGCAAAAATCTTTAATCTGGACACAAAATTGAATTCTCAAATAATCCGGTCTTTAGTGTGACAGCACTTGATAAAAGCCACCTGATTTTGGCTGCAAGTTGAATGTATCCCTGGAGCTATTTATGTATTCCAAGCCAGACTGTGACAGTGACATTTTTAGTCAGCACAGTATTTGTCTTTGGAGCACCTGTGGATTAAAAATGTCTCAGCTGTTGTTAGGGTGGCTTGAAGACACAGTAAAAAGCTCTGGTACACAACAGAATCCAGTGGGAACTTTTACCATCCAAGTGGCAACACTGGCTCTATTGCCAGTGTGTTATCTTTACAGAGTAGTGCAATTTGAGTCCAGAAAAACTTGTATGTGCTGGACCCCTGTACAAACACAAAATACTGCTTTAGTTTTAAAGAGGACTACAAAACTGACTTTAAAAATAATACTGGGAGATTTCCAAACTAGTACAGTGTTGGCAACTAAATAAATTTTTAAAAAAGGCTATTACTTAGACTACGAAAATTCACATTGTTCTCATGGCACTAAGAATTCTTCATCCTCAAAACAAGAACAGGAATGAATAAAAGGGAGTGGGGCAGAGAAATCTCTGAGACAGAAAAGCAATCTTTGATTATTTTATCAAGGGGTAGGCTAATGCAATGCTGGAAGGCATTGAATTATTTTCCCAGGATTGCTTACAGCACAAAAAATGGAGAATAAACAGGTTTAAGGACAAAGAACAGCAGGATATAGATGGCAGCCAAGGCAGTCCTGGGAGTGACAACGACCTCCATAAACGGCTGAACCTCCTGGGATAGGAACACACCCATCTCCAGTCCAAAGAATTGCCCAGTTCAGGGAAGTGTTTCCACACAGATACAGGAACAGGTACAGGAGAAGGATCTGAAGAACTGAGTTAATTTTACAGTCAAGAGCCACACAAGAGAAGGAGTGTCAACTGAGGGCTTGGAACCAGGGAGCTAAAACCTGTGGGTGTTGCTGGAGGAGAGCACACAGCTTCTCGTTTGAACCGGGGGAGGATGAAATAAAAATGTTTGAAGCTGGTTCAATGATCAAATCAGTCAAACAAATCAGACTCGCAGCAGTTTGAGATGCTTAGCACTGCTGGAGTGGGGAGTACTGTGAGGAAACAGACCTTTTAAAGCAGAGGAATTATAGTGTCCTGAGAACCCTAAATACAGATTTTACACACTACATATATCACATTTATAATTTGCAGCACATTATAACAGGTGTATCATTTTACTACATAGTTAAGATAACAACATGAAATAATAACTCTATTTATACATGACACACACACTGATACCATCCCCACATCCTCTGCTCTCAGATTTTTTGGGAAAGCATAAATATTCCAGACACATGTGGGATATTGTCTAAAGCAGTTTTCCCTCCTTGCACATGGAGTAACTGTGGCTCTGGGAGATCCATTTCAGAGTTCCAGCATCTCAGAAAGCCACACTGACCACACAAGAGCAGCACTGGGGCTTGGCACAATGCAGGAAAAGGACAGCAATTCAATTTATCACAACTGAGATGAATCTATAGAAGGGGCAGGGGCTGTTCACTGTTTTGAGGCAACTCCCACCTTGTGACAAGAGGCTGACTGCTTTGGACAACTTTACCTAAGAAAGTTCTTCACTGCAGTTCTCCCACTCAGCTGCACTACAGTGCCACTCAAACAAAACCTGTGAAAATGACAAACAACCTGTATTGATGTCATGCCACCCCAGAATATGCTGCAATCTTGTATTCTCCATTGATCAATCTGCTTGTCATTTTTTTAATAAGCAGGAATGCAAAAATACAAAGAAAAAAAGAGCCAGACACTGCCAAATAATGTAAAATACCGATTAAATCTGAAATTCACATTGTATATATTTTAGGGGTTTTTTTTCCCCACAACACAAGATTTTGATAGCATGCAATTTAATTGAGTGCCAGAGTGATGAATAAGGAGGAGAATCTGAAGTGTCACATCAATGACAAAATATTCAGCTTGTTGTCTCTTGCTGTCATTTTAAATAATGCAGCAAAGCCTCCTTTAATGAATGTTTTATGTAAGATTAATCCTCCAAAAAGAATAGTTAGCACATGTTCTTTTTCTACAGACTTACAATGAAATCCCTAATACCAATTATGGGGATAGATTTGTTAACATAAACACATAATACTCATTCTTTCACTTAAAACAGCCCAGATTGGCACCTGTTCCCTGGTTCATATTAGAAAATATTGCTCCACCACTTCTGTGGATCGGAATCCACGTGGCTCAGGAAATCACCTCCCTATCAGGCATCTCTTCATTCCAAAGCCATGTTCTGCTGTTGGTTGCCAGGGATTTATCTCCTGCTCAAGCAGAGATAAGTCAGCCCCAAACACAGGGGCACACCCTCAGTGAGGGCTGTGCCTTCCACACTCCCAGGGAAGCCCAGGGGAATGCCCAGGCTTTGGGAGGCACTCCTGGAGCTCCCAGCTGCTCCACTCATTACACACCCCTTCAAATCAGAGCCACTGGCCATGGCACTGCAGCTGCTTCTCTCCTGTCATCACCAAAATGCATTTGTATGCACCAGAAAGAATTAATTTCAGTGAATTAAAAATAAAATTGCCACAATACAAAACAGGTAGAGGGAAAAAAGAAAGAAAACTAAAGATTATGAAAAAAAAAAAAGCAAATAAAAATAATTCTGCCACTTTGCATTTTTGGTTTTGCATTGTTAGCCCACATCAATGCACATGAAGCCAATGTGAATTTTACTGCAAGCCACCTCACTTGAATTATTGACTCACAGGACAGAAGGCCCCTGACTAAGACCTGTGTCTCAGCAGCATCAAAATAGTTGCAGTTCCAAACTCCTTTTTGAGAGTTTAGAAGCCAGAGTTTGCAAACAGGATGGGATAACATATTTACATGCTGCTACCACAGGAAATCCCATAGATATAACCTATTTATCTTGCTCCTAGAGCACTTTGGATTTTCTCATGTCTATATATCAAATATCATTACTTAAGTTAGTTTAGTCACGGGAAGATACTTCTGCAAAATCAATTAATAACAATTCAAAGCACATGAATGACCCTAAGATACTGTTTAAATGTTATTAAGGTATGGCCACACAGCTACCACTGCTACCTGAAGATTTATTGTATACACACAATCTAAAAATATTTCATAACATAAACCTGTTCTCCTGTAATTATACACTAAATGCTTTTCCATTTACTACCCTGTGACCCACTGGCAAGAATTTATGCCTGTTGGTGTGTTTTGGAAGCCAGGAAAAGTCTGTATGTATATTTATAAAATATTTATATAAATTATTAAATATTTATAAAAACCTTCTCAAACCTCCTGGTTTGAGAACCTGCAACCTCAGGCAGCACTGCAAGTGGCTCTCCTGGTTCCTCACATGACAAAGGGAGAATGTGCTTTGGACAACAGAAATTTGAGGAGTCCTGCTGCTCCTGCACACCCTAATCCACATCAATCCTCCAGTGTGCCTACAGAGGATATTCTGGAAAATTTTGAGGAAAGGAAAGTGGAACTGTAAAGAGAAAGCAGCGATGTTGTTTCCATTATTTATTTTCTGATCCTTATCTTTCCATGAGAGAAGCAAGTGGAATGCAGGAGAGGGTTAACCAGAAGAACTAGGGTTTTTTTGGCACTACTTAGGGGTTGGGTAGGTGAGAGAGAAATAAAGGCTAAAATTATATTATAGAAATACAAAAAATGGCACTTTTGCTTTAGCACTGAAGCAAAAAATAAGAGAAAAAAATCATACCAGATAATGCACTCTGTTCAGATTCAGTTCAAGAGAGAGACTTTTGCCCAGTTGGATTAACCAAAACAATTCACCTCAGTTATTTTATAACTGAAATTCAGCACATCTCACTTAATCTAGTGACATCTCACCCTGAAGCTCCTCAGGTTCCTACCAACCCACATCTTCCTGTGGAAAGAGCCAGGGATGTTCTTTGGTTCAGAATTAAACCACAGAGTCCGACTGCATCAGTGATCGCTTGCCCTGCTGACCCCAGAGCACGTAAAGGAGTTTGAACAATGTGAAATCTGTGCACAAAGCTGGGCTTCTGCACTTCAAGTTCTTAGGGAACACAAGAAGCAAATCCTACTGAATCTCTGTTGTGAATTTACCATAGGGGCATTATATTTAGAAGCTGTAAGCTACAATGTACATTTGAAAAGGAGCAAAATAATATAAAAGCATACACAAGGTTTGTCATGGGTTGAACAGGGTTTTGTGCTTTCATAAGCATAATGATGTGGTTAAGGTATTATTTCAATCCTATTCTAAAATGTCATTTGTTGTTTATTGGATATTATGCCTAATTGAGAACTTGATAAGATTCTGACATGACTTTAGGATATCTTTTGTGTATTTCTCCATTTATCATTTGAGCGGTTTTGCCCCATTTCCTTTTAGTCTACATAAAGATTAAATATCTGAGACGCCACTGAGCTATAAAAAACTCATGATCCACCACTATTCCTTATGAGCAAGGCATCATTTCTCATGTGCAGAAGTAGTGGAGGTCACCCATCAACACTCCTGAAGGTTCTGGAAGCCACATAGGAACTTGTGGTTGTAACATATGGGCTGCTAAATCCAAAATGAAGAAAACAAAACATCACAAGTCAGGGCTCCAAATACAAATGGATGATGCCCTGGACCTAACATTGTGATATTTTTGTGATCTCCTGGGGCTTTTCATCATTTCTCTTTGAGGGTTTTTACCTTTAGAACATGAAGGCACACACTGTCAAGCTTCTCCCTCTGATTCTGTGTGTCACAAACAGGTGATAGGAGTCTGTACAGGATTGTCTAGTCTTCACCAACTGCACAAGGCACCTAAAAAGGCTTTTTAAATACCACTGTGTAAAATTCAGATTTAGGCAGATTATTTCCCATACTCAGTATTTGGGCCTGGGAATGCTACTTCAGCAAGTTGAATTTGGTAAAGGCACACTGACTTCCTACCTAAAACAGACCAAAACTATTTAAACATTATTCAAGTTAGCTGTTTCTCCTGCCTCCCATCTCACAAAAATGAACCAGTTCTGATTATGCTTTTACATCCAGTGTTATATCACTGGCAAAAAAGGGAGTTCACTTTTCCCTTAATCTTGAAACAAAGAAAATCTGTGTGCATCTCATTTACAAATATTCTTCTGTGTCTATCTGTCAAGCTCCTCCTGCTCACTTCATATCTTTCTGCTTCTGTCAGTAAGGAACAGCAACTTGCTTCAACTAACATGCTTGCAACAATAAATTTCCACATTTTCTGTAGTCAGATTTTTAAAATATCCAATAGTAGTGTATATTATGTAAAAATGACCACATATGCAAATACTTTTTTTCTGAACTTCTAGGATTTAAATGTTTGGAATTGTTTACCAGGACCATGTGAGCACGAAACCAGATATTTAGCAAGGGTGAAGAATGAAAACCTCCTGTTACCATGTCCTACACTCAGAGCTTAATCTCAGTTTTACAGTTCAATCTTAACCCTAATCAACCAGCACAAAATATGTTTCTTTCAGTATTAATGCCACCTGCTGCTCATCCTTATTTTGGTTCTGAAGTACTCCCTGCCTGCCCAATGGGAAAGTCCATCTACATTTGAACTTCTGTTCTCAGAAAATACATGCCATTATGTATTAGTTACAGGGTTTATAAAGGAAACATTCCAGTGGAACAGCACTGAGGCTGGAAAGAATAAACTGGAAGAGCCACTTGGCTCAGGTATCCCAGGAAATGCATATGCAATAGAAAAATCAATTTGTTAGTCACTGGGAAAGGATTAGCAGTTTTCATTAACAAATAGAGAAGTGTAGGTGCTGGAATTCAGAGTAGAGAAAAAAATGCATTAACTGGGGGGAAAAAAGTTACCTTTCTCATTATTGGAGTACTATAATCATAGTTGAATTCACTATGTACAATTGCTCCTTGATGGTTTCTTGTTGAATAATTTTGTTCAATAAGAGTCTGTCAATACAATTTGCTTTCATATGTCAGTTTATACAATATCAAGAATAATGGGCTCACTCAGGTGCACTTGGAAATTGTAATAAAATATTAATTTTGGGCAAAAGAAAACTGTTAATCATCTAATTTAGTACTCTACAATTATGCATGAGTTTTTTGAGGAGCTCTGTGGAATAAATGTGAACATTGTAATGTGTGTTAGACAAAGAGCCATAAATAACTAGGCAGTAAAACACTGAAGAAGGGATATCCTCTGTAGAATGTGCTTTTTGTTGAAGAGGAATCCAGGACAGCAGTGAGCAAACCATCCTACATCACTTCCAATTTCTGGAAAGTAAGTGCATTCTCAATTTCTTGCATGCAATATATTTTTTGAGGTTCACAAAGGTGGGTTGTTTCATCAAGCCAAACTTCTTTGCTTTTATTTTTCCTACAATATCAAGGAGCTGGATAGTTAACACTCACAAATTAAGTGGCAGGAAATAACTGATGGTCACACTTCATTAAAAAAGCCACATCAGGATACTTCCAGAGAAGCTCCAGAGAGGGGCTCTGTGAGTGGAACAGGGGCAATGATCCAGCTGCTGACCACAGCATGATGGGGAGATGATATTTACAGAGAGGAGTTTATGGCAAGAATAATTTTGATGGTTCTCTCCTGCTAATGCAGTTTGAATGCTGAACAGTCTGAAGGAGAGGTTTGGCTAACAGAACCTTTCCATGGTAGCTCATAGCCTGGCACCCATCTCTAGTTCTTGTTGACAGAAAAACTCAGTGAAGGAGTTTAGCTTGAAAGGAACAGTAGGAGAGGTATTTGTTTTCCCTTTTTTCCTTCCCAGCTCAGCAAACTGAGCAACCTCTGGCTGTTCAAAGACAGGAGTGCACCGTGAAGCTTCCTGCCTGTAACTTCTGTGGGCATTTACACAACAAACCCTTCACACAACACTTCAATCAGGAGCTGCAAGAGGAGCAAGCTGAGAGCCTCCCCAAAGTGGAGCAAAGAACAGGGTGTGTAGTGTGGAAGACCTGGAATGTGAAGAGAGAGTTTATAATTTGGGTTTTCACAACATGTGTGTGTGTGTCTGATGAAGGAAGCTTCCACAGCTTGTGCCAGTGTCAGTGTGATGAGGAGTGTAAATGCCAAGTGGTTTAAGAATTCTTTTTAATATATGCAAGGCTATCACTTGAGAAAAAGTACTTACTGCTCATGTGAATCCATCTGTCACTGCAGACCTACATCAGCTAAGTCATGTCAATTTGTACTGCTAATGGGTGGAATAACAAGGAATGAAGTAATTTGTGACATAAATGATAGCTAAATAAAAAGGAAGCTATTGTCTGCAAATGGGCTTGTTTTTGCAAGAATCTACGATAAGGTTTTCAGGCTTGCTTTAAGTGTTGCTTCTGGTGAAACTGCTGTACAGCAGTGACAGACTTTTGATGTAACTATCAAATATAAGCACTGTTGCATTAGAAGTTATGTCTAGGCTTAAAGAAACACCTACATTTGAGACAATCTGTTTATGCAGAAAGACCTAACGCCTTGTCCCAGCAGCATAAATTAATCTTAAATTGGCTAAATGAGGATATCTTTCACATAAGAGAATCTCTGCACAGTGTAAAAGCTGAATTACACAAAACTGAACATCAGCTGTCAATGCAATGGAAAAAGAAATACACTCCTCTCAACTACTGAGATTAAAGTAGAAAGGGAAAAAAGGAAACCAACAGCTGCATGGCCCTGCCAAGCTGCTTTCCAGACACTTATTTATAGCAGGCTTTCTAGTTTAGTTCTGTGTTTCATTAAAACATCTGTGGCAAATTTTGTAGAAAAAAGATCTAAAAGCATTTTGTCTTTAGTTAGAAATAAATTTTCTGAGTACTTGGAAGGGAATCTGCCACTTAGCTTGAGTTAAAGGTTTTGGTAAATAAAAAGCATCTCATGATCTTTGTTCCCAATGACCCTTATAGCAGAATAATGTTGGCATTTTAAGTCTCCCATGTAGTTAATTAACTGAATTCTTACCCATAATCAATATGTGAAACAATTAGTTTATAATTCTGCGGTTATTAGATGTTAAGTACCTCTGTTAGGCTTATGAGAGCTACTGCCCAACACAAGCCCAAACATCTCCACTGAATCATGCACAGCAAGGGAGTCAGTTTTGAGTCTCTTACATCCCAGATCAGCACTACCTTGTCAAGATTTGTTTTCATTTTTTTTCCCTTTTTTTAATGTGTGGGATTTTTTTTTTTTTTGCCCACATGTAAAGCAAAGCTGCTTTTAGCAATTTAGAAGAGGAAAGGGCATCCCCTGGTCACCTCTGATGAAAAAAGAGGCAATTCAGAATTCATCCCGTGCTTAATATAAATGTAAATATGATAAAGTAAAAAAGGAAGAGTTAAATAGCAGCACTACAGGTAAAATTGTTGAGATGCAACTGTCAGCAGCAATTTCTGACCTGCACTGCAGAGCTTCATGCCGCCTGACCCCCAACATTCATTCTTTCTCAAAGGAACACATCTCATCCATTGGATTAATCACAGTTCTTCATTGCCTCTCAACTACCAGAAAATCTTCCCTTTCTCTGGGGTTGCTGCTTGGCCCCCTTTTTTTTTTTTTTTTTTTTGTTGCTTTTGACATGATCAAACAACAACACTTATCTCCATTAACTTGCAAGGATATCTGTTACACATCATGCAGTTGCATTTCCATCTTTTTCCATTTTCAGTGTTTCATCAGATTGAATCAGAATTCTTAGTAAAAGACATTTAATAGCAAGGAATTATGAATGAGCTTCATTAAACAAATTATATTTAAGAGTTTTAAGTCCATAAGATCAAAAGCTTTACAAGTACTCAGAAAAACAAGAGTCCTGAGGATCTTACAAAATTAACTTGTAGGTAGGGAGGTAGTTGAGAAGCCAGTTCATGAATTTGAGGCCATTTGTAATTTAACAGAATCAGTGGGATGCTCTACATAACACTGTGTTCAAAACAGAATTTTATGGGGCCTGCAGTATTTCCTGCTCAAAGGTTGTTTAGTTACAGGTAACACCTCATTGTGATGCTGACTGCCACAATTCCTAAGGGCTATTAAACACTCTGAGATATCCCACGGAGAAAAAAATACGGAAAGTATTTCACAAACTGTCGACAAAAGAAACCCAAACAGTCATAAGAAAAGACATCAAAGCTGCCGAGACGCTTCTATTCAAAGAAAGCAAAGAAAGAAATAATAGCACTTGAAATAAAAAGAAAAGTAAGAATCATCTTGTAATTAGAATTACTGCAGTAGATAAAACAGGGCACAGAGAAGTACAATAGTTTCTTTTGTGTAGCAAGTCAGTAACATTATGTAATTTTCCAATTTTCTCCCTTTTCTTACCAGAAGAGATTTTTTTTTTAAATGAAAAACTTTTAAGTAACACTTCAGATAACACAGGATGTCCAGAAAAGATACCAGCCTGACATTAGCCCATGCACAGATCCATTTTTACACAGAAATATGTAGTTTGGAAAGGAACTTTGATTCAGTTTTAACGATAGTTATATGTATTTACTCTTCATTTATTACTTTTGATGGAAGATGGTGTTTAATGGCTCCAGAAGAGAAAGGATCACACAAGTAGCCTGTCTTGGAAAGGATGCCTCTAACCTGTCCTCACTCATTTAAAGAGAATTACAGGAGTTCAAATCATGGTAAAAGTTATTTAAAAAAACAAAAGGCGGTTTTCATGAGATACAACTTGCAGCTACCAAAGCACACAAAGGTTTCACACACCACATCAGTACATAATTAAGTTTTCCCTTTCCAAATTTGTTTTGCTTCCATGCTTTAGCAAGGGAATATAGATTTTTAGGGAAGAGTCAGAGTCACACAGATTCCAAGATTTTAAAGTTCTCCTTCTTTGGTGCACATGGACATGCTTCATGAAATGGATGATTGGAGGATACCTGTTCCAATATTTAGGTTGGCCACTTAACTGCAGAACAGTTTCCCTCACAATTTCTCCTATACATTAATTCAGGAGAATGGCTTGTTCCCAAGAAATTATTGTCTTAACCATTTCCTTTTCGTTTGGCTTTTTATTGGAAAGGACATCTGATCTCCCAGTCTGACAAATACCACATTTTATTTCCCTGAGATGTGTGGAGAGATGGGGCAGAGAGTGAAGAAAAAAAAAAATTGATGTGTGGGAACAGGCTGGAATACCTACCAGAGGAAATGCTGGGGGGTAAAGATCCACCCCCTGCCACTGGATGTGAGGCCAGGATGCTATTTAAAAATCCCGCCCTCAGGAATCTCGAAAGAGACTTCACCCCAATGGTCGGGAAGGATCCTTTCAAAGAAATAAAAATGATCATTAATCAAATGACTTGTTCCCTGGCTGGCAAAAGAAGTTGACTGTTTAAAGAAAGAACAACCAAATCTCTGCAGGGTTAACAGTGGTTTCATGGGAACAGATCTCATGAAAGGCAGTTAAGAGCTTCTGCTTGCTTTTTAACCAAGTCATACAATACACAGCTTTAACCAGAAAAAGGTTTCCTGCATAGTTTGCAAATGGAGAATTCCAGCACTTCTAGAAGCAACAGAAAAATCTGGTGTTTCAACAGCAAATTGCACCTGTGGGATACTCATCATGCATTCCAAATGACTCCACCATAGAGGCACGTTACAATTTTGTGTTCAAATCAAAGACAGACCAGTAGAGGTGAGGCTATACCAGCAAAGCTGTTTTACACCAGTATTTTAGAGCCACCTGACAAAAGTCACGTCAGGCAAGGGGCAAAGGGGAACCAGAATTTGCAGCTAAAATACTGAATTCTGTGTCAAGGCAGTTCCAGCAGTCAGAGCTTCTGTCACACCTCCCAACACCTGTCAATGTACTGATACAGGCAAAAACCAGGAGTGTGGATGATGCCTAAAGATTTTTAGCTTTTTTATATATTTTTCATATAATTGTAAGTTTTTGATTTTAGGTAACGAGGACATGGCCCCTGTCTGCTTTGCTGTCACCAGAAGCTCAACACATTTTATGCTTTCACTATAATAAACTGTACATTCTTCTCATTGCCTACATGTATGGTTTTAATCCTGAAAACAATGATTATCTCATCGACCTCTTTTAAAACAAGTATTTGTGACATATCTACTGCAGTGGTGAGAAATGAAGATGCCTTAGCATTTGATTCACTGTTTCAGCTTTCAGCATTTGTACAGAGGTCTGCAGACATCATTTCAACTTCCTCATGTTAGTGCTCAGTGAGTGCCAGCATCAAAGATGGACCTGAAATGACAGCTCTCACATCTCACTTAAAAGCACAGGGTCAAGATTCTCCCACCTGGCAATAAATCGAAACAATCAGAATAATCTGGGTGTTTTTGCAAGTGCATCAAGTAAGCATCCATCCAAAAAGTTAGGCAATGGCAAGTTTGATTTCCTCACCTTGCAGGTACTTCATATTTGTTCTCTTAAGAGATAGAAAGCATCTTGATCTTTACAGAAAATGAGAAAAATAAATGGTCTTCAACAGTTGAGATTTTTTTCCAACTAATAAAAATATATTGAGGAAGGTTTGCCCTCAAAAAACATGTGCACTTGCTGAATTTAAAGTAGCCTAGGAGAGCTTTGAGTTTTTTACTTTTATTTTCAAGCAAGATTTCTAATGTTTCCTCTCAATCCATCTCTCCTTCGAATTTGTTAGTTAGCCATGCTGCAGTCTGTGGAAAAATAATTAATTTAATTGATGATCTAGATGCAGTACTTTTATATCTGATGGCTAAAGGTAAATTTTCCCTCTGGACACTCAAGAGAAGTCTTTGACATTCCTATAAAAGTGTTTCCATATTCCATGGCTTTCACTTTAAAATATTTGCAGAAATTATCCTGGACAGACAGTACAGAATGCAATACACAAAAATTCAATTTTAAAATGGAAATTGTTCCATTAAGTCCAAGATGTTTGGTACTAAACAGCATCTTAAAACAGAAAAGCTAAATAATGAACATATGAAGACTTCCCAAATTGAACATTTCTCCTGTTTCAAAATATGAATGATACCAATCATAAAGTACAGCCACTGAGTCACACACCATATGTACAGACCTTCAGAAAAGCCAAACAGCTTCAGCTTCACCATTGACATTTTCCTCTATTTAAATGCTGTTAAATGGCAAACAACTCCAGTTTCCTAACACTTAGGATAATAACTGTTAGGAACAGTTATTACAATAAGTTACTTTGTTATAGAAAGTAATGAAGACAACCCCAAATTTATTTCACTTACTGTACATATTCAGAAATAAAAAAAAAAAAAGGAGCAGTGAATTTTAGAGCAAGTAAGTCTATAAATACCAAGATAACTAGAGGGCTGAAATTATTGAGGTTTTATAAGCAGCAAAGAACTAAAAGAATACATATAAATAACACTTTTCTCTCACACTCAAAAGTCAGGGTTCAGTTGCTTAAGTGTAAATGGTTTGTGTGATTTGAGATGCTCTAAAAAATCTGAGACATTCCCAGCTGAGTAGCAGACATGACATGATCAGCAGGAGATTTCCACTCTGAAAGTGGCTGTAAGAGGCAAAGCAGCAGTTGGATATTTAAGAGTAGGCAATGAGTGTCATTTTAGGCAACTGAATCCCATCCAGTCTCCTGTCACCTCAGAAATGTCTCTGACTAAGCAGAACTCAGAGTTACAAGACCTCATTTAGTCCCTTCTAGAAGTACACGAACACCTCCTGAAAAGGACAAGGTTGGTGACATTCAGCCCTGACCAGTATCCATCAACAAAAAACTGCAGACAAATGAGAGATTAAAAGTTCATTCATCTTAAAACATGCATGGCTCTAAATTAAAATACAGCCCCAGGATCAACTTTTTTTCAGCCTCAGGTGTGTTTTTTTCATCATGTGCACAAATGTGAAAAGGGTTTGAGACTTGATTATGTGATTTTATATTGGGAAGGTGATAATCACTGCAGATAAAGCAAATTAATTCTTGTTAAGCCACATCAATCACCACCAGATGGACAGAGCTTTGATAAGAGCTTTGGGCATTTACAGCAGTTTAGCAGTTACTCAAATATTTACTTGTTTGTGTAAAGATTGATGAAATATTTGAATGAATGACACAGGATCACAGAATGTGTAAGGTTGGAAGGGACCCCTGGAGTCAGCTAGATTAACCAGATTAATGACAAATTATGCCATTCTGTCAGTCCACATCATACAGAGACTCGTGTTTCCCACCACTTCTGTTGTTTTCTACAAAAACTAACACTAATTTTTGCAGTGGATGCACTCACACTGATGAAAAGATCTTTCAGTACAAGATTCTAAACTGGGAAAAGGAGACAAGAATATTAAGCCATGATTCCTCAGTGCCCTCAAATGCTGTTGTTATTTAGCAGCTTACAGTCATGGATTTATTGAGGAGAAAAGCCCAACCTCTCCGTGTTCCACGGTTACACACTGTGAACATTGTGTCACCTTAACATGGGAAACCACAGAAGTTACAATGTCAGTTGGAAAAGTGTGTTGAAATGCATGGGATGTAGAAATTCCATGTAGAAATACATGGAATAGCTGACAGTTCATGAAGTGTCCACCACTTTCTGAGCCTTGTGGTACCAGTTTATAACTCAGTGTAAATTCTTCTGTTTCACAATAATTACAGCTAAGTGCCTGAGCTCAGAGGCAGTGGGGGAGTGCTGAATCAATTAGCCTGCCTTCCACCTTCTGCTGTTGTTCCTGGGGGAATATCATCCCACAAATTGTGGAATTTGATAGGGATGTCACTGGTGCAGCGTCCTAAAGTGGCATGGGTTTAAGTAGGACATTATCCCCCCGAGCAGAAGGGCAGGAGAAGGTGGCTGGGCAAAGGAAATCCATCTGCTTAGTTCAGCTCCAGAGCACAGACATTAATGCACACCCATTTATTGGCACTGTGTGGTCACAGCATGGCCAGCCTAGAGGAACAGCCACTGCTCCCAGCCCAAATCCCATGACCAGTGACAAAACTGTGCCCTGTTCTTTGTCACTGCTGGCTTTCCTTATTAATTACTATTATTTATTAAGTATTTATTTAGTACTTTCTGCAGATGGAATTGACCATTTCATGTGCTGTGTATTTCTGAGCACCTAACAGCTATAAACTCAAAATCAGCTCTTTGGCTGCTTAATTTAACAAACTGGATTGAGAAGTGCTAGAGAGGTCACAATTGCCTTCTTCTATTTGTTTTTACAAGTACCATCTCTTTACTGGCTCCAGCAAAAGAAGACTTTAGTCTGTTGTTCCTTTCCCACAGATTTGGTTTGGAAAAAAAAAAAAGGAAAAATGCATGTGTGGTGTATTTAATGTAAAAAACCCCATTGCTCTTTGTTTCTGTATAGTCAGTCCTCTTGATGCTTTCCATGAAGGGACTGTTAAAACCCAGCAAAGAGAAAGTTCTCAGGAACTCTGCAGATGAAGGCTTTGGGGAAGTGAGGGCTGTAAGAAGCTTTTGCATTCAGTTTGGCAGGAAGCAAACTGGCTGTTTTCACTCCAAACTGCATTTTCAGGCAGGGTGGGCTGAACATTTAGTAACAAAATACTGGAGGACAGAATGCAGAAAGTTTTCCTGCTTCTGCATAGGGGAATTATCCAATTTTATCACTTAATGTCTGAGAGAAGACTGGCTTCTGTTATGAGCACTTCCCATTCTAAAATAAAACTTCGTTTTTATTGTTACTGGTGTTTCCTTGGGGAAGTTAGAAGAAGGGTTAGAGCATTTTTTTCCAAAATTATTTGAAATATATCCATTATGGAAACTACTGAAACATGGTCGACTTTTCTCTCACATTATTTTATTGATTTATCCTTCCTAGACCACCAGGAATGGCACATTACTTCATAATCTTTTATGAGGGAACATATGGAAGGTTTTTATAAGGAATGGCTTTATAAAAATTTGAAATTATGATGTCAGATTACAATTTTTAGAGCACTCAAAAGGCTTGACTTGCAATGGAAAAAAAAATCAGAAGCAGGGAAAAAATTTATCCCTGATGAATTTGTTGGATCGTGTTTTTAGTACATTTAGAAAACATAAACTTTTTTCAATGCAATAATCTGGAGACTTAGAATATGCTCTTAATTTATTTTAGAGCTTTTTTTCACCAAAGCAAAGGCTGATAGAGTGGCATGCCTAAATGCTTACCCAAATAATTCATATCTATTAGAAAAAAATCTAATTTCCAAGATCACTAAAGAGTATTTTGCAATAGACATCACAAAATATTAGAGCATAACAAGAATTGACAAAAATTACTGTGCTTAACCCCTGCTGAAATCCCAGAACACAGAATGGCTGAGGTTGGAAAGGAGCTCTGGAGGCCACCAAGTCCAAGTGAATCATGTGAGGATTTCCATTATCTTGCAAATAACAGACTGAAACTCCTGAAGGCTGAATTCTGCTCTAGGGTACCTAAATCAGCAAAACCAAACCTGCATTGTGCTGTGCAGAGGGAAATTTATACTCTCATGTTCAGCAGCAGATTTTCAAAGGGGTGATCCCATTTTGTTTCCCCAGATTCCACCAGAGTAGCTGACATCATACCCACAACTAATTGTGTCACCCCTCAATGAACTTTCAAGAACTCACAGAGTCCTTTGACTGCCTCTTCCTGGTGTCTGGATTATTTATTTCCATGCTTTTTTGGGTTTACTCTTAAGTTAGATTTTAACTCTGAAATTCCTGCAGTTTACTGGTTTGAAAATAATGAAGCATTCCTATGCTTTGGCTTCATTTCTGAGGAATAGACCCTTCTAGCCTAGCTCTTGGGGAACATATTTTCAAAGTCCTGCTTTTCTATATCAAGTTCCCTAATTTCTACTCCAGATTTAAATTTACAGGGTCTTTCTGGAACCATGAAGAAGACAAACACTGGGCAGGGCAAAGCTGCTGTTCAGATCTCCATCCCTGATGAGTTTAACCTTGAAATGCTTGAGGAAGACAACGCTTCCCTACAAACCTGCACTCTCATTTCTTGCCTGGCAGATGGGAATAAGTCCAGAGGTAGGGATATTTACACAGAGTGAGACTGTTTTACAAAACCCCAATTATAACAACTTCTGGCTTTACTTATGACTTCTCTGGGACAAAAAGCAAATGCTGAAAGAAGCTTTCAGTTCCTAAGGAGGAACTGATGTAAGTCACAGAATATTTGGGGAGAATATTAACATCTAATTTAATTTCCCTTGCTGCTTCTAGACAAGCAGGTGATTTGTGGGGGAAAAAATGAGGGAATTGCTTGAAAAGAGTTCTACAAACACTACAGGCATTTATTTTGTGATGTGTTAAATGTCAATGCACAGTGAAACTCTGGTTGCTGGGAAGATTGGTGTGACAACATTAATATGATTAAGGCTTTTAACAGCCATAAAAACTGCTGTGTTGAATCATCTTTGTAGTCTTAATGGAATAGAAATGGAAATACTGAGCTTCTATGGGATAAAACTGTGTATGCTTAATCTGTCTACTAAATAAGTATTTTTCAGTCCCTGCTTTAAAAATAGCTTTAGCACAATGTTAAATAAGAACCTGAAATCTTTACGTGTTTATAGGGATGTATGATACCCAGGACACTGCTACAAGTACTGTATGCTGTACATTTGGATTTCATTATCATGCATTCATTATTAGATGAAAACAAAATAGTTTAAAATTACATTTTTCATGATAGAAGAAAACAAAGCCTGTAATATCAGCTGAAAACTTTGTGATTCATTTTGTATATATCATTATTTCAGGGAATATGAATTCATTAATAATTAGCTGAATTATCTTTTCATCACCCACTTTTTGTTATTTTGGAAGGAAAAATCTAGTCATTTCTGTAATTTGGAATTCTTTGTTCTTTTAAGACAGGAAACTCCCATGTGAAATGCTGGTGCGGTGAATGGGATGGNTAGAAGAAAACAAAGCCTGTAATATCAGGCTTTTTAAATTTTCAGCTGCCCATTTTCATGGTATTTCCATAAAAACAGAGATTTGGGGATTAATTTTGTACTTCATGTTTAGAAATTGCAGAAAGGTTTATTTAATTTAATTTAATTTAATGAGTGAAATAGCTTTTCATGGGTGACATCTGAAGATGAATGTGTTCTTGCAGTCTGCTGTGCATCTGCAGCTCTGCAGCTAAAGCTCTGATTGTCTCCTCTTTTAGCCTTGTTACCCTGTTACAGTATGAACCAGGGCTAGGAGACAAACACTCCCCACTTTCAGACAATAATCAGTGTCACTGAAAAAGCCTCACTGTGTTCAGTTGAAAAAACCCCCTTGGGGCTGAGTGATTTTCTCTTGAACAAATGTAGGGTACAAATTGAGGATTCCTTTTGCTATTTCACATTCATCCATTCACAATTCACTGTGCAGTAATATCAATGAAATTAAGCCCACAGGCTTGATTTCTTTCCTTGTAAAAAACACCAAGTGACTTCCTTAAATAAAAGATGCCAGGATTAGAAGTGGAAAATCGCTGTCATTACCAGAATTGTGACTTGGAATGAACTCTTTGGTTAGAAGTGGATTAAATGCTGGTTTAGATTTAAAAATTCTGTAAGTTAGACAGAAAATCCTCTTTGCCACTGCTCAGTGAAGGTGTCCCAGCCCACACCTGGTAAACCAAGACAGGTTGTATTTGCTCTCTGATGCCCCGAGGCACATGGACAGGAATTCTGCTTTCTTTTTTGAAAAATGCTGCTGGCCAAAGAGAATTAGCTGTGCTTTTAATTATCTCCTTGTTGATACCAGTGTATTCAGAGGATTTTCTCTGCAGCTCAAAGACCACTTGGTGTTCAGTCAATGCCATGTGGTAAAACCTCTCTCACTTCATCTTCCTTGTGCTGGTTTTGGCAACACTGACTCTGTCAGGATGGATGTTGGGCAGTATTTGTTTACTTAGGCCACAAGTCACATTTTTCAATGCTTATAAAGGCATTCACTGAAAATTGGAAGTGAATTGCCAGTCTTAACTGAAACACTTGTGTGCTGAAGAATGTGCTCATCTACAGTGGAGAGGAAGAAAGCAGAGAAAGGAAAGAGAGGAGATTCTTTTCCAAAGTGGGTAAATTAATTATTGTCAGTCTAGGGAAATATTAACAAGTTTCTGTTGTTTCAGGAAGAAAGGTAATAAATTCTGTGAATTCTAGCAACAGTACAGTGGTTTGTTTCAGGTTTTTACTATTATAAAACTTCTGTACTATGCTTCTCTAGATAAAATATTGAAATGAAGTCATTATCAGCTAAACTTATTTGCTTTCAAATTTTATTCAGCAGAAATTACCTTGTTAAAGTTTAGTTGAAAAATGACAATATTTACAGATGGATGTTGTTATGAATCTATTTGAGAATGTCTGGTAGAATACATTTGCTTCTGAAAATGTGTTTACAGGGTTGTCATTAATGTTTTGGGCTTATATTTAGAACATACTTAAACTGAATACTCTGTAACTTCACACCATCTATTATGATGTTTTAAAATCATATTCTTTTCTTTCCCACGTTGCTTCTCTCTTTCAATTGTGTCTCCCTTAACAGCTTTATCCTCCTCTCCTGATTTACAAGCACTATGTTTATCTCTGAAGAAATGTAACATTTATGAAGGACTATTTTGTGCAAACTGAATTTCCAATCAGGAGTTTGGAAAGGATCCCAAACAGTTTGCATCTAAGTTATTTATTCTTCTGGAACCTGAACTATGTATGTATTAAAATCAGAAAGATAATTATAGTCAGTGAAATAGTTTCTTTTCCTCACATCTAACTCTCACGTTTCCATAAAAAGCAGCATCAGATATTTATATGAGAAAATTACCAGTCCGTTTTTCAATTTTTCTTCTTGATATGAATCTGCTGTTAAAGATATCTCAAGCTTGTTGCTTTGCATTAGAAATTTGGGTGTGAGCCTTAAAGCTGGAGGAAATATCACAATGCAAACTTTTGCAGCAGAGGTTTGTATGGAGAGGCTAGACCTGGAGGGTCTATGGGTAATAATAAACAAAAATATTTATAAATAATACTAAAACCCAATAATGGCTGCTATTGAAAATACACACATATTTGAAGATGAGCAGCACGGGTCACATTTTAAAACAGTTATTTCCTGCTTGCCAGTGGAAGGTGTAGCAGGATGCTCTGCCTGGAATGGGGTGAAACAACTTGAACTATGCCCTATGTATGCAGAGTTATCCCCAGCCTTTCCCCATGCTCAATCACATTTACTAGTGTATTTTTGCCTCTATACAGAAGAACAAATGAATGTAAACTTATCAAAATAAATCAACCAAATACAACTTGTGAATTGGGATTATTGATTGCTTTCTATACAGTCTTTAACCCCCTCACTCCTCTGGCTGTCAGCTGCAATTGCCATTGTCATTTATAATTGCTCTCATCGTTGCTTTTATGGTTTTCCTGCACAGGCAACAGATCAGCCATGTTGTGCAGCAAATCTGTCAGCACAGTGCAATCTTGTCTCCCCCTGATATTCATTGATCTTCTGGTTGCTGTTGTTAAAAAAGCCCCAACCCTTCATATATCTCCTGCACACTCTAAATATCTGGCCCTTTAACTTATTGTACCATATTCTTCTTTACTTTCATGGTAGAGGAAGAAATTGCATATTGCATTGAGATATTTCAGATGGAAAAGCAATCATTTGTGGTTAATAATGATGCTAATTATGAAAAATGATGACCATGCATTCCCTTCAAAAGAAAAGGAAAAAGAAATAGTCTGGCCATATCTTATCTACGGGACTTTATCTTTTTACAGCTGTTAGTAGGAATCATTTTTGTCACCTATTTTTCTACTAGAACCACATCTCACGTCAAAGCATCTGAATATCTTTGAAAGTCGGGTCCTGTGTGTCTGAACACAGACATCTGAAGGCAAAGGATCCTGAGAAAAGTGAAATCCTGTTTCTCAGCTGTAACCTATGAGAGCAGAATTATAGAATTTAGTTATGTTAGATAGTGTACCCTGGTCAGATTAAGCTGCTGTTAACAGGGTGTTACTGCTTGACTGTTTGACAATGTGCTTTTTCTTCACTGCTTATCGTCCTGTGAAAGATGCAGCAGCAGAACTGACAGTCAAGATGTTTAGCTTGCTAACTGCAAAAAGGGAAAAGCAGAACACAGAAATGTGCCTGATTTGAACTGCAGGAAGCCAAAATGGCCCCTTGATTTTTGGAACAAAATTCTCAGAATGTAATGCATGGAAGACAAATGTAATTTTTCCCAGAGGGTTAAAAGCTCATTTCTCCTAAGTATATGCCATTCAGGAGAACTGAGTATTGTGGATTCTTAACTTTTGCCAGCAACCTTCAACACATGGGTGCATGGTGGTTTGCATGTGTAATTTGAAATGTCCACATGGATGCATGCATGTGTAAAAATAGCTCAGGACTATCAACATTAATTACATTTCTTCCAGTACCAGTCAGGAAGGGTAACCTATTTACCAAGAAGGCTACAGATACTTAGTGTAGTCTGTGTTATGTGCACAGCTCTAATTTTCAGCTCTGTATTTTGGATGATACTTCAATAACCTGAGCTCATAAATTTGGCTAAAAATGCAGGTGGTGGCTGTGGGCTTTGTGTTAATTTGATGGCCATGCCAACCCTGGATTCAACAATGTGTTGCAATATTTATCTATGAATAAGGACACAAAGGAAAATAAAGGGAGTGAGCCAAATTTAAATTTACAGCTCCACTTACTGAACAATTTATAACACAGCTGAGATCCTGCTGTTTTGTCTGTCATTATGTGCACAACTACAGTAATATTTTATCAGAAAAATTCAGCCTTATGCTCAATGCTATGTAAAGTCCACTGGCTAATATGATACACAGTCTCACCACCACAGTGGATTGTCCATAAACAACATTTAAACTTTGCAGAATCATGCTTCCTGGGAGTACAATTTCACCATCCATGACCAAGGTAAGAATATGGTCAATACTGCCACAAAAGTGACGTGTAGCATTTGTGTAGCAAAAATATACATTATGTGTACAATAACATTATGTGTACAATAAACACATGTACTACTAAATATGTCACCTTCTGAAATGGATTCTGAACATCATTTAAAAGTTGGGAGAAAAGGGCAACAGTAAATTCATTACAATAAAGGCTCAAAGGTCTAAAGCACAACGTCTTGGCTGAAAAAGGAAAAATTCATTATGTCCTGAACTTTTGAAAAAAAAAAAAATTAAAAAGGGGGGAAAAAAGGGAAAAAAAAGAAAAAAAAGGTCAGATATTAAGAGCTTCATATGGTAAATTCCAGTGAAAGAGGATCATGTTGCTGCTTTGCCTCCCTCATGGACAAGGTAAGGTGCACTGATTTTAGGGCTTTTGTTGCACTGAATGGGTTATACACAGTAATTTGAAAAGAAAATCAATGATTAAAGCTTTAAATTTGATCTGCAAATGAGTGCCTGAATATTTCAGAACTGCAATACTCTTCACAATTTGAAAGCCATGAAATCAAAACAGTGAGGAGACAATAAGGGAGTCATAAGTGTCATTCCAAAGCCAGGCTCAATGTCTGAGGATGTGACTTTACACAGAACCAGAGGTCTGGATGCTGTCTTCATTTATCCTCCTTTTGTGAAGGGACTATTTTGAAAATCCTTCTGGAGAATACAAATGTACATAATGCTGTCAGAGAAAATGAATGCTTTAAAAAGATTCTTCTTGTACATGTGATGGGTACGAATCCTCCAGCAGTCAAAATTTGGAACGGAAGCAATTCCTTAGAACTAATTTCCAAGAATTAGAAGTTATTTAGGGTAAAGTTTGTGGGGGAGAGGAACAAACAGATTATGAATGTAATAAAGCCCTTGCATGCATTGCTATTTTTTATTAAACCAGTATTACACAGTACTGATTAGGTTTTGCTTTAAACTATTGTGTAAGGCACTGTCAAGCAAAACTAACTAAAGATTGCAGTCTGGATTTCTTCCAGTACAGTTACAATACTCAGAGACCCTTTTTCATGCCTTTTGTAGATACAGTTATGCAGCCTGATTTTTTTTCTGTAGGCATAGCTTTAATTTAATTTATAGACTTTCAATGGAAAGTCTTCAACATGATGTAGAAATGAAGACACATCTTACTCCTCTAGAGCCCAGCTTTCAGTGTTGGTCACATGTGTTTGCACTGGAGAAGGAAATTATTGTTCTCATACCTGTTTATGAAATAGCAGCAGCTTGGCCAAGAAAAAAAAACTCACCTGAGCATGCCCTGGCACACCCAAAAGAGCTCCCAAAATTATCACTGTGCTAACATGGCTTGAAAGGAAACATGGATGTTTTTATGAAGTGCCCAAGCATCTATGATAAATTTGTGAGGCATTCAAGCAGTCTTTTATGGCAAACCATGCAAGGAATGGTGTTGCTGTAACAAAACCAAACAAGAATAAAGTTTCCCCTGTGAGTTCTGGTTAGCAATACAAGTGGAACCAGATTCTGTGCCATGGTGTGTTTGCCTTGGCCCAGCAAATTGCCCTTGAAATGAACTCCCTGCTAACAGAAAGCTTGTGCTACAGCAACTGTTCTGCTTACTGCCCTCTGTGATTAGGGACTGCAGCTAGGACAAATGAGGAATGAAGCCATAAGAAAAGGGAATTAAAACTCTGTTTCAGAGCTACTTTTGAGCAGGCTTCGTTTAGCATTTCTTTCCTCCCCTACAGTAAATATTCCACAGCAATTTTGAAAACAGTATAATTTAAAAGTTAACATTTGCTTAGCTGGTAGCACCAGATAAAAGCTCTCATTTGCAGTGAGCAGGCGAATTTGTTATTGCCCCAGTCAATAGCTATTGACCTGGTACAGCACTTCTGCTTATTACAACCAAATCCTTTTTCTTTTTTGTTCAATAGTCAATGACACTGTAATGGAAGGCACTGCTTACAAACTGATGCAATATCTATCAGCAGGAGCTAGAAGTTAATGACTAATGGTTACACAGAGGAAAGCATGTGCTAAGAACAGCAGTACACATCTATTAATCAAATTTACTGCATCTGATGTGCCTTTATAGCTTAGTGGAACTGCAATGCACATCAGATAAATAGTTTCTTTTGCTATTAATCTAGGTCTTAGCACAAAACACCTTTTATTCATACTATCAATACATAAATAATTTGGCTAGGACAAAGTTTTGTCTGACTTCTAGAGCACACCTTTCAGTAATATGAAATTTGGATTCTCCAATCCTAGACTTAGTACTTTGGCAAGACAACTGCTCCCCTCCAAGCTGAAATCATATTATTCTCCAAATACCCTAGATGGGGCAGTATAAATGCAAGTCAACACTCTAAAGACAAAATGGGAAGAGCAGAGTGCATTCGTCCATGGCTCAGCCTGCTTCAGGCTCCTTCTCTCTGGCACAGCAGTGCTGCACAACCCTGTCCTTTACAATTTATGAAACTTGCAATTTCTGTGCCTGGGGGTGAACTTTGCTCATAATTCACATAGCCTATTTTCATTCTATAATTATGGCTGCATAATTGTTTTATTTTTTTAAATCCTGCCTGACACCAAAATATTTTCTTTCAAAGTTCCACTACTTATTTTATGTGTGAGAGATGCATATTTTTAGACAACGGTGTGACTATAACAGTAACACCCGGTATTTTTATACTACCTTCAAACAAACATTACAAAACATTAATGAAGTTTCTTGACTCCTTGGTGAAAAGCAGAACTGCTAATGATGACTTTTTGGCTTAGAGTTCTCTATAATCTTTCCTGTAGAACACCCAATACTCTAATATTGGAGCACTGATTTATCTGTTTGTTTCTCTTTTCTGAATGCCACCTTGACTTCTCTCTAGACTGATGATGATGAGGCATTACAGAAAGAAAACTTACAAATGTAAAGATTAAACAATCATGCCATTGCCAAGGACATTATCATACTGTACTCCCTATGCACCATTTAACTGGATTTAAACAATGCTCCTAAACCACAACATTTTGCCTTTTTCAGATGAGACACACCCTCCAAGATCCACCATGTGGATCCCAACCAGACCTGTGATACTGATGCATAAAACCACCCCTGCTGGTGAAGACTGGTGGAATTTAATTGCTGATATGCTCAGTGTGAAGCAAGAGCTAAATTCACTTAAGTTCCTACACATTTACATCTCTTGACAAGATCTCCAGTGCTGCTCAGCCAGCATTTACTTGTGTTCCTGTTTGTTGTCACAGAGCCGTTACTGACAGGAGAGCAGTGGAAAGACTAAGCTCTGTCTTTCCTGCAATGCAATGAGTTTTGTTAGTCTGCTAACCAAACATACCTAAAAACCAATAAATTTATCCTTGCAATACTGTGTGAGGAAAGAAAAAGATCATCTTAATTTAGAACCACAGAGAGACAGATTTGAACATGGTCAAGTCATTCCACACACCTACTGAAATTCCATTCCAGCAACACGAGTTCAGGAGCTAAACTTTCCTCTTTGTTCTTAATTTTCCAAACATAGCTTTGGATGTTGTAATGAGGCAGAAACAGGAAATAGTCATAACGTATTTGTTGTGTTTACTGTGACGGTAAGAGGACACTGCATAATACACACAACTCTTCCCTTTAAAAGAAAAATGTAAGTTCTGCAAATTAGCAAAAAACATGGCTTGGTTGAGACAATGATTAATTTTGAAAAGAATATACCATGAGCTTTTTCATTCATTACTGAAAAAAGTCGTCACTGAGGAAATGACATGCATGTTAATTAGACTTCTGAATAGTTAAGTGACAACTAGATGTTTCAGCCTTTCAGAAAAGTCCATAACACCACTAAACCTGCTGGATTTCAGAGGCAAGGGATCTCTCTTGGCAGCTGCAACAATTACAAGGAGTAAAACATTTCAAAGATTATTCTGGAATTTTAGTCAACCATTTGCAGTATACAACAAGCTACAAAGAGTTTACTTTTTATTTCTTCAAAATAGGAAATTCATCTCTTCTGGTACCAAAATCAGTAAATCTCAATCAAATAAATAATGAGCACTTTTGCAGAAATAAGATATTTTACAAGATGACTTGACTTCATTGTCAGCTCAGTTACATTTGTGGTTTTCTCCACTTGCCCATAAGCAAACTCTCCATTCTATTTCAGAAGCACCTGTAAAGACTTCTCTTGAATGAAGGTAATTGTTATTAAAAAATAAAAATTAAACATTTCACATTGAAAACAGACAGGCTATGCATTTCCTATTATGATCCCAAACTTTGCAGTATTGACTGTCAATAATTTGGAAGATTTCTGAGAACTGTAACCCGTGCTGAATGAGGAAATAATGCTTCATTTCAATACTAAATGAGACAGAATGGGAAAGCCAGCATAAAAGAATTAAGGAGAGGTATTAGTGACTTACTTTTTGTAACAACTCCTTCAAGGCGAATGATATTTGGGTGATCAAATTGTCCCATAATACTCGCCTCCCTCAGGAAATCTCTCCTCTGCCTGTCCATATAGCCACCCTTTAGAGTTTTTATGGCAACAGGGATCTCTCTTTTTCCTGGTGTCTTCAGACGTCCACTGCAAACTTCTCCAAACTCCCCTTAAATAGATAAAATATCTGTTGAGTAACTCACAGTGCCTGTACAGAAGAATATTCAAGGAACTCACACATCCCAAGGAAGTGGACAGAGAAATAACTGATTGAATATTCAGATTTATGAGTGTCATCACATCCCAGAAAATCAAAATATTCAGCAGCACTTCACAAGAAATGATCACCTTTCCTTTGTGCCACAGCAGAGATCATGGGACCTTGTACTGCAAAAGGCAAACCTTCAGCCCTCCCCACTGAGACTGAACACTGGTATCAACATTTTTGGGATATATAACTGAGGAAGGAATGCAATGATACTTGGATTTTTATTCCAGTGATGACAAAATACGGATGTAAAATATCTATTGATAGAAATATTTATCTCTAGGGGTGAAATGCACTAAGACCTTTATGTTAAGAAAAGCCCTGAGACTATCAGAACACTTGACTATCCCTCAGCTACAGAAAGCATTTAAAAAGTACTTTATGCTGTTATGACCTAGAAAAGCACTTGCAAATGATTTATTTAAATGGACTTCCACGCCTACTTGAAATTAATTACATATTTCCCTGTTCACACAGCCAAAGGCCAACAGTCCCAGCAAATCTGGAGTTGTGCAGTGAAAGGAATCTCAAAACTTGTTTCCCCTAATGTTTCCCTGTGTATGTAGGGCCTGTGAAGGATGTGTGTCTCTCTGCATTCTCCTTACACATTTACTAACTCAGTTTGTATGGAAATCACAACTTTCCTTTGATCTTGAAGTCACCTAGAAGTTATTTAGAGCCCCTACCAAACATACTCTTGGATGACTGCAGGTCAGTTTTCAATGGGTCATGATTCAGTAAATGAAAAACAATGTTCACAGAAATATTTCAAAGCATTTCTCATTGCAGGTTGCTTTCACAGCAAATCTAAAATTTTTACCCCAGTCATTTTGGAATCAGAACTGCTAAAAACCAAAAAGCAAGTAATGAACAGATATATATTTCACTGGGGATTTAACACTCCATTGAATGCTGCCTGTATTAGCTTTCCCTAAACTTTAAGGACAGAAGTAAACAAAATAAAGGAGCTCTCTTCTGTAACAGTGCATCTTCAGATATGAAGCAAATCTAGAAGAGAGGTACATTAAAGGCACAACCTTCACTTCAGAAAATTTGAACTCCCTGATGTTACAGGATTAGAATGGATATTGTCACAAGATTTTTATTTTATTAGGTTCTCTTGCTTCCACTAAAACAAAGCAAAGTTTTATTATCTTTAGATCCAGGAAGAGTGAGATTAAAAGAACAATTTCATAGCTTGTCTTTCACTTCAATGACAGAAGCATCATCAAGTGCAGGAGTACAATTAACACATGATGAACATAACCTCTGAATAAATCAGCAGCTTCCTGAACAGCTAAAAAAAAATCAAGTGGTCCCAGGTCTTCCTTGTACAGTTCCTCCCACCAATTTATTCCTACTTAACTTTAAAAAATAAAGATGTGTGCAAATACAAGATATGTGAAAATATATGTCATTAGAGTGATGCTCTGGGAATCTTTTGAGAAAAAGGGAGGTTGTGTGAGGATTTTCCTGTATGATTTTGCCCCTTTCACCTTTAGCAGACTCTCCTTAAAAGTTTGCTTGCCTGACTACTTGCACTGAAAAAGCAGTAGATAATTTGGACTTGTAAAGTCCTCCCATAAAAGGAAGTGATGAAACCTGAATGTTTTGCAGGAGACATGGTCTTTCAATCTTCTGTTCTGTGACATTCAGCAGGACCAGAACACTTCTCGAAAGCCATGACCTTATTGCATCTTGCTGGTTTTTCAAGCTTAAATGCCTAAAATTAGCAATTTTTCCAATTTCTTTCTCTTGATGAAGCAATGAAAAGCAAAAATACTAGAGCCTTAATATTCAGATTTTTAAAGAAATTTTGTGGCCAATAAATCTGCAGACTTGCAAAATCTCATTTTAAGACTAATTTGGAAAGCATAGGTTATAGAATAAACCATTTTGCTACTACAAGATTATACAAGAATATTACAGCTTCAGAATTTCATAAATAATGACATTCATCCCTCAGGGACTGTAAAAGGCTCTTACCAAATGCTTTAAAATGAATTAAACTGAAGGAGGCAGCTGAACAACTTGCAATTCCAAGATTTATTATCTGTACAACATCCAAAGCAGGGGAAGGAACCCCTATTTCTTTCATTTTTTTTTTTTTTGGATGCATGATTTGGAAAGTTAGAAAGAAATTTCCCTCCCCTTGGATATTGGAATTGATAAACTGGTGAAGATAAAGACCACTAGCAGATTGTTTGTGACATGATGTCAAACTTGAGATCATCAGCTACAGAACAGACAGAAACCTAAGGTGTATAATAACTTCTGCTTCTGTTTCAGACTAGATGGACATCAATGACATAATTTAAAGCATTGAATTATTTACATTGAGACTTTGACAAGATTTCATCCCACAGCAGCTTTTCTACACTTCTGTTCAGATAAAGAACTTTCAATGTTTTTAAAGTCAAAGGGGAATGGGTTCAACCAAAGGGGTTTTTTAAATCTAAGAATCTCATTCTCACTGCTCAAGTTTGAAGATAAACAGGATAAATGTTGACCCTGCAGCAGCTGAGGTTCGTGACTGCATGTGTAATAAGTTGAAGCTGAGAGCGAGATGTCAATGAAGTCAACATTTTTCCTTGCTCCAGGGAAAAGGCTGATCACAACTAGAGAAAAAGATAGAGTCCACTGCCTGTTCAGTTTTAATAAAATGTAAATAATCTCTGGTTTAATAACAGAAACCTCAACCACCTTACTGTATATTATACAAAAAGGAGCTAATTGAGCAGTCTAGAAATTTAATCTGTGCAAACCACATGTCCCTTTTTGCATATGTGATACTGGAAGTGAAACAGGAGTAGTCAGTCACTTAAAAGTCTGACGTGCAGCCTGGTATTACTGCATGGGATCAGAACAAATGTCTTACAGCACAGACAGTGGCTGCTGATAGAACTGGAAGGTTACAGCACCAAATACTCACTTCCCCATTTCAGTCTTTACACTTGTGGGAGAACTTGCAGGAGATTTAGATCATGCAAAGAATATTGTCTGCTCTGGGAAAAACTGAAGAGTTGGTCTCTTCCTTGAGTTTCAACATTTTAACAAAGAAAATAGGAGGATAATTGTAAATTGTAAGACAGATTTGACAAAGTACCTCTGGGAATTCATTCCTTGAAGACGTGCTGAACCCTTAAACCAAATAGAAAGAAGAGATGGGGCAGAAAAAAGTGTATGGGCGAGATATAATTACCAAATACTTTAAAGTATAACTTGGGTACAGAGTTAGGCTGGAGTTAAGCTGACAAAAGAAACGAATTAAAATACTTGCCTTGAGTGTCACAGCCATCGGAACTGCAAGTAGTGAATTATCAAGAACTTTTGGACATGACTTTTTCCATTGAAAAAACAAACTGGAAACTGCTTTCAGGAGAAGAACAGCTTTAAAAATGTCATGACCAGAAATGCTAGAAAATTTTTTTTTCAAGTATTTGGGATTTTCCACTTTGGCAGTTTCAGAATGAAATATTTTGTTTCTTGAACAGAAATAATTTTTGTTTGAAATATTAAAGTTCAGAAATTAAAAATTAAAATTATGGGCCAAAATAAAATTTTAAAACAGAACAAATTTAGAAGTGAATCTATTAATTGACTTGTTAAAAGAGAAGATGTTGATTTTTGGTTTCACTTAGGTGAAAATTCTAAACATCTTTTAAAAGTAATTATCTTGTGATAAGAAATCCATCTTATATCCAATTGAAATGTGTAACAGAGAGAATGCACAGAAATCTTTAGGACTGCTGAGAATTATACTGATATGTTATGTTCCTGAGCCTCTACTGAAAAATTGTGTGGGAATTTGTACTTTCCCTGCCTCAGCCATGGTATTTAACCTGTATCTTGTATGCATGGAAATGGGTTTAAACTTCATTGCAACCTGTTTGCAAGTCCTGTTAGGTGAGTATTCTTGAAGTTGACAAATTACCCATGTAATTTTAGAAAATAAAAACCATAAAAATAACCCATATAAGTAAAATATCTCAAAGCATACACTTCCATGCATACAAGAAAGCAGAGAGAGAAGCTGAGAGAAGAGTTTTCATAAATGAATTAAACTGAGATTAAACAAATAATGCTTGTCTGTTGTATTCAATTGAAACAACAGTTTCAATTCAATACAATTCAATTCAGTTACACAGATGTGGAATGTAGCTCAATCTGCTTTATAATCTAAGACATCAATATCTATAGTGTGTCTGAAGAAAGGGAAGAAATAGAAGAAAGCAAACTGAATGTTCTCTGCAGAGGCCAGCACTCTGGGGGCTCTCCCAAGCTCATAACTCCAGAGGTGCACAGCTCCAGCTGCAGATGATGTGGCCTAAGCAACCAGGCAAACTGGGGTACTCCAGCACTATGGACAGCCATGTGAAACAGAATTTTCTCTTTTGCTTTCTCTCTCGCGTCTGCTACCAGACCTGGTTTTATTTACGTAGGATTATTGCACAACATTTTCTAGTGCATAGAACACTTAGCAACACTGGGGATATTTCCATGGTTATCAGTGTAGTAACATAGCATTAAATGAGGGGTTTAAACTGGAAAATACCCTTCCTTTCTAGAGTGACTAAGATATATGAAACAATATAAAAAAGAAGGATTACAGGGCATCATCTTTCATACTGTCTACATCTTATCAACAGATCTTCCTCTTTTCCCTCTCTGCCAGTGATCCTTCTCCAGACAGACAAGCCTATCCCAAGCCAGCCTCTCCTCTTCCTCCCTCATACTCCTCCGGTTTTCTATTTGAGAAAAAGTTTTTCTCAGTCTTCTATACTCAGAATTTATATCCCCATTGAAAGAGATTCTGATCTAATTTCACCCTCAGTGACTGAGAATACATGACAATAACTATGGCACATGCTGAGTGACACAGTGTTTTGAGTACATCTGGAAAACAAAACAAAACAAAAAAAAACAAATCCCCAACAAACCAGGCAAAAAATCAATCCGACACAAAAAACTAATAATGAATTAATTTCCTAATGCTTATGAAAAGTAGTATTGCCATGCCTAGAGATTTTTTTTTACAGTAGGGATAGTTTTACCTGCCCCAATGACTCTTTCAATACGAATTCTTGAAGGATCAATCTCCTTGGCAAACTCATGGACAGCAAGAGATGGGTCTTCATACGTGTCTGGATCTATGTATGTTTTGAGTCCTGGGAAATGTACTGCAAGAAAGAGAGAATAATAGGAATCAGGAACTTCTTGACATTCATGTAAATAGTTTTCTTTTTCTTTTCTTTTTTTTTTTTTTTTTTTTTTTGACTAGGCAATTGAAAGGACTAAAAATAATGTATTACATCTTCCAGGTTTAAAATTTCAGAACCCAACAGAAGAGCTGGTCACTTGAAAAAGGGTCTGCAGAGACACCAACGATATGGGGAAAAGCACGGCCTCAAAACAACAGTGATTATTGCCAAAGCAGTTTATCTTCCCCTTTGCTGCTCCTTGGGCAATTGAGGCAATCTGTCCTTTACTTTGAAAACAGTTGTTTCTAGTTCATTCCTTTCATTTCGGAGAGGATGGCTGAACATCCTGTTTTGCCAAACAGGTCAAACCTTTGAGTTCCTTTTCTCTCAGGATGAGTCCTGGAGGGCTGTGCTGCTTTGTTCTCTTCCGATCAGCTGGAACAGCCAGAGAGCCAGGTGCGAGATGACAACAAAAATATCCAAATCCATTTTCAAGATAATTTCTGTCTGTTTCCTTGGAGATGGCCATGGCAGTAGTGGGCTGGTGCCAGATTGCTTTGGCAGGCTCCAACAAGCTGTCATTTTCTGGCATGGCTGATATCCCTTGTGTTCCTGAGTACAGCATGTTCAAGAACTTGTGTTGTTTCTTCTGGACTATGTGGATGGGAATTCTTTTAGGCTGCTGCCATATCATGATTAAGTTCTGGAAAACTTTCAATCCATTATCAGAAGCTGATGCTAATAATCCATCAATTTATGAGGATAAAAAGAGACATCTTCAGCTGGGTCCAGAGAATCCCTTTAAAAAGAATTGTTGGAATCCTGGATGCTGAGAATTTTAGACTTTCTGTGCTGAATGAAAGGCACAGACCCACAAGAGAACACTGCATTTGACCTGAGGCTGCGGAGAAGACTTTAAAAATGGATTGATAGTACTGGGATTACTGGGTATGTAGTTGGTTAGAAGTGTGAAATATCACAGGGTGGAAAACTTAGAGCTTAGGTTTTTAGAATATACTAATGGATATGAAGCAAGATGGAGGTTTTAGGGTGGAGACAGGTTGTTCTTCTTTACCTTCTTCTTCCTTCTTCATGGGTTTGGGTGATGTTTTGTGATTGGACAGAAAAGCATTGCGGGTTTCGGGGGATCAGTTATGGGTTAAAAGGGAAAATAATCTAGGTGTCCTTTCTTAAGTGGGTAGTTTAGTTTTAAAAGACCTTGTAACAAGAGTTAGTTAGCCATTTTGTGCCTTGCTAATGAAAAGCTGCCAAACCCATGGTTGTGAGGCTGTTTCACTGATAAGAAATAATAAGCACCTGAGTCTGAACATGGAATGCCATCTCAAGTGCCTTCAATCCCACCCTTGAGAAGCCGATAAAGAATGAAGCATTTCTCAGCCTTCTTTCTCCTGTCAGTTAATAGCTGAGTCTAAACCAGAAATTCTTCTTTATTCTTGGTTCTGTGGAGCACATATACGAGTAGAGACTCGCCCCCTCTAGATGCTGAGATCACTACAAATGAATGGGAAGGCTCTGAGATGAAGCTTTGTGTCAACATGAAATACAGTCATCATTTACCCTGGCCTGAAAGACACCGAGTGAGGCTTTTTCCAAACTCAGTCACGGTCTCAGAGGCATATATCAAACTCTCCAGGAGGAGGGTTTTTGTCTTGTTTTATTTCTGGCCATGTTTGGAAACAAATGAGAAAACCATCTTTCCAGGCAGTATACTTTATGGGCAAATGTGCCCTTTTCCTTGACAGAAAGAGACACTTGGCTCGATATAGTGGTGTCACCTGAAAAAATATTTTACTTCTGGTAACTTCTGTATTGATCATAGCATTTCCAGAGATGTTATCAAAATGATGAAAGAATAACATCTGATACCCTTTGTGCAATACCCTTTGAATAAAAAAATAGATTTAAATTGCTACTCTAACATGAAACAGTAAGGCAACTAATTTAAAGTAGGTAGCTAAACTAAGCTATATGAACTAATTATTGCCCATGAGACATCACCAGGATTTTCTCTCACTGTCCTTGATCAGTGAGCAGGAACATGAGGGAAGACAACCCATTCCACTTCTTATTTCTTGGGTGGCTGGAAGTGTAGATCCCTAAATCCAAAGAGAACTAGATACAAATAAGTCACACAGTCACCAGGAAAGGAATTTTGAGGCAGGAATTCTGTACCCAGAACAACTGAGAATTCAAAGAAATACACCTGAAAACCTGCTAAATATTATTAGCTGAATACCAAAAAACCCTTTAATAACTGGAATAGATTTAGTGAAATTGGAAACAAAAATAAAGACCGTTGATGATGCAGACAATAAGGAACTACTCAAATAACCGGATTAAAACATCAAGGGCAAAAGTTGTTCAGGAAGCAGTGGACTTTCTTCATTTTAAACACAATATAGTTATTATATAGTGTTGAACTACTTACAGTGTCCATTTTGCAAATGAGCCCTTCTTTTTTCCTCAGATTTCATTTTGGCCTTTATGTACCACTGGCATCTTTCAAGAAAAACAAACGAGGTTTTAAATACTTTAAATACTTTAAATACTTTAAATACTTGCCACGAATAAAACAGATGTACACTGAGTTTTATCTGCAATTTTATGAAAGCCAAATTCTTTGCATTTGGAATATATATTTATTTATGAATCCAAAGAGGGGAATATGCATGATGAATTATAAATAGATTATATACAAAGAAAACCAGATCATAAATTGATTGATTGGTTGATGATGGTTGAATGATTGATGGTTGAATGATTAGCATGACAATGACTACCTGAGTTTAACTTTGATGTAATACCTTTTTTTAAGTTTGACTCCTCCAAAGAATTCTGATACTTCAATTAATTATTACTTTCCTGCATTCCTGTTTGTGTACCCAGGCCTGTGGTAATTAAACCTTATCCCATTGACTTTCATATACAGTGGGTAAAATACCCTCTCATTTTCTTCATGATAGAATTATAATGACTTCACCATGTTTCATGAAAAAAAGAAAATATATTTTCACATCAGGACTCCTTTTTTCTCTTTTGCTGAGTGGCTCTGTGCAGTCTGAGCTGCTGAACACACTGCCTACCTGCAGGTCTGATAATGCTGATTTAGGGTCAGGTCACATGGCAGGACCAACTGTTTCAGTCAAGAAAAAACAAAATATTTGCTCTTGGTCTTAAAGCTCTTTCTCGCTCACTGAGCAGCATAAAAATTACTGTTTAGAGGGAAATATTTTGGTTTAAAGGATAGCAAAGGGTTGTTGAGGCTCTGATGCCTGTGGAGAACAGCAGTGTCTGTGGATGTGTGCTCTGGAGTACAGACATGCAGTTCCAAGACCAGCTTGAAAAAAAAAGCCACTCCTCTGTGTGAACATTAACATTAATTTATAAAATTAAATAAAAATAATTAAAGTCAGTAAATCCATACTAAGAGTGGAAATATTTGAGGAATAGGTGAACACACCCACCTCATTTCAGTGGTTTGTTTAAACTGCTGAAACACAGCATGAACAGTCACAAGTTCAGTCACTGCTACACAGGGGATGGTGAGGAAATTAAGGGCAGAAACTCCTGAAGCTGGTGTGCCCTTGTGGGGGAATGCAAACCAGTGGATTCTCAGAGTCTGTGGAAACCTTGAGATTGAACACCAGTTGCTGGGACTCCCTAAGGATGCCAGTGCCCTTTTTAGGACCTGAACAAGTGGTCTGTAGGGTGCCACCTGTCCAGAGCCCTAAACACAAATTCTTACACTCCAAGTGCTTGCCCAAGGGAACAGGCAAAGAAACAAGACTTTAACCTTAAAGTCCAACCCTCCTAAACATCCACGTGGCCCCGAAGTTTGACTACAGAAGCCAGTGATTAATCACCAGCAGAGGAGTCTCCTCATTCCCTGCTCATGTTGGCTGCAGAACAATCAGAGATAAGGCTAAATCAGGCTGAGCTTTAACCTCTCTTTCCCTGAAACTGAGCCAAGACCCCAGTCCTGTGTCTTGAAGCCTCAGTTGCTTTCATATTCCTATCTGCAATTGACAGCCCTGCTTCCTGCTTGCTCCTGGTGGATAATGACCCAGCAAAGTGCAGAGGCAGGTGCTCATTTCACCCAGCCTCTCCACTCTGAATAGGCTCATCAGCAGCCCTGAGACTCGACAGCTCATCAAATTGTTAATTCTAAACAGTGAAGCAGAGCACATCTGTAGGGTACCAGTCCCATTTTTCATGCTGAAATTTGCCTCCAGTCCTAGAGTAAATTGAGTATTTATTCAGAATTTTTTGCTCTGTCTTCTGTGGAACATGCTCTTATCACTGCATTTATGCAGCACTTCAAAATGATTTCCTATCTTACGTAATTGAAATGGTCCCATTGAGTAAGGCAGTAGAAAGCTAAGAGAATCTCTGATATTCTTAACAGCAGAAAACAGAAGGAAGAAACACAGAAAGAAAACCATTTCCATATTTTTTTTTTCATTCCCAAGTTTAGTGATTTTTTTTCTAAAGGAAGTGTTTGAGTTGTTTCAGGATTTCACATATGGATTCCACACAATCATTTTCTCTGGAAATTTGTCACTAAGTAATTCCTCTCTCTTCTGAAAGATCCTACTGTTTGTCACCTTCTGTGGTAATTGCAGGAATATTTACTTAGCCTTTAAGATTATCTAAGGCCACAATATGTTCCAAGGTTAACTGCTCTCATTACCTACACCAGAATGTTAGATTTAACTGGTTTTATTATTTAGCAGAGAGAGCATTAATTCACATAATGGCAGCTACTGCAGTGCCATATTTAGAGTATTGCTGGGGTATTGAAAAAAAAACTTCTGGCCTGCACTGACAGAACTTCACTTTCTGTTCAAATTAGAGGTAATTCTATACCAACAAAACTGATGTGTAATTACAAATCTAAAAGTGCAGCACCCTCTGTTGATATCTGAGTACTGCACTCTCTAAAGTTTTGCAATTGACAGTTATGAGATTTTGTAAAATACACTGTGGGGATTTTTTTCTTCTTATTTTTCTTTTCCTTGTAATGTCAGAGCCTTGAGGGTGCAGCAGATATTCTGCATTTTTAAATTATCACTCTGAAGGCAAGAGGTCCAGAAACTTATTTCTAAATATCCAAACTACTTCCTGATTTCACATAATTTCTTATCTCCCCAAAGTGTTTCTTTATGAAAAACCACACTTACAAAAGACCTGTACGACCAGTGCTGAACAAAGAGGATATTCCACTGTGTCTATCTCTAATTTTAGCTCAAAAATGTGGTTTAATGACTTGAATATTATTCTTAAATTCTTAATTTTAGATGGGACTACATGAGAACAGTGTTTTAATTACCTGCCAGTGATGAGGAAGAACAAAGTGAGGATGACCAGCAGAGTAAATCCACCCACAGCAGCAGTGGCAATTACAAGAATCTGTCCCTGCTCTGCAGCCATATCAGAAGCTGAAAGAGAAGCACAGAGAAAAGGGGTTGATGCTCCACCCATCATCCAGGGATTTTACAGAATGGCTGAAATAATTTCAATGGTCAAATGTTGCAATTTGTTTTTAATGTTTTCCTCAGTGTTTAGCAAGGGCATCGGATGCAAATGTGTCTGTGAAGTGAGAAATCATAAACCTTATCTCAGCTAGGATGGAGGGGAGAAGATGTTTGCAGGCTTATAAAAGGAGGATTTGTCACTATCAGACACTTGCAATTTACTAAAGTTTGAATATGACAGGATTTTGGACACAAAACTGTATTTTCTTCCTTAGCTTTATTTATCTTAATCCTGTACCTAATTCAGAAGTTCTCTCCATCCCCCTGTCCCAGTGAAGTCAGCAGCAGTGCTGGGGTATGTGAAGATACTAAACTGGGTTCAGGAGGAAGCAAAGCAAAACCCCCACACCTAATGTGTAGCTTCACACATTCTTCAGCATGTCTGATGTTCAGTTTCATTGTCACAATATATACATAGTTTATCATAACATGCTTTGGTGATTAGCAACTCTGTAGTTGACCAAAAGAAAAAAATTCTTATGCCTCTTGTTTTTCTCTCTGCTTTTTGTACGATGTTTAGAAGTTAAAAGAGATCACCTGAAATGATCCAGTTGCTGGACACTTCCTAATTTTGTTAATTTATTGTGTATAATATTAAATCTTTCCACTGAGAATTCACCTACTTACAGTCCAGGTGGTCCTCACTGTCCAAATATTACATGATTATAAAAATAATTAGGCTCAGTTTTTTTCTGTCTCCTGTCTTGTGCCTCCGAAGTTTTATTTGTTAAACTCTGTTCCACTTGAACATTTACACCACATGACATTTACCCAGTTCTTACTATTTCCATGGGAAATAAAACATTGTTTTGAAAGAAGAATAAATAATTCTATTCAATGCCTTCTGAAAACAGGAGTAAATACAGAAAAGGGAATAATTTTTACATCAGGGAAGCAACTTTGATTTGGTAAACTTGCAAACTGTTCAATAAGCAAAATCTTTAGCTTTCTTTAGGCATCAGGTGATTAAAGCTTAGGGAAATCACCAAGGCTGCTGTCTAGAAAGCTCAGCAGGTGATATTCTCTCACTTTGCAGCAGATGAAGCTCAATGCAATGCACACATTGCTATCCAAAGCCTCATAAAACACTGTTTCCTAGAAAAGCATTTGGCTTCTGAACAATATTTGTGTGTGGCTTGAAAACTCGTGGTGTAAACCGGCTTCGTAAGAGTAGCAAAGCAAATTAAACCAACAGTAGCTCTTGTCAAATTTTCAGCAAAACCAACTTTTTCAATTTCTGCCATTAAGTTTCTGTCCAAATAATTTGATGGAAGCATGCACAGGCAGTAAATTACAAGGGATTCAGTACCTGTGGTCAGACAAGTTAAGTATACTTATCTTCCAAGAAATGATGGAGCAAATCAAATATTGACTGAATAGTTAAATGATATCTAGTGATGTTACGGCAGTGGATTCCACCTCTGTTACCTTCCACAGGCTCAGGTTTAGTTGGAAAAATGCAACATAACAAATATCATGCCACACAAGTAACAATGCAAATGCTGAATACAATTTTTAGACTAGTGGGAGTTATGCTAAATGTGGCAAAGATTATTAAAGTCAGGCATGGTTTGAAGTTGTACATGGAGAAGGTTTCACAGGAGTCTTTCCTTCCCATCTCTGTAGTGGAGACGATAAACTGCAGCTCTCCTTTTGTTTATAATAGGAAGAAGATGTGTGCAAAATAGTGAATTTGGCAGGAGGAAAGCAAAACACAAGCTGAAAATTAACAGCAAAATTTATTTGTCAAAAGACAAATTAACTGTGATTTTTTTTCAACAGACATTCACTGCCAAGGCAACAACCCAGGAACCTTCCTGGTGCAAATGCAGGGGCTGATTCCATGGCCCAAAGAAGCACCTGCAGCAATCAAGATGAAGATGTGTCCCGGATCATTTCTGGATGGAGCTGCTAATTTTTGGTGTTCTAGCTAAAACAGAATCCAATCTACCCATTCAATAACATACACTTTTCTATGAGGAACCAAAGTCACATTAATGAAGGGGAGAAATTCCAGACTGATTTACGTTCTTTCTGCCTGTAAACAATATAGATTTTTACCTGAGACTGTACCTACTTGAATAGTCATAATTCTGTTTCTCTTGTTTGTATTTTAGAGGCCAGAGTTGAAGACAGTAGGATTTTTTTTCATATAGTTAAATCACTACAAGGAGCTTTCAAGCCTTAAACTTCCAGATGACCTAAATTTGCCTGTCAGGTAAAAATATCAAATAACAGACAAGAATAATTGGAAAATGTGAATTTGTTAAAAACTGACAGAGAGGCTGGTAAGGCAAAATTATGGAAATATTTATACACAGACTTATCACATACAGGTAAAAGGTTCCACAAAAACTATTTAGGCAGTGAGAAGACAGTAATCAGGGACTCTCAATACCTAGAATTTTTACAGCATTTTAATATTCTAAATTAAATTCTATATGTCTCTCAACCTCTTTGCTCTTTTCTCATTTCTCCAGCTTTCTCTTATGGTGAAGTTAAAGTTGTAAATACTAAGAGCTTTATTTGTTTCTGTTGTGCATGTTCTTGAATATTTTTTTGTCACTTCCTGGTTTTCCTTTCTTATTTTTTCCTGTGTATATTGGGCTATGGCCCTGCGTTTCTCCTCAGAACTTCTTGATTATGCAAGACAGAAAAACACAGTTTAAAAAACAACTTTATCAGGTTGCAAAGCCAAGCAAGTTCCTGCAACCTCATTTCATCCCTTTGTGTGTACATATGAGAGGGCTGCATCTAATCACAGAAGTACACAGCATTCTTTTTTCAGAATCTCATGTTGGACAACATGGCCAGCATTCCTATAGCTAAAATCAGTATTTTGTTGTCTCTACACTATCCAGGGCACTTCAACTTTATCATAAACCATGAGCAGAGATAAGGGAGCTTAGCACCCGTCTAACTTGGCTGACTGCTTAGTCTGGTACTATGTCTCATTCTGTTTACCTATCTACTCAATAAGTTCATTTGGACAGAAAATACTTTAAAAATGAGTAGCTAAGACAAGGAGAAGGGAGAATTTATGACTTATCCAAGATGTTTCAGTAGTATACTGCAACGTTTGGGTGGTAAAACTCTTCAAGCACATTTTACCTGCAACTGATGTGATTAGTCCAAGTGATTTTAAAACTGCAGCATGGATTATATATGCACCCAGGAGCTTTTTATCCAGATAAACTCCTCACTGCCATTGCTCTTCATGCTTAACTCATGCTATATGCCTGAAATGATGCTGGAAGTGTCTAATTGCATCATTCCAGCTTCCTTGCTTGACACCATGTCCAGAAATCCCTTCTGCATCCAGCCTGGTGTCAGTTCTGCCCCTACAATCCACTTTTTACATCCATACCCTGGCTCATCTTGTCTCTAGGTTCTTCATCCAAATGTATGGAGGAGGACCTGCACTTTCCCTCCCCTCTGGGCTGAAGGGAAATACCCTGAGGCTTCCTCTTTTCCTCACTGGGCACACTGGAAGAAATGGTGCAGATGTTTTATTCACAGTGCAAGAGACTGAAAACCAGAGAGGATCTTTCAGCTCTGCTCTTTCTTTGAGCAAATTTCTCCAAAACATTTTACAAATTTGTGTATTTGGTATGAAAGAGCTGGAAGCCCTAAGGACAGCTCACTTCTGTCTCTCAGCTACATCCCTTGGTTACTTCAATTTGACATCTATCAGGCAGCAGACCCTCCAGCAGACTGAAAGATAAAAAAGTGACAGAAAGACAGCCAGACTGATAACAGTGAGCAGCTGTAAGACAGATAAGTGTGGACAGTGAGCACTGGAGCTCTAATAGACAGGAACAGGCTCTCAGGGGGATTTACAAGGCATAGTAAACAACAATAGGCAAGAAAAGAACAATAGGTTAGAAAAGTACAAAGTCTCATTAGGGCAACCTTTACATTTTCACAAATGCAAATGTAGTTCCTGTGCAGTTCCTGTGATACAGTGAGCTGATGGACTCCAGTCAAAGGGGAAATGAGAAGCCAAAGGAAAGGTGAACTTAAAAGGGACTGTCACTAGCATAAGAAGGTAAAACTTTTTGGTGTCTATTCACTTGAAAAGCTTTCTTCCAAGTGTTTTCCCCCAACATCCACTTCCTGGCCGGTGGATGCATGGAAAGCCTGTGCAGGCAGTTTGAGATCTGAACAAGGATGTTGCTCTTGTTTAGGAAATGCAGAGGAAAAGTGAAGTCTGGGTTTTCTGGACACATACAGTGGTGCAATCAGACCAAAATCAAATGTGAAGATGAAATGGCAGAAAGTAAGGAAATGGCTGAAAGTAATGCACACAGCAAGGAAATACTTAAAGATCAAAATGAGACATTCTTTGGTATCCAGAGCTGACTAATACTGAATGAACAGTAGGACGAGGCAGAGGTGGGGAGAGAACCAAAAAGAAGTTCCTAAGTATGAGATACATATCATCTGATTTGTTTTGTTTCAACAAGGAATTAATAATAGGTCAAAACATAAAACATTGTAAAAAACAAAAAACCAAAAAATCTCCATTTTGCATTCATAATGCAATAGATTTTCTAAAAATCCTTGGGATGGCTTCTCTGTCATGGCATGAACCATGCCACTTAAAAAAGTAGTGGACCTGCACTGGAGTCAACGATTCATGACCCTTTTCTTGAGCTTTGGAGTTCTGGAATGAATGGAGTCATATCTGGTGGAAAACCCAAAATAGCCCAATTTGAGGATGAAAAGTTAAAGGTAGATTTTGTGGATGTGGGAAGAGGGAAAAGAATGTGAAAATTCAGCAGAATTTTCTAGCAATACACAAAAATCACCATCCGAGACCATGGTAAAGAAATTAAAGTTATTGATCCATCAAGACTGGAGTTTCAGCCAATTATTTTTTCACAGTCTTCAACTTTATAAAACACCTAATCAGGTATTCCATTAGCATTTCTGAAATGTTTAAGGTTTTATTGTTAATAATTTAAAGTATACAAAGTCTGTATTGCTTTTGGATTAAATATCATTGTGTGCTTACATTTATCACTCTGTTCAGCACAAGTACACAGTACATAAATGCCACTTTTTCCCTTAGGTCCCTTCCAGAACAAGCCAACCATTCCACTTGCAGATTATTTTTTCCTAATGATGGGAAGGCTAAGAAGGAAAATACCCTTGGTTTTATAACAAGCCCTGCTTTGTCATGAAAACTGCCTGAAAGCTGTAAATTGTTCAATATTTTACAAATTCCTCTGGGCAGAAGGACCTCTGAGGTAATGACTACTTCTCTAGGGGAAAAAAAAGAAAAGAAAAAAAAACCAAAAGGTTTGAATCATTAATTAAAAAAACCCCAAAACCCAAAACAACAAAACCAACCAACCAAAAAATGTATTCCAAAACCAGCTGGTTAGAAGAGTGGGGAAAAAAACTCAGAGAGGGTAACAGTCAGAGATTAAAGCATCTCTGCCCTAGGAAAAATGTTTTTCTTAATTGTCAGAACAGATTTTATTCTCTGTTAGAAAGGACCAGAGTGTTTTTGTGGTGACTCAGATAGCTGGTAATTCTGACAGATAAAAGCAGGAGCTCCAAGTGAGGTTTATGCTCCAATTTAAAGCCCCAGCAGTGGCAGCTGTGTGCGTGCTGGAGTGTATGAAAACCTGCCAGCTTTGCTACGAGTGTTTTGCCTGTAAGGTGCTGAAACAGAGACTGAATAAAATGGCAACAAGAAACACAGTCACAAGTGGTGGTTGCTGTGCTTTGGAAAGGTTTCACATTTCCCAGGTGCAGCCTCTGGGCCTTAAAAGGGGGAGAAATGCCTGTTAGCATCCATTCATCCATCCCTGCTTCCATGAGGAGAATTTTTCTCAATATCGTAGGTAACTCCTAGGATATTGAGAAATTTCCTATCACAAAGAAAATACAAATTCCACTCTTTTGGATGCTCCACTTGTTTGTCTTTGCAGCAGGGAGAAGAGTTCACAACAGAGCTTCCCAGGCTGTGGCTGCCTCAGTCTGTGGGTCAGTAAGTGAGGGTGGTGCTTCCCAAAAACCACACCAGCATTAATAACTAACTTCTTCCACTACTGCTGTAGATTTATCTTCTCTCTCCCTCATGCACCACCTTTAGCAATCCCACCAAAATGTTTGAGTGTTCCTGGTAATGATTTATCTATTTTATCCTTTAGAACTTTAAAAGTGAAGTGACACAGGTAGTGTTTCACCCAGTACATGAGAGAGGCAGGACACTGCCCTGCCAAAGGACAGTGTATTTTAGGACATTGATATACACAACTCACAGCTGATGAATCATTAATTTTCTATAATCAGTCTATTAAAGAAAACCCCTAATTTTTGATTGCTCGCTTTACCACCATCTATTAACAAATTCTGTCAACATTCAAGCAGGGTAAATGGAGTAACCTTGGATGTTCACCTGCAACTGGTCTGGAATTCTTCTCTACTGTACCATGTTCAATTGGCAGAGAGCTGAAGGATGTTACAATCTAAGGTCGATTAAAGAGGATTTTTATCAAACATATGACTTAAAATATTTCTTGTCATTTTCATGAGAGTGGTGGTTGATAAATTTTCTTTTCACAACACAGACTTTTAAAACACTCTATTCTTCCCAGCCTTCTCATGAATATGCTTACTTTTGAGTTAATTCAAATCTAATTGAAAGTCCACAAAAAGTAATTGCAAAAGTGGAATTTTCACCAAGTAATTTGTTTCTAGTGAGGAAAGTTGGAGGGAGTTGCAATAGGCTGCCTTGGCCTAATATTATTTGCTATCTTTCAGAAAAATTGAGAAAAATGTATATTAAAAAAATCAGAAAGTTTTCAGCTGAGCTGCACACTGCCAGAATAGTAAATGATGAAGAGAGATTCCTACACAGCTGGACTAGGACTGGTTTGTAAGACAGATGCAGGCCAGCAAGGGCAAATTAACATTTATGGGTACTGACAGAACCAAGCAACCCAAATCTCAACACAACTCTCCCAAATCTCTCTGTGCAAATGTTACTCAGTATCTTGAAATACTGACAAAACCATTGCTGTATTCTATTTATTCATCTATGTGAAACCATGTACGAGTGTAGGCAGCAAGTGCTTAGACATAGAAGAAATCAGAATTATTGAGAGATAAACTTTGTTAGGTCTGTTTATGGCATCATAAACAGATTTATTTTTCCAGTTTATTTCAGTATCAGGTTCAGCTTTAATTTTATACTTCAAAAAGGATGTTAAAATTAAGATTACCATGCAGCCCAAGGGCCAGCTGCATCAATGCACTGAGAAAGAGAGATGGGGCCAGGATGGATTAAGGGGAATGTCACTCCCAGGAGATTCCCTCAATACCAATGAGGGAAATGTCACTGGAGCCACAGTCTTCCTGATTTAGATGGGCAAGTGACATTTTCACAATGTGAAACCTCGTAAAGGTTTAAATACTATTTTCTTTTTACATGAATTAAACAATGTATTTATTGCACCAGAAGATACAGACAAGATCTACTGAAATTCTTGAAAGCACCCAAGTGCTCAACTCCTATTCAAGCCAATTGGCTTAAGTACCCAGAAAATTTTAAAAAGTCCAATTAGGCATTAAGCACTTGGAAATCTATCCCTGATTGATTTTTGAAATAGAAGTTAAGAAGCAATAAAAATGGAACACAAATCCCTAGGTGCTCGTGGAAGCACTTACATAGTTCTGAGCCTGTACGTTAGCTTAAACAACTTGAATTCTAAAACACTAATGAAAAACATGGTATACATAATTGGCCAATTAAAGTAATTTAATTAATGAGTGTTTTAGTGTTGTATCTACTACACTAATTTCCTCTCAAACACATGTAAATACCTTTTTCTATGTTTCTTTGAACATGGAGGGCAACACATGACAAATATAAAATTGTTCAGAGCATGAACATCACACACAAAGCCTTTTTGCATATTTTGTAGGAATAGGAAGGCTTCTTGCTTCTTAGTGCCAAATTTAGTAGGTTTACTGGTTGATGGAAATGCATATAAAAGTTTTCAGTTTTTTATTTGTGGAGTCTGGGAGCACTGACAACTGTGGAATGAAGAGTCCATCACTGGGAGCATGCGTGAGGCTGCTGGACTTAGGGAAAGCCTGGCTAAGGGTATTTCTAGATGTCAAGAGGCAGGACTTCTGTAAGGAAGGAAAGGATCAGAGAATCCTAGAGCATCTTAGCTTGGAAGGATCCCATAAGGAAATTTTATGGAAGAGAACATTCCTTGGCTGTAGCATTGGGCTAACACTTCTATGTGCTGTTGTAAATCCAGGACTGTGAGTCTGAGGTTTGTTTTTTATCACATAGCACTGGTCATTTTGTGATAAACAAATGGTATGGGTTCAGCCATTCAAACTCCCAATGGCTCATTGGTTTAGAATTAGATGCTACTTCTGTTGTACTTATTTTATTTTTTTTTCCCTTTAGTGAAACTTACTTTCATCTCCAGTTTCAAATTCAAACTTCTGGCTATAGCCGCTGTATCCTGCTGCCGTCCTGACTCTGATATGAAATATATACTTGGTGGCTGGCTTGAGACCTGTGATGATAACACTTGGAGCCTTGGACCTTGTGGAGGAATAGCTGAGCTGCTCATGCTCCTGAGGGACAAAAGAGGGAAGAAATGATATCAAGTTGAGTTGAACAATCTTTGCAAAAATGATACAACAGAACTGAAGCTCCATATTCTTCTCATGAATGTAAAATGTGTTTATAAAAGGAGGCGCAGGTATGGATTTCTGTACTTTGGTTCTGTGCTATAGTCAGAATGTATGACATGGCCTTGACTTTTAGATTTCAGGTTTTTTGTCTTTAACCTCGCATACAGACATGTTTTTGTGACTTGGGTTAGCAACCAACCCAACCACAGTCAAACCAACATGAATTACTACAAGACTACATTCACAGAAGAATGGCAACTAGAATGGAAGCTCATTATTTTTGCACAATGGACAAACTAGGAGGTCAGTAAACACTACCAAGCTGTAAAATAAAGATGTGGGAGTATTCAAATACCCGCTACTCACTTCTACCCGCAGGTAGTGCCAAAATGCCGGCGCTATCCGTGGGTAGACCTCTGGGTAAAAGAAAATAGGAATTAACTTTTTCTTTAAAGCCTGTCAACTCTGAGCATGGTTCAGCTGCTTTGCTGCTGCTGAGCTCAATGTCTCTTTCCAGGTAGCTGTAATGTAGTCATATATGAAATTCACTTTGAAACTCTGTAAGGAGAAATACTCTGTGCAGAAGTCCCCTGTTAATCTCCTGGCAGTCGATCCCAGGTAGCTGCTGAGAATTCCTGAGTCTCACAGAGATCCCTGAGAATTACGGTCTCTGGGAATTGCCACTGCAGACCAGCTGCTCCAGTATGGAGACCAGAAACATCAATTTCTGTGCTTTAACTGAGTGCTGCTTTGCTAGACAGGTCTTGGATGATGTTTTTACATGAGAGGATGACTTGGAAGAAGAACATTTATTCCCTGTCATTAGTTACTTGATAAACCAATAATCTGTAATATTTTATGTGATGCCTTAAGGCTAGGTTTGCTCTCTTGGAGCAGGATTTGTCTCCAAACTGAGCAGGAATGTCCTTGGCATGTGCTTAACAGTCCAACTGTGACACCCACAGGGCACCACATAGATTTATTTTACCACACAGTGATATTAGAGCAGGTGTAAGCCATTCAAAGGGTGCTTCCAGCCTGTTCACAAGGAAATCTAGTTCACAGAAGAGATATAACCAGGAGAGGATTAGGTTCCAGTCAGATTCTGTTGGACTTTTAACCTCTTCTCAGCAATATGCATGCACTTTTTTTATAAAACAAACAGTATTTATAAAACACTCTGAGTTAACTTCAGCCATGCGTAACAAATCACATTAGCACAGGGCAGCAGGTGGATCACTATTCCCCCAGTAGGAATACAGGGAGATGGCTGAGAAAACCACATTAAAAAACAAACACACAGAAGCAACCTCATGATTCTGCTAAGGGAAGGAGCAGGAGGAAGGCAACAATGATCAATATTAAAAATAACTGCATTTAACTTGCACTTCAAACAGTGGAAATGATTTGAGAAACTACAGCAATAGGAAGTATTGATTTTTTTTATAGTCTGTTACCAAAATTTGAAGCCGTGAGGAGCATGTATTTAAATTGAAATAGTAGGATAAAATGTACATGTAATCTTATGGATGGAGATTATAATTAATACACCATCTAATTACTTCTTTAAATATAAGACTTCTCCCAATTACCTGAAATATTGTGACTTCACTTTGAACAGGGATAGTGGATTTTAGACATTAATGCATTTCAGAAACTACCTATTTTCTTCTGACAGAAAGCCTACTTGTTTGAGTGATAGGTTTTTTTTTTTTTTTTTTCTGATTAAGCTTACATGACTTCCTGTGAAGGAAACATCTTGGAAATCTTCACTGCAGATTATGTAAACAGCAAAGGTTTGTTCTATACATGTATTAGCATGATTCAAAGTGCTCTGTCATGGCCCATAGATGGGCAGAGACTTTATACTCTGGAATGCTCTGGAAATTTTTATTTAGACTCTGTAAGCCAAGGAAAAGACCAGCACCTAAGGGATTTCACTGTAGAATGTAATAGTTGCAAGCTGTTTCTTTTCCCTAGACTACCTTACTGCTTGAAATCAAGTCCTAACATTTAATAATGTACTGCTTCTTCTGAGCTGCTGGAGAGACTGCAGAAAAAAATAGATGGAATTGTAAAAAGAAATAGGGTCTTTAAGAGGTGATGGAAATTGATTCAAAAAAAAAAAATCAGTGGAGATTCCACAAGATCCAGTGACAAGATTGACTCCCTGAAGCCTGCAGAAAAAAGCCAGCAGCAGCAAAAAGTGGGAATAACTTTTGGAAAAGAATCTGAGAAAGACTGTTTCTTTTCCAAATTGTTTCTTTTCCAAATTGTTTCCAAAATGACTTTTGGAAAAGAAACAATCACTTATATGTTATTACAGGCTAAGTACTGCTTGTGTAAAACACACATTTGGGATACACTGCCTCCATAGCCAGGGGTGTGGACAGGCAGGCAGCAAATATAATTCATTATTGGTAGTTGGTCAATGACAATGAGCTGGACAAGGGCTGTGATGGTGACATTTAATCAACAAAATGGTCCTTCAACCTCCTGAGGGGCAGCCATCACTGCCTGTCCCTTCTGGAAGGTATTTGGGCCACCACCAGGGGTTGTCTGGCTTGTTGCTTCCTCACCACCTGCCTGGGTTCGCCTGTAGGAAGCCCTGAAGGGTCCCTTCTTCATGCCCTCCCCGTCCTTTCTTTCTGCAGCCTCCCATGCCATCCATCCCACAGACTGAAAAATGATGTCTAGGAGTACACAACCTTAATAGTGCTGTCACATGGGGGAAGGGGCAAGATTTGTTACTGCACATACTGCACATACTCCACACGAAATAGTGGGAAGGGAACCTGTCACCTTGGTTTGAGAACAAGCTTCAGGAGCTTGAGGAAGAAGTTGCTCCAACTCAAGACAAAATGATTCATAGCCGGAAACTTCCCAGAGCTGGAATGTTTTGCACAAAGAATTCAGCCTTTTAGGACTGGATTCATACAGAGAATTCTCCAAAGAGTGGATGCTTTGCCATTACTCCATTCTCTTGACAAGTGATCTGCAGCCTACCTGGAAAGCCAGAGCTTTCCACAGAGATGTATGGAATTGTCTCTCAAGGCTGGCCACTCCTTCTGCCATGATCTTTCCCAGGAAGGCTGAAGATGGACTCAGAACAAAAAAATACAATTCTAGTCTGCACAGAAGTATGGGATGCTTTGTATTATTCTTGCTATAGACCATATGCACTCACGTTTGCAGGGATTATGTGTTCAAAAAGTCAATTTTAAACTGAAGGACCTAAATGTACTTCTTGGATTTTAGTGCATGCTTTTCCCAGATCCTGCTTTCATATTGTGGCAAAATATAGATATGTATCAACTCACTTATCATGCACCCCATTTTCCATCAAAAGGAAGCATGATTTTGTGTGCTAGAAGGATCTATCTCTAGTGACAGATTTCTGACCTAGACAGTGAGAGGGCTCGAATCAATGGGAAAGGCCAAGGACTAAATTTTTTCTGTACTTGATAACTACAGAGGGCTACTACAAAATCTGCAAAATAAAACATAAGTTTAACTGATATGGCTGTACCTCCCATGGCACATAAGAAGTAAGATAATATATAAATGGCCACTATGTATGGTTCAGTGCTCACAAAAAGAAAAGGGACACAAGAAATGCTCTGATGCTTTACCTCAGTATCAGAGCAGCATTTGTGATTTTAAGATGGCAAAGAACTCATAAGAAGCAGTTCTGAGAACACAGGGCCTGGGGGGTTAAACATGAGTTAAAGGAGTCTATCTAATATAATATATAACTACAAGACACAATCTGATACGAGGAAATTCATAAGACCTCTTCCATAGCCAACTGTAAATTTATCTTGGTGAAAATCTGTAATTAAAACATAAATATAACCCAAATGCAAGCTATGCCAATGTTATTACACAATGTAATACTAAGTCTATGACTACCTAGCCAAGTTAAACAGAATTATATTATGAACTTTGAAAATGCTATCTCTGTTTCTAAGGAAATTGTATTTTTCTTTTTGTTTGTGTGATTCTTCTTGTAAATGGATTGAGTTCTGATTATGAGGGACAGTGTTCACAAATCCATGACAGTTTGCTCTGTGCATGAACAGGAAAACCTTTCAGAATCAAATTCTTTCCTGCAGCCACCTCTGCCTATCTGAATCTGTATCTATCCTAATTTTAAACCTGGCTTTATAGATAAGGCATTTTTTTCATATCTAAAGAGAGACTGGCTGAGTAGAAGGCACAATGGTGCTAATGGTCTAAGACTAGACAACCTCATTCAATGGAGTAGCACCATCACAGGATAAACATTAATGAAATGCTTTCTCCTGCAGTGCAGCAGAGTAGCACTCAATATCCAGATGTTCTATTGTTGTGATGATTAGCACCGTTTTTCTCATACACTTAAAAGAAAGAGGATTCCCTCAATAACATTAACAATTTAAAATAAATAGATAACTCCAAACAGATAACTCTAAACAGATAACTATATTAAACAAATAAACTATCACATGCCACACCTGTGGGAACAAATTACTCTCTAATTTTATCCCCACCTTAATACAAAGGAAAAGAGCACAGAAATGAAGACTTTGTGGACACGTACAAGAAAAATATTGATAAAGGCTAACCAAAATGTGATGACCTTTAATCACTTTATACTCCTATGACAATCAAAGAGTTTACATTCTCATGTTATAGGTGAGAAAAAGATTATATATCTCAAAACCTTTAGTGCAAAGAAAAAAAATCAATAGAAATTAAAGCCGAAATGCTGAATTTTGCTTGTAGTGCTGAAATAACCTTTAAAATATTAACTTTACCAGTAAAGCACTGATAAAATCCTGGCACTTTCAGGCATACAAGATTTGTCACCATTAATATTTGAGTGGCTGAAAGAGACATGGCTCTAATAACAATAGTATCAGTCTTTAGTTTAGCAATTTAAAAAGATAACCAAATATAATTTGCTATGATTTAGAATATATAATGGGAGCTATATACTCTTAGTCTAGCTTATTTTATGAATGACAATTGAGGTATTCAGCTCATTGAGTGCCATGAGTAACAAAAGCCTTCTTAAACTGACCCTAGGGAAAGGGATTTCCACCCTCTGCCAGCTAAAAGAGACTTATTGTACCCACAACTTTCAAGAGTGTGCAGAAAGAATCCAGGGAGAGTAACTGAATTTACTATCAGCTGTTTGCAAACACATTTTCTGGTCTATATCTATTGTCCTGCACATGAAAATTCTGTATTAAACCACATAATCCTGCCTGGCCTTTTCAGAGCGCTGTTATTTAACTGAAAGAAGAACTAATAGAGATTAAATCTGTATACCACAGGGACCAGGTCTTTATCCTGTACACTGAAGTACAATGTCAAAGCTGAGTAAGTACCACATTAAAGTAAAGAAGATTTGGAGTTTCATGATTCAGGCGCTATAAATGTTTAAATAAAAGCACCAATAATAAAAAAGAATTTTTTATGAGACCATTTGGTCACATCTCTCCTCTTTCCTAGATACATCAGCCTGAGGAACACACACAATGTGACCTACAGAGGAAGCATCATTATTTTAAAGGAATGGCCAGGATTCTGGAAGACAACAATGTTTACTGATCATAGCTCTAGTCCACTGTGCAACGAAATCTCCAAATTCTTCCTTACTTCTCCCATGGGATCAGCGATGCTGGCACTCCTTAGTCACCTGAACTTTAATGCTGTGCTACCCATTAGGAAAATACAGTAGTTCTTTATTAGGTATTAGTCATTAATTGATTAATCAGTTCAAATAGAATCTATTAAAGATAAATAACATCAAACTGTGGAGTTTGTACTTACTCTCTGTGATGAATAAAAACAGAGTCCCCACAGCTCTAATTTATGGAAACTGCCTCTGATTTATAGAGCCTATATTCCTCTCACAACTAATTTCCCCCCAATGATTCTCAAAAAGTATTTTCTTTCTTTACAATAAAATATTTTCATAATACAATTTCTGAATGCCTGTCGCCTCTAGTCATAGCACCTTTGTCACCTTACACAGATTGCTGTCGATAAGGACTAATTACACTGAAAGCAATAAAATTAACTACACCTGTGGAACTCGGTGTCTGCCTTTGAAAGTTTCTTTATATTTACTAATTTTGTGTGTGATTTTCTCCTAAAAAAGTATTTTGACCTACAGTACATCAATTAACAGGAATGCTGGCAGAAGATTTTAGAAAAGACTTAAATGTTCAAAAATGTGCTTCTAACATTAATTACTGATTACGATCTGATCAACAGGATGAGGTAAATTTTTAATGTAACATGGAGTGGTAGGAAAAATTACAATAAGAACTAAAAGTAAAAGATACCATTAAGATTCTTAAAAAAATGCTCTTCCTAAAAACCCCTGTATCTCTGGTTTTCAGCTGAACCACAAACTTGAAGGAAATTTAGAAGTGATTGTGAAGATCTGAGGACCAATCTAAACTAAGCAGAAAACTGTGGCAGCAAAAAAGCAGGGCCAGATAGAAAATTGCCAATGGCTCTAGAGTTTGCTTCAGAAGAGAAATCTGCAGCACTTACAGGCATCAGCCCCTGCAGGTTGTAACCCTTTCCCTTCCCTCCTTGGCCTCCCTCCTGATTAATCTGAGATGTAACAGTTCAGGGAGCTGAAACACTCAAGTGTCCTTTACCTGTTTGGCCATTCAATATTTTATATTTTGATTGCCTGTCAGTCAGCTCATCACTTTTTCCATATATAAAGTGAAGCTGTCAACGTGAACAGGGGAAGAACAGATAACCAATCATAAAGAAAATACAGAAAGGTCAAACCCCAGACAAAATGCATTTTAATTGGATTATATACTTGGAAAGGCAGAAATGAGCTCATGTGAGGTGAACCATGAAAACCAGAAAATTAAATGAGGAGAGAGATGAGGACAGGGAGGCTCTAAAACAGTGTTAAAATTCTCAGCAGCACAGGGAGGTGAGGGCTGGGCAGAGCAAAAGCTGTGTGGTTCACACACTGGGCCAAGTGGGACTGCCAGGTGTGAAGGCAGCAGGCAGGACAGAGCTGATTGTCCTGACAAGGAGATCAAAACGAAATAAATCCAGGTCTGTGCCTTAAGTTAGGGATGGAACAAGGTGCAATCCAGCATGTAACAAAGGCAGCTGGAGAACATGGCCTGGGTTTTCAGATGAACACAGATATTAAATCCCATCTTTCTGGCAGTAATAAGCTACTCTGATAATGCTTGTTTGTTAATTAAAAATATTTACCAGTGAAAACCTCTGCACCAGGACCTCCAGAAGTCTCTCTAACTTCTGCATATAAAAGTGCTGACCTCTCCAGCTGCCTTGAACATTTTTCTTATTTTTTCACGCATTCTAAGTTTCTTTTCCAGTTGGAAAGAAGCAGGAAGCTACTGCAAGCATGAACTAAATTTCTAATGTTAAAATTCAACTCTAGTAGTACACAAAAGTCACCTTAGGACAGTAAAGCACAGTTTCTCCCGGGATACCCAATGGTAAGGTTTACTCCATAATGAAGTAATATACCTGCTGACAAATACAGTGCAACAGGAGACAGAAGCAATCCTGAAAATTTGAAGATTGGAAGGCTTCTGTGACTTTCTTTGCTGTGAAACAAGCCCAGAGAACTATGGATATACAGTGAGCTGATTCCCAAGTCATTCCTTCGGTGTATGAGGTTCATGGTTCACAATTCTGAAGGAGGTCCTGGTGCCACTGCAGGTTCTTTCTCTCCATTCTTACCCTTAACACTCCCCCAGAGCCCGGCAATCTGCAGATTAGTGGCTTTCTGAATTAAGTAAATTTGCTTCATTGTGTTTTACAGCTCATGGACTTTTCTTCCAGGAATTTCCATAATTATTCCTTCAATCAATTTTGCCTGTGGCCTCCAAAACATCCCTAGGCAACAAGTTTAATTACAAACTGTGTTTAAAAAATACTGTGGGGCTTTTTTTTAAAATCCACTTTCTGACTATTTTATTGAATCTACTTTAGTTTCTTGTCTACAAGAAATAGTGAATAATAATCAGTATCAGTAATACGTTCAGCCAATTTCAAAATATCTGTGTAGATCATAGAAACAGTACTTCTAGTTAGAGATGGGAAGTAGGTCACTGGATAATGAAATATTTAAATTGAAAATGCAATACCCTGGAAGAAAAATAACAAAAAGGGACAACTTGTGTGATGTGAAAAAAGTCACAGTCCAAACACCTGAAGGTCTCCAAGTTGCTGAGCCATGGGGCAGGCAATCTTCTCACACTCAGCATTACCAGCATGGGTAACATCACAGCTGTGCACACAGAACTGCTCTGTCCCTTCATGGCAGAACTCAAAATTTTGGTGATTCCATCTCCTGCTGAAGTGTGAAGGCAACTTAAATGCAGAGAAGCATCTTAGAAGGGAAGTGGAATTTCAATGCAAGAGCAATCATCCAATTCTTTAGAAGACTTCTATAGTGAGGTGACATGCGACAGTACAGAGCAGCCAGCGCTCAAATTTGACAACCCCCCCAGCAAAAAACCCTACAAAGTAAACGAAATAAAACCCCAAACAACTCTTTCCCTTCCCCCTAAAAATTCCAACAACCTATGTTCAAAGCTGTGAAAATCAAGTGATTCTACCAATCCAAAAATATAGTATGGCACTGAGTCAGCTATGCAGAACTCAGCTCTGACAGTGCTGCTGACAAATTGCCTTAATTCACTTAACTTCAGAATCCCTACAGTATTCACAGGCAGACAGGGCCAGGACTTGGATTAGGGCTTCCTTTCAGTGCTGAATATTTTGTCAGGTTTGTAACACCTTGCTAGGAAATTTTAACTGCTGTGGGACGTTTGCAGCTCCACAAACACCCTCGTCCATTAAGATTCTTATACTAAAACCACATTCTGTACTAAAAACCTCTTGTGGAATCATGCCTTTCCAAACTCCTTTCTAAGATGTGTTGCAGCCTTTTAGGATGTTAAGACCAATAGACTCCCTGGGCTTATTTTAAGATTGGTTTCAGCTTAGTTTGAATCTTCTACATAAATAACTTTTAATATTAGAAGAGCAGAGTAATGCAGAATTTTCTCTTTTCATTTGCTAGTGAATGTTTCCTTCCTGGCAAATCCAGAAAAGATCCTTATTGATATACAACAGCTTGGAAACAAATTCAGTGGTATTAATAAAGCTATCACTTTCATTTAAGTAAGCAAAATATCTACTTTTATAGACTGAATTGATTCAGATTGCTATTCAGATTTTCTATTCTGGAAAAAAAATGACTGAAGTCATTAAGATTCATTTCAGACCATATGAGTGTTAAATGGTAACAAGTCTTTCATATGCTAACTGTGAATATACATCCTTGGGACAAATACTTCCCTTTTCAAAGAAAATTGGGATTTATAAGCATAGAATAATGTTGACAATATTAAGATAGATTTCAACCATCCAACAAAAATCAATTTTGGAGGAAGAATTTTTGGCCCTAAAACACAAAGTCTGACACTAACTAATGTTTGACTTTAATCAGTGCAATAAAAATAATAAATCAGAGGCAAGAGGGAACCTGTTGATCTCTGTATAGAGACTGTGCACTGTTTTTCATTATGCAAGCCTCTTCAGATATAAACATGTAATAGCTGCTGAAAAGTCACTGAAATACCACATTGTTTGTGAGCACATGCAAAAATCTTTTTGTGTCTCATTGCAGGCAAACATCTATCTTGTAATGCTAACTCAGAAGGGCTGAATTCATCTCTGGTATCATGACTGTGGTGCAGAACTTGGCAATACATCAACAATAAACACAGCATATTCCTTAAGTTTATGTTTTCTTCAAACACTTCGGTGAGTTAATGGGGTGTAAAGCAAAAACAGCAATCTTTTTTTCCAATTAATTGAACACGAATTTCAAGAGCAAAGTAAACAAACTAGCAAGTAAATCAAAAAGCTGATTTTGCACTTTCAAAACTGACACAGCAAGTTTTTGCTCAATTTTTTTGGGAAGTGCCCATTTCTGATGTAGCTAACTTGAGCAGAAATATAATTTCTGGTATGGTAAAAACAACAACAAGAAGAAAAATGTTAACAAAATTCACAGATAGATGTCAATACCTTTTCAAAGAGAGCTGCTCCAGCCACTAAAGAATTTTGTTAATATAATATGAATACTTGTATATGCATGAAAACCAGGTAGTTTGTGCAAGGTCATTGCAAATACAAGATGCATCAACCTAGTGAAGTTCCTACAGCAACATAAATGTGTTTATGAGCCGCAGGTGAATTCCTGCAAAAGACTGTAAAGCTATTAACAGCTCGGTAACGAGTACATAATAGTAGGTTGTTAACTCAGCCATCCCAACAATCACATCAAGAAAGGGCACTTTGAAACTATTAATGCAAATACTCAAAAGAATAAGAGAGAATTGGAAGATTCTGCTTGTTTCAATCAATCAAATAAACATTTGTGAGTTTATTCGGGTACAAACCTAGCAAAACTACATGGGAGTTACTGAATGAGATACAATTTTTATGAATTCAAGTTGGCTGATGAAATTATTAATTTAAATTAAAGCTCCTCTAATGTTCATTTTGATTCCAACAACCACATTCTCATTCCAAACACACAGCTTTTGTTTAATAGTAAAGTGATTATACTGATATTAAAGAAAAAAGTAGTGGTTTAGTGCATTAAGATGGAAGGGCTCTCCCTAAAGGAGCTTCCTCCTTCCCTTTGGATATTTGTCCCTTCTCCCAGAATGACTGCTTTGGGGACACAGCTACTTAATAAAAAAGATGTTGCTAATATTACACAGTCAGTGGCTTCATTTTATGTGAAAAAGATACCATTCAAAAAGGAAAACTAATATCCTGTCCTTTTCTGTGCTTAAAGTACAACTGAAATGCAGTCTTAGAAAAAAGAGAGAGAGAGAAAAAAAAAGGAACTTTTTTTGGTTTTACTCTCCAAAATGATGCATACCTTTGTACCTCTCTAGGTATCTCTTGAATGCATTGAATATTGCAGGAAGAAACTGTAAATGAAATAATATCTGAACACTCCTTCTTTTAGACAAAGATATAAACTCATGTCTCAATCATATCTTGATTTAATCTGTGAATCCACCTTTATGGCAGCAAATCAACAATTTATGAACAGTAAGTCATTTGTATATTATGAAAAACTCTGTCCTATCTTCACTTTTTAAAAGAGTTTGGGCTCACACATGATTTTTTTTATTTTTTAAGCTACTTTGTATTTTAAGAGGGTCTAAAGGAAACATTCTGACGGGTTTTAGAGAAATGGAGACGTAGAGGTATTTAATTTACAAATAAGGAAATCACTTTCATTTAGATGATCATCTTTTGGCAGGTATGCTTGTTATATTTAGGTCATTGCTCACAAAACTCACCATTCTTTCCTGTAAAAATCTGTCAGACTTTCAACCCCAAAGTTTGACTCCTGAATTTGTGTTAAGGTATCTGAGGGAAATCCAACTCTATTATCATATGCAACTAAAACTTACTGCATCTAAACTCAAAGGTGAACACACTGCAGGCAGTTAATAATAAAAGAAACAACAAAAATAAAATGCTTTGGGAGTACATTCTCTATTTTGTTAATTCAGGATTAAACATGTTAAACTCCTTACTACTTCCTTCTGTGCAACTGATGCATTATCTCTGACAAGAAAACCTGTCTTTTTTTTACAGTATGTTAATCAAAATCATCTAAATGTTGTCCTTAGCTGAAACTTTCTGCTCTATAAATCAGCTGCTTCTGATTTTTGACCCCACTTAACACATAAGATTAACACTGGTTCCTGAGGTTAACATTATTATTATTATTCTTCTTGCTGTGTCAGTGCATAATTTTGAAAACTATATTTCCTGAGGTTCAAATGCTTTAGTAGATAGAAAAAAAAATTTAATAATTCCTTTTATTAGCAACCAATCTTAGTCATCAATGGATTTCGCTTTCTTAGCTTTATTTGAGGTATGGAACTAGTTGTGTTTGTTGTCTTGTAATAGTTTGCATACCTCCTATGCTTATTCCTGTGCCCTTGAAAGCATTTGAAAACCACTTATACAAAACCATTAATACACTTTTTCTGCATTTGTGCAGCTCTTCTAGCAGTTACTGGAATAAGCACTGTACATGTAATTTTCCTTGGATAAAATGGTATTGGCTATGGGCAAGAACACAAGATCAGCAGAGACTTAAGTATGGGGGTTTTTTTAATATCAAATCCACCATGCTTGCTTAAACAGCATTATACTTCTCACTGAGAGTTTTTGGTTCAGCAGGAACAACAGCAATACCTCTATAGGCTACTTTATTAATAAATACAAAAGTTCAGAAGCTGTTTCTAAATAATTGACAACAATGATTAGTAGACAAGCCAAGCCAGGCATCTAATGGAGGTCTAACTTAGAACTTCTTTGAGAAACCCTTTGCTGCATGTAATTGATATTTAGATGCCAGATTTCTTTTTCTCCTAATAGTAATTACAGCGGTGTCATTAATAATGGCTGCTGCAAGGTCTTTAGGTTCTTTTCTGCAAGGCAAAAATTATATCTGGTCAGAGAGTCTGGTAATTAGTCACTCTCATTTTCAACAATTCTGAGACCTATTTTTTTTCTCTTTTTAGAATATGAGGCTTTTACATTTTTTCCCTTGGGAAACTGGGTTAATAACAGCAGAACAGAAAAACTGAGAAGCTTGTTTAACACCACTTACTATGCTAAAATAAGCTAGGAGATTTCATTTTAATGATTGTATCCCAAAGCACATTTGTAATGATTATTTTTTAAAAACATTCAGCAGACATGGTTCATTTCCCAGGAGCTACAAAGGGCCGAGAATGCCTGAGGTGCTGCTCAGAGCCCTGGTGCCTCCCTGTGACATGCAATGAATAAACAATAAGAGCAGCCTAAAACTACTGTTCAAAAGCTCTTGTACATCCCAAATATTCAGCACTTTTGTTTTGATGAGAATTGTTGAAAATGTAATGAAAACGTATTATTGCATGAGTCCTACATTTCTTGATTCCAGTCATATCAGAAACATTTTACTTGCAGGCAGCAGATTGCTACTTATGTCTTAAATGATTTGAATAATTTGAAAAATATTACAGAAGAAAACTGTCCATTTAAAAAAAAATTCCTTAGCATGAAGTTAAAAATTGCCCAGCTGATCATTTGAAGCAAACAGCTTTTTATACTGTGTATACTCAATAAATGGCCAGATACCTGAAGTGCTCAGATACTTATCCCTACTGTTGTCAGTCTGTACCTGTTCCCCAATCCCATCACTGATGTTGACTTTAAATTTAGCAACAGGGATAGCAACAATAAAGGAACATGCCCAGAGAAAGAACCACACCAGTACCAAACAAACACCTCTGCCCAAGGATAAAGTCACACAGCCCCCAGGCTCCCTTCAGTCTCATGCCACTGGGAGCTGCTGCATATATTGTTCTCCAGGATATAAAAATCCACCATAAAGAAAAATCGGAACCAAAAAATTAACAGCTGGTGCTTAAAGGAAATAGGGCAGCTGTAACAGCTGTGTCTGAAAGAATGTGTTCCTTCTAACTTAGTTAAACATTGTGCAAAGTGGTGGCTGAAGAGGTGGAGAGAATGGAGAGTTTTGGCTGTTTAAGTAGTAGGGAGGTGGAGGGTCAATGAACTTCACACGTGCCATGCAGACCTCACAGAAAGGCAGAGGGCTCTGCCAGAGAAATGATTGATTTTACTGCATGATTCCAAAATTCCACCCAGAAATTCTGAGGACTGAATCTGATCTACATGAGGTGGCTTCTTATGAGAAATGTTCCCATTTTATCTAATGGGAACACATGTGGCTCTCATTCACTGAGGCTGATTCCAGCCCATACTCAAGCAGGGTCAGGTTAATTAATGTGAGAAGATCATAATGCAATATCTCCTTAGCTGGAAAAGACACAGAGGAACATCTGGTGTCCTCTAAACTGGGATGAGTCTCATGGTGTTTATAATTTTCCATATTAATTCTTATAAAAATAATTCTGTCATTCAAGACATTATGCACTGAGAGTCTTAAAATTTCTCATTATTCCTATCATGTAATTTACCTAAAGGTCTGTCACTCAAATTCAGGATGTCTCATTTTAATTCATATTAATGATTACTCAAAGAAATAGCAGTCTTTGGTTTAATATTAGATTTTAAGACTGAGTATCATTTCTTGTATAAGTTAAGTGAAGACAGCTGTAGACTGATAGAAAAATTAACAAGGTCATGCTGCTTTCTAATTCTTTAAATCTGGTATTTTCCTCTATCTCTCTGCCTCATCAGCTCTTCATCTCTTTTTCAAATCTCACTGGAAAACTAATTTCCCACTTGCCTCTACTGCTCAGTTATCCTCTCACTTCTATTTATTAATTCAACTCTAAATAATACTCAGATGAAGGAAAAGTAATAGCTGACATCCTACATATCCTATCCACTCACTGTCCTATGGAGGTGGGTTAATTTTTTTATGTGAAAACTGCATGTGAGCTGCAAATTCAGTCTTCCCAATAAAATGAAGTATTTTAGCAAAGGGATTTGGCTTTAAATTTCATCAAAAGACAAGAAAGCAAAGAAATATCAGCCCTCTCCTCCAAATCCCGATTCTAAAGATATTCTCTGGTTTCTCTATTTAGAGATTTCACTGCAGTGCCTCGGGTTACTGCTTGGATACATTCCATTAAAATCCCTTCTTTACAGATAGACTTCCTTAGCTAATTATATGTTATCTTGTGTGTAACAGGAAATGTAATTCAGCTGGTGTGCTTGGGCCACGTGGGAGAACAAAAAACAACTTAATTTGTTTAAGGTCTTAGGGAGCATTAATTTTTGATGATTAACTTTCTGGGTTTGGATGGAAAAGAGGAGGAGGAATAAGTGTTTTCCAGTTCAGCTGCACAACCTGGAGTGCAGCTGGTGAGGTTTATATCCACTGTGTGCTGTGTTCCCTTTCCCATGAGGGAATTCCTACAGAAGGATTCAGTGTCATTACAAGGCTCTAACAAAGCCCCACTCCTTCATCTGCCTGAGACATAAAACCCTTTTAATGAGAGGTAAAGAGATTATTATGCCCTGGAATCTTGCAAATAGTGCAAGCTTTGGTCAGTGTCTGAGTAATAATTTGAAGCATAAAAGAAAAATGAATTGCAATTAGCAATGGCACTAAGATTATATTAACGAGTTTGATTTTTAAAGGGAAAGACAACATAGCCCATCAGATATTTTCTTCTTTTAGAAATAGTGTTTGTGGATGATATCAAAGGATCATAAAATATAATGGAGAGAGTGCGGAATAGGGCAGACACCCTGTATCAACAGAGATAATTTGCAATGTTTAGCAAATTTGCAATGTTTGGGGTCTCAAACCCCAAAACATGTCTATGAAGATATGCTTTTATGAGCACATCTTAGATCTCCAAGGGCAAACACTTAACTGATCTTCTGTGTGTTGCTGTAAAGACTCACTTATCCAAGGCATAGATTTCAGAATGATGCATAATCTACCTGAAATCAGGTATTTCAACTACCAAGCCTCAACAAGGCAATTATTTCAGGATCATGATATTCTCTGCCTGGTTATATCACACAACTATTCAAACAGTGGAAAACCCTTTCTCTTTGCTGTGACAGAACTCGGAGAATCCTGGACTGAATGTTGAGGAATTTTTGTTCTCCCAGGCCAAATCAGCTCTCTAATTATGTCCTAGGTCAGATTTTGTTCACTGCATTTTTGGCTGAAAGGCTGCAGAATAAAATGATCTCTTGTCAAACAACCACGTAAAAATGCACCAGTGCACTCCTAAATAAGAAACTACAAATCTGTACAACTGGCTCACTATGAAATTTTGTTATTGGCACAAGATTTTCATTTTTAGAGACAGTATTTCCTGAAGTTCTGAGTGTTTTACAGCAATTCTCTTGAGAAATGAAGGTCATATAGGAAAAGATACTTTAAAGCAGGAAAATTAGTGAACTGCTTTATAGTACTTTAAAATTTATGTATGATTCCCTATTTGTAACTTATTGAGACCTCTGGATAACTCCCCTTTTCCACTTTATTTCTTTATAACTTGGTAGTCTTTCTCAGAAGAATATTTTTTACAGAGAGGACTTGACCTTTTGATTGCTCTCTGTGAGTAATTTGTATTTTACAAGAGTATAAATATAAGTTTCTTGCATAATTGGCACAGTGTAGTCTCTTTCCCTTCTTGTGCTTCTTCTGGAAATGCATGGGAAGATGCATCTTTGTGTTCCATGCTCATCATCATTAATTTGTCTTATGAAATTGTTGGAAACTGCCCCATTTTGTGGAGTGCTTACAGTTTATTGGGCATCTATTTGATTTCTGAAGTTTACATATCTTCCAAGAAATGTTGGGAGCCCATGACAAGATACAACGTCCACTTGTGAGCCACAGAATTTGTGAGCTACTGGTGATAATTAAAAGCAGGCTGCTTCTCTAATGTGCTCGCCAATGATGTACTGGGAAGTTTTCAAATGTCAACAAGGAGCCTTGAAAAAAAAATAGCAGTAATACTTGTAAAAGTTTAGAATATTGCATAATTCCTCAGAGCTTCAAGAAGTAAAGAAAGTGATATAATCAGCAGAATTTGAGGGATTGAGTGGTTGCATTTGACGGAGACTTTCCATTTCTTATATTGTTTATCAGAACAAAACCTTTCTTTATTAAATGCAAATGACAGCTAGAAAGGGATAAAGATGGACTGCAAAAGTTGTTCCATTTTTCTACCTAGTGTGTTTATTAGTAGCTAAGACTACTGTTTTCTGCCTTTTTCTTGGCTCCCTAAGACATTAATAAAATTTCTGACCTTTTCATATTTAACATGTTCTTCAACTTTACCTGCGTTTTTTGCTCTCTGTTAGAGAGATGTCTTTGTGATAAATTCATACTAGATCCAGTAGAAAATTATTTCACTCTTATCGTATTTCCTGTGAGCATGCAACAACATCCCTATTTTGTCACTTCTGCTGAGAACAGGAATGCTGCTATTCCCCTGTTTCAGAGTTCCTGGGAAGGCTGAGAGATTACAGTGTCACTGGCTACATCTAGCCCTGTCATAACACAAACTATGCTTTTTAATACACAGAGCTCCACAGTAAAGAAGAAAAAATGAATTGGAACTTAAATTAATTGTGCATATTAATATTTTCTGGCTTTGAGGTAGGAACCATCCCTTTTTCTTTCTCAGTACAAAATTTGCATTTGGCCGCTACACTTAGCCAGTGTTGTAATGTATGCTACTTGATTTAAATATGATTAAAGCAAGATTTAAATATTATTAAAGTGGTGTGAAATAACATTTTCCAATTTAATGCTGTAAATAAGCAGACTGGCTTGTAGTACTGGATTATTCATCTCTCTGATCTAGAACCTGGTCTCCAAGAGAGGTCTTGCAAATTACACCTGTGCCACAGAACTGGACGATGCCAGCAGTGAATTTTATCTCCCCTGACCTCAGAAGAAAGAGTTTAAAGATAGAAGATGCTCCTTATATATTTTAAAAAGTGGACACTTTTTTTAATAAAAAAGATAAGAGTGGTTTAAACTGCTATCTAGCAAAGGGTCTTAAAGCCTGTGCATGTAGTCTTGCTGCACAATGGTCAAGGCTAAAGAGTAAGTAGACCTCTAAGAAAAATTATTTGCCTTGTCACTCAGCACTGACTGATCTTGGCACATAATCCATTGAGAAAGGATTTTATTAACTACACATCTAAGATTTATAATTTAACATCCATACGAACGGCTACAGATCTTTGGAACTGTTCCAATTCAACTGAATAAAATCTCACAATTTGTGGTGTTTAATTCACCTCTTTAATATCAATGAGGAAAAGAAGTTCAAGTCATAATGGGGCTTACTATGATAATGGATCAGAACCTGAAGGACTTCCATTAGTGTAGGAAAATAGGGTTCCTTGCTGTGGCTTACCAAATATTCTAAGCAATCTGTCTTCTCCTTCTAGCTGTCTGAATTAAATTGTTCAGATTTTTTTCCCCAGTTTACCCTTTCTTCTGCATCATTAAGGCTGCATAATCTCAATAGAGAAGTGCAGTCAAGGAATAAAATTCTCAGATATTTACAGAGCCTAATATCCCTAATACTTTCTTTAATGACTTAGTTTGTATTTCTGTTCTTTGTGACCTTCATACATGCACATCAGTTCCACTGTGACTTCAGATGGGGGCAGGGAAACAGCAAGAACTGACTTAAGAGCTCTTAAGGTACAGACACCAAAAACTTCCTGTCTATGTCTTCAGGATTGAAGGCACTGGTCAGCACAGAAGTTTTTCTGGTACCAGGCCCTGTAGCAACTGGAAATGACCCAATATGTTTTGTGCTTCTGGAGAAGGAGGCTTCAAATTATGCTTTCCCAACACATGCTGTGTGTGCACCTTGTACCTTTACTTGTAACGCACGTTGTAGCTTTCTTCTGTGTGAAATTGCCTAATTTTGACAGTGCACCAGAAATCCAACAGTTTCTCTCTCTTGTAACATTTTGTAACCCTCTAAACAAGGCTGGTACACTCTATCCTTTAAGCACATATTATTGCTTTATTTAGCAATAATAAATAAATACATCTTTTGCCTCAAAATGAAATCATGTTCCCATTCACTTTAATTCTGTTGCATCAGTGTCACTCAAATGTGAAGTTTTTACAGTCCATAAATCAAAATATGTTGAAGCATGTGACCCATTTATCCATGTTTGTAAATGTAGTTACTATGAGATGAGTAAATGTACAATCTGCTTGCTGCTCTACTCAATTCTGGTGTGAAACAAGACAGTCATTAACAAGTTAGAAGCAAAACAACAAAAAATCAGCACAAAATAAAACGTCTGGCATACACAGCATTGTACGTGGGGTCAAGTGAAAAGTGTTTTAAAAATACTATTAAAAATACAAAACACATTGCTCTTTAGGATCTGAGTGTGGGTGATGCTGTAAGTAAGACCTACTTTCTCATAGTACTTGATCTCGTAGTCCAGAATTGCTCCATGGGGAAAGTCCGGCTCTTGCCAGGAGAGGGCAATGCTGTTTTGGGAAGCCCAGTCCTTCCTTACCATACCTATCAAGGTGGGTGCTGAAAGGGAAAAGGATAACTAAGGGTTAAAGACGAAGCACACGGTTTATCCTTCCAACCTCCTGTCTGAGGATATCAACCCGAGGCAACTTGGAGTGACCTCCAGACAGAAAAGCATGACAGATGGCAATTCTCAGGGAAACCATATAACCTGAAATTAATGCCTCAAGTACACGCTGGTAACTCCTCTGCTGAAGTGCAGAGCAGCTTCTGAAAAATGGCTGTGTGCAAAAAATACAGAAAAAACGCCTGGGCTGGGCCCTGCCCCAAGCAGGCAGCACTGCTAGCTCCAGGGACACCGTGTCCAGAGCAGAACCACACTGCAGAGGCAGCAAACTCTGCATGCAGAATCATTAATGCAGAATCATTAAATTCTGCATGCATCTTCATTAAATGTTATGATTCAACTGTTTAGGATGTACATTCAGTTTACTCTTTGGGGTAAAATAAAGCGACACAGCTCAAAACAGATGCAATGAATCCCCTTTTCTGGCAAGCCCTTTGTGAGGTGTCTGTGTGCACCAAGAGCCAGCTCCTCCAGGAGCCCCTGGAAGGGATTGGGATATGGGCAAACTGGGGGGCAAAAGCAGCTTCTGGAAGGGGCCCAACATGCATGGATGCACCCAGAAGCCAAATTATCTCACTCTGGGGTTAACCAATTTTAAGAACCAGCTTTTCTGCCTTTTTGGAAAAGAAGGTGCATGGTTATCTATGCAATGATTTCAAATGCTACAAAGATTGTGTTCTAGAAAACAATCTTTGCTTATTTTATTAATCTGGTCAAGCCTGTAAAAATATTCTCCAGATACTAATGTAGTTTTAATAATATTGATGTGCAGCTTTCCCAAATGTTACAGCAAACCCAGTCATATTATTCAACAGTCTTGAACACAACTAAGATCAACAATCCAGCTACCATAAGTGGTTCACAAATTTCACTACCTGTCTTTCCACTAAAATATATCAGCTTATTACACACTCTCCCCCATTCGTCTCTCTTCTGAATCTTACTTAACTTCTTTCAAGTTTCCATGGAGTTCTCTCCTAGAAATAACACATTTTTATAACTTTTGGTGTTATCTTTTGAATTAAAGAATCTCCCTAGGAAAATGAAAAGAGAATCTGCTTCTAGTCACAAAATTTCACGCCTTAGTTTTCTTTCCTGTAAACATTTCAAGAGGTTAAAGAAATGAAAACAATAAATTCCAGAATGCAAACAAACACTGAAGAAAACAAAACTGTGTATTTGTTTTTGGAAAAAGGGAAACTCTATACAGAGACGTGCACATTTTTCTCTGTGATAGTGCATTTATCTGAGAGAGAAAATTAACTTCCATCCAGCCTTACCTTTGGGTAATTATTCTGTGGGATAATAGTTTTGTCCTCTCTGATGTGAAAAAAAAAAAACCAACTCAACACATAATACCAGAAAAAAACCCTACCAAAGTGTAAGAGCTTACACAGGAAACTTCTACACCTTTGCCACTTTAACCACAGGTCTGATGCAAGGTCAGAGAAAAAAAATTTCCTGCCATGCAGAATAAAGGATTAACCTGGTTTTCAGGAAGCCCTTAAACAGCATAATGTAAATAACTGAACAGAATAAACCACAAACTAATAAATAAAAAGCATTCACAGGATTTGAACTAAAATGTTATCCCTGGGCAGGTATAACTACTCCCTCAGCTAAAATGAAATTTTTACTCTTGAAACTGAGGGTGAAGTTGAGCTCTCACAATATTTCTCTGGGGTACAATCAACTTCTCCAAGCAAGATAGAAAGACAGGTCTGTTTAAAGGGAAGCAGGAGCTAGCAAACATGGATTTTTAATTGCTAAACACTGATCAAGGGCCTAGGAAGGCACTGCTCACATAAATAGTTTTACTATTTGTTATTTTGAGTCATTCACTGGCATTGAGCAGTGATTTACAAGTGGGTCTGAGGGAGCTATAGAAACCTGTCAGAGGCATCTGGTACCCTCTGTGTGCCTGCTTAGAGGTGATGAGCATCAGCTGGGCCACCTTCCCAGCACACTGCAGCTTCATCCCACAGCATCTGGGAGTTCACTGGTCAGACAACCCAATCCTTGCAAAATTATTAAGACTGATGACAGAAAACACCAGGTTAAGCTGTAGATAAAAGTATGTTCTTGGCTCTTTTAGGCTCATAAAAGAGACACTGTTGATATAACACGTCTTCAAATTATAGCCTAAACTTTACAAGCTTTTCATATGTACTGCATGACGGGGATTTTTCTTTGTGTTCTAACTTCTAAATTTATACAGCAATTCATGCATGTTTTCAGCCTGAGCTCAACACAGTAATTCTTCCATTTGACGAAGAGCATTTCAAAAGCACAGTCGTGGTGCATTGGAAGATCCTCCCAAAACTTCAGTATTATATTAAATATATAAATATNAAATTAACAGAACAAAATTAGATCTCCCCTAAACCATTTGTGCTTGACCTGCATTTGAAACCAACAAGGCCATACAGCAAGGCTCACATCACACCTGTGGCACTGTGCCAGCACTGAATCCTCTAAATTCAAATGCAGAGATGTGCACATAAAGCTGGGAATATGAGAAGTGTATTTGTGTTTGCATCAAGGAAAAAAAAAAAAAAAAAGAGTGTGGTTTTTAACAAAAAGGCACAGAAGAATTGCCATTGACCATTTCCTGTATGTGCAGAAGGATGATCCTGTTTTTGCCAGATAGGATTCCAGTCAGAAATTTATTGTGGGAAGAAACAGACAAATAAAACCAAGTAATTAAAAGCACAGCTAGCTGAGTTTCTATTTCTTTTGTTGTGAAGTGCTACTAAAGAGCAAAAAGTTCTGTGGAGAAATTTCAGCTCCTTATAACTGTTGCTCACCAGAGCAGAAGTCAATTAGACCTTAGAGATCCTATCCACTTATTGTTAAAGCTCTTTTTAACCAGAAGATTGTAAGATAGGGAAATCCTATTTCCCCATCCCTAAAGGCTGCTCTAATGTCCCTATGAATCAATGGGAAGTTCTTTTAATTAGTTGTTTCAAATCCAGTAGCTGCAGGAGAACTCTAATATGGTTACCCAATGAAATAATTTGAAAAAAAGAAATGCTTAGAAGACCAGCATGGGTTTTAATCACTTTAAGGGCAGCAATTTCTTGCCATTGGTCCTAGGCTCAAGGGTGATTTCTGGCTCTTGAGCTCAGCACTGATCTGTGTTTTGCACAGAGGATTCTTTGCACCATCTGTTTTCTTCTACACTGTTGTAAATTTCTTGAATTACGATGAGTCATGTACAATGTGGTGAGCTCCTCATTTAATTTAGTCCAATAAGCTTCTCAGTCTTTTCAAATGTTTATTGAATAATGGAAGGTCATTCTTTAATTCAGAGTGAGCTGATTTTATTCTAAATTCCTTTGGCTTCTCTTTTTCAGAATCCTTTTTTTCTCATGTGCTACATGCAGGAGAGAAAATGTGGATTTTTCTCATGTGCTACATGCAGGAGAGAAAATGTGTATTTTAAACCATGACTGGATCTAAGTGTCTTTTCCCTAGAAAATTTTTTCTGAGGCTGACTTCCATTATCTGTAACTGTCTGACTTCAAAATAGGTGATCTGTAGGGATGTTGAAGCTTTTTTCCTTTAGTGCATTTTCTAATTGTACTATTTCTTGTTTCACACTCCTGAAAGTAGGCAAAGAAATGTCTCCTGTTTCCAGGACTGAACAGCTTTTATAGGACGCTCATTCATGGTGAGGAAGTTTCAGACACTATGGCAGGGTCATCAGCTTCAGACCCTGATGACAAAAGCTCACCTGATACCTGTTTATACATTGAATCTTCCACCCCTTCATATCTCATTTCAAATGAGATTTCTCTTTGGTGAAGAGAAACCATGACAGCTCAAAGGCCTCTCCCTTCAGTAACTTTCTTTTTAAAAAAATCTACCATCAAATAAGAACAGCTGCATTAGTTTTGTTCACCTCCTTCCTTCCCCCTGAACTGTATCTGTTTTGCCCAAAACCAGTGAAGTACCAGCAGATACAAATTTGGAGAGAGTGGGAGTGGGATCTGAACTGTACGGATGCTGTGGGGAGCAACTTCATTTCTTTGGACACCATGCTCATGAGAAGGCTGTGGATGTCAGTATGGAAAATATTGGGGGTCTCAATATGTAAAATAATGCTATTTGGGATCATGTGTTTAATTTGGTTTGCTGTTTCTATAGCTCTGCCACTACCAATAATAATACAAATTACATAATTAAATGTTATTCTTTCCTTGAGACTTTTGCCTGCTTCAAGGTACAGGAGAGATCACACTTACCAAAATAGAGGGCTTTGTCACCTGTTTTCTGAGCAGGGGTTTCCCTTCAGAGGAGGGAATCCACCCCTGTCCCTGCCCCTCTTCTTCCTCTCTTTTCTCAGTCACTTCCCAACTGCAGTTATGGGAAAATACTGTCTAAACTCTACTCAAACCCCTTGCTTCTCTTTTAAATCCCTGGAGGTTCACCCTATAGAGGAGGAAACCTGCTTTAACATCCTGCAGGGAGCCTGCATTCCTCCTGTCGGGGAACAAGTTCTTTCAGTAAGAGAAGGACAGTTGAGGGTGGAAGAGATACCAGTGCAGTAATGAGTAATTTACATTGACTGTGTTGGGTCAGAAAACAAAAGAAAACTATTTTGTTGGTCATGAAAAGAAAAGAGCTTCTTCAAGTTTCAATCACAGGTTAACAGCACAAATTAAACTAACAGTAAACTATGCTTAACCCTATAGAAGTTAGAGTAATCTAATAATTCCAAGCCCATTAAACAAAAATGTTAGGAAATCAACGAAACAGAATTGAGATGTATCAAGGTCCAAATCTGAAGTGTTCTTCCAGATGGTAAAAACACTCTTTGCACTTTTTCTATACCAGAAAATGCTATTATAATTTTACAGTGTTTTACCTGCCTACATTCTGTAACTATATTACAATTCCTATACTATTGGATGCTGAGTATGATTTTATATTATAAATATCAATAAAAAGAGCACTGAGATTTTATTCACAATGCCACATTTGGGAAAAAAAGAAGAGACATTATTTCAGGGCACAGTAAGAAAAATATTGCTTTTACTTCTGATTCTAGGAAGACTATTAGAAAGGTAATAAGCAGTAGAAAGATGCTCTCTTAGAGAAGACATTTTACTCCAGTAACAGAACTGGAAGCAATGAAACAATATTTCCTGATCAATGATAGTGCCTCCAGTGTTTTACCCATTTGAGCTATTTGCCAAGGATTTTCCAGGGAAGTTAAGAGGCCTGAAGCCTTGATCCTGCATTACTAATGCCACGTGTGAAGCATGATATGTCATGATCAGTCATCTGAAGGATGTAGTTGTGCTGTCTATCATCCAGAGCAGTCTTCACTCCTGCAGTATGGTTATTAATCCTCCAGCAGAGATGCAGTTCATCCTTTCTTTCTTTTGTGTTTGTTTGTTCATCTTTCTGTTGCTATCTTTGTAGGATAAGGGAAGAAAGAGTATCTTATGAACAAGGGATGTGATAGGGATCCAGGAGACCTCTGTTTATATTCTTTTCTGGTTGTGCTCCAGAGATTTTCTTTAATCTTTTGACTGAGCTATCTTAACATACAATGTGAATGTCAAGAAGTTACATTATTTGCAATATGTGAGCACTTTCTTGTTAGAAGTGTGAGTGTGTGAATATAAAAGACTAAAACTTAAGCACAAGCTGACATGGGAAACAAACCACTGAAATATGAACAGAAAATAAACTTTTATTTAAAAAATCCCCAGTTCATAACCCACCTCTGTATATTAAAGATGTTCACATGGATGAAACATCTTCAGGTTTATACTGAATTCAGCAAGAATTTGTTTTCTTACCACACAAGCTTGCTTTCAATTAGTACAGTGACTAGATAAGATATTTGATTCTTCCCATAATAGAGTCTCTTATCTTCCTAATCATTTCAGTAGTAATTCACAGTTACAATGCTTGGAGGGGATACTATTAGTGGCACTAACCTTGGAGTTCAAAGTTGAGCATGGTGTTTCCCTGACAAAGCATTACAGCTTGCAAATTAACAAGTTTGGGGTTTAAATAAGTATTTTTTACTTCATTTTCTTACACTGGTTCCCTAAAGGTTTGCACTCAAAAGACAGCAGAGCAGTGTGCTTCTTTTGAAGCACTTCATTTACTGAAAATAGGCCTCCAGCAAGTTATAATTATCATCTCTCCCTCCATCTTAAAGCCTTTCCCCTTGCAGATCTCCTTTGCTTGCTCAGAAATGGTGGATGGAAGCCAAGTGAACCCAATACCCTTGTCAAAAACTGGATTCTGCTTACAGTGTTTTGGGCTAAAGGTCATGATAGACACAACCCCCAGATTTCCTCCAGGGTAAATGTAGATTCAACACGGCTTTTTTTTTATGTTCCATAATGCAATTCTTTCTTCCTTGCTGCCTAATTTCTCTTTCATCTATTGTTGATCTTATGTAAGGAGACAGTAATTATTCATCCACACGATTTTGCAACACTACAGATTTTCTTTCACTTCCAGAACATGCTGCCATTCTCCATTTTTTGAGATTCAGACAGAAGCACTCCTAAATCTTTACTTCTTACAGGACCTACTCAGCTTCTGATACTTCAAAGTGGATTTTAGTAGAAGATACTTAAAACAACAGTATAAAATAAAGCCTTCTCAGCTGTCAGTCAGACTCTGTGGCTGTTCTGCTCTCTCTGATGATGTGCAAAACCTCAAAGGTAAAAAGTATTGTGAGATATTTGACACAATTTATAGCACAATGAACGATTAAAAACATCTTAGTTACAAGTTTGTTTGTTTTTTTTAAAATAGTATACCTTTAAAAATCAAACAAATGCTTTACCTAAATCTATGTTTTAAGGAGTTACTTTACATGCTCTGTATGTCTGAACCAAGAGGAATAAATTCAGTTCAAGAAAGCAGAGACGGACGGTGTGAGTCCAGGAATCAGATGCAAACAAAAAAAATATGCAAAACTAACCCAGGTTGCCTGCCACATAAACGTAAATAATGTCAAATCAACAGGCCTCTGGCAACCAAAGGAATTTGCATCAGAATAAGCAGATTCTTGGCTCCTTTCCACTGCCTTCTAGTGCTGGAGCAGCAGGAGGCAATGAGAGACTTAAAGACCTAATAGGTCACGGGGATTCCTGAGGGAAGAGCTCTCTGAAAACCGGAGCTGCCCTCTGCTTGTTTGGCAGAAGGCAAAACTGAGGTTGTGTAGGGCTGGTACATCAGCTCACAACAGGTGGCAAAAACTTCTGTGGCTGAATGGCACAATAAAAACGTGAAAACTGAGGAAAAAAGGCCCTTCTCTTCATTGGCTTCTTCTGGGCATGCTGTTCTGGATCAAAAACCAGGGAACAGTGCAAAAGGCTACTCCAGGCAAGTCCATTCCCTTCTTATCACGCCTTACGACAATTAACAACCCTGCTGTGGTACCTAGAGGAGAAGTAACAGAACATTATGTCCCTAACCAGCAGATTTTCTGCTTTCACAACCTCAAATGTTCTGTGTTGTGCTGTTCACTGCTCCTCCTGACTCAGACCTTGTGGCGAGCTGCTGAGTGTCGGCTGGTGGCACGTTTGAAATTGGTGTGTGTGCTTTCCTGGGCTACTATTCCTGACACACAGGATTCCTCTAAAAAAGAAGGCAGAGTGGCTTATGGGGCTTCCTTTTTAAGGAAAACTGTGCTAAAAGAGAAGGAGGCAGGAGAAATTGGTTTATCAGCAGATTCAGATTGCTACTATAATGATGTTAATCAGCGTGAAGAAAGATGTGTTCCAGCCCGTGTGTTACAGAAGTTAAAAATATCATTCCAGCGCTGCTAGGTGCCCTGTGATGGGGGGACAACCTGTGGTGACACAGTTCTTCAGAGAACTTTGTTTTCAGCCTCCTGGTGTAACTTGGGTATTGCTATAAATTGATTGGAAATACAACTGGAGGTTAAGAAGGCGTCATTTATTGCAGCGAGGTGTCATTACGGAAACAGAGCTGTAACTAAGTCTCATTCAGCAGCAACCCCTCCAGGGTCAACTGCAACCAAATTGCTCTGCAGAACTTCCTGCTGCTAAATTGATCTCAGAAGTTGGAAAATGAAATAAGCAGGTTAAAAAGCACCAGGAAATCTGCCATCTTTTCACTCCATTAATTGCCACTCGTCCTGCGATGTAACAAAGGCAAACATAAAATGTACACTCATTTCAGCAAATCTTTCCTGCTCTTGTTTATATCCAAATACGAGGCTAGATCAGATTGTAAGTAATTTTCTGTCAAACAGTACTTTACAGGTCTGAAAGAGGTTTTTCTTTAAGCAAGAATATCATGAATATTTTATGTGAACATCTTCTGTGAACCTTCTGTAAAAGCTGTGTTTGTTGGCATGTGCAGAGAATGTCAGAGCTACTGTACTTCAATATTTTGAGTGAATGTGTGTAAGTGCATGGAGACACATCCAATACTGTCTTCAAATGTACATCTTCAAATAATTTCCCCAAAAATGTTGATTTTGACAAATCATTCTATAAACCACAGTGATGCTAAATTAATATGGCCTCATAAATTAATTCCCAGAATGATGCTACAAACAAAACTATGTAACTTATTATATACTTCATAAATGCTACTAGAAAACCAAAGATTTAGTCTAGCTCTGTTTTAGTGAGGGTCAAGTATCTTTTAAATCTTTAATGTGGAAACCTATGCACAGAAAAGCAGACTCTTTTAAACTCTGGCATACAGACAAGAAATACTTCTAGGAGGCCAGGAAGTCGAAAGTTTGTACTTGATGCACACGAATCACCGAAAAGCACTGCTGTAGGTTAGGTGTTCAATTTCTAGTCAAGTTGGGTAGAGTCTGACTTTACTCAAGTAAATTAAAAAACTGGAGATTAGTTTTGGCAAGTTGTCTTAAATCCCTCTGTAGTCAGGAGATGAGATGCTGAACCTGCTTTGGGTGCTGGTAGATCAAATGTTTTAGCCACAGTATTTAACACATGCATCACTACCATCAGCACAGAAGCTCATTGCAAAATCAGTCATGGATCCTCTTTAAAGGTGACCTCTAGAGCAATGCAGGAGTAATTTTAGATATGTCAAGATGCTAAATAAACTTTTTCTCTTTTCTTTTTTTTTAGTTGGGTGTATCTATATTTCTACATGAAGTAGCCTGTTTAAATTATCAAAAAAAAGGGGACAAAATATTTAGGCTCTGCAGTGAAAGATCATTTATGTGTTCTTTTAGTTAGCTCACTGGGGATGTTTACACACCTCTGAGTCTGAGGGCAGGCTCTCAAGGTGATGGATAGACACAATGACACCTGAAGGTATCAGGGCAAATCCACTCTAAAAGCAAAGAGCTGCTGGCCTATAACTTCTGTTATGTCTAAAACCTGAGCTTCAGAAGAGGCCAGTGGCTCTTTCTGTACTACAGTACTCATATTCTGAAAACATGTCACACTAATATTAAATGCATTTGAAAAAGAAATGTCTTTTTTTCTGTGTTTTCCCCTTTCAAGAAGATTGAGCTGCTTTTATTCACAAAGACAAAACTCTGCAGAGTTGAAAAACCATTGGGATCTAAAGTTTTCATCTTTCTGACTTGTATACAAATTAAAACACCAAGAAAGAAGAGAAGCGTAGAAATTAGATCAGATGACAGGCAGTAAAATATATTTCCAAGAGAGGTTTGTGGAAGGCTGGTAATTATGGAATAACCTTTCAAAAGGGAAGCCTCAACTATTTGCTGCTAGTTAGCTCATGCCCTGCAGCTTGTGGTTTAATACATACTACACATATCCATGCTCATGGAGAGGCAATCTCCTGACAGAGACTCATGTGAGAAGGAAACCTGAGCATCCACACCTCCAGGTCAGTACATCACTTAGCTTAAGGAGCCTGCCTTTTCTTTCCAAGAAATTAATTATCTGAGAAATGCCCTCCTAGCAAGAGACTCTGAATTGTCAGAACTCTTCCATTATGCCCCTTTGGTATTTCTGTTCTTTTTCTTGACACTTAATGAGTTTTTGTGTTCTTCAACATTCTGTGTGCTGAACTCTGCCCTTGGATATTTTTTCCTAGGTATATTTTTCATCTCCTATCTCTAGTAGCACAACAAATGTGCCTCCTACAGAAAAAAGATAAGCAGGAAGGTTTGTGGTGGAAAGCTGAGCACTGCTGTCCTACACAATCTCTTCCTGTCCAAGGGATGAAGTCTAGGGGACCTAGTGACACATGCAGAATTTGCACTGGTTGTTTTCTAAAAAGGACCATAAAAATTTTGTGGCGTCCAAAAAGTTAGGGAATTTGCAGATACTGAAGCAAGAAACAGAGAAAACATTCCTTATTAACTAAGGTGCTACTGAATGCTGCAGGGAACTGGAAGACCACATATGGAGAAGCATTATTTGACACTTTCCTCATCTTTTTCCATCAGTGTATCCCATAGCTTATTGTCAGAGAAAAAAAATAACTAGATGAGTCTTCTGAAATTCAGAAATACTATCTGGTTACAAAGCTTTCTGTTTAGCACAGGCCAAAGGCAAGCTGGCTGCATACAGCCTCCTTCTGGAAGAAGCTTTCATCGATCCCTAAAGAGCCTTCTGCACTGCAGAAATTTTACAGAGAGAAAACACCCTGCTCTTGCAGCTCTGGGAGCTGCTTGTAAGAACTAATATACCCACCCAGTACATTAGTGACATGCATCTGAGTGCTTTGGGGTCTAACTTTCAAGTGCCAGATCCTCAGAATAATATTCAGAGTTAAATTATGCTCTGTGTCCACGCTCCTTAACACTGTCAAAAACAGAAGACATCAGAACTTGACAATTTAGACAACTTTCGGTTTGACAGCTCATGTTAAACACCAGGGTTAGACATTGGTATTGCACTACTGCTTACAGGCAATATTGTTACATTGGAAAAACCCACAAAATAATGATCTCAGTAGCAAAGTTTGCTCAGCCTCTTTTATTTTTATCATGAAGAAAACCTTCCCTCTTTGAATCCTCCTTAGGTATTCTAAGCAATTCTCTTTGCCCAATATCATACTTTGATGTGTGATTCAGTTGTGAATCTGTAGTTTGGAAGGTCTGAGAAATCAGTGTGTCCACACAGGATATTTAAAGTTTTTTGGCACACAAACAGAACCAAACAGTAAGACCTGCTAATTCAGACCTGCTAATTCATGTCTCAGTGCTTGGCAGTGATCTCAGTTCCTGTGACCTTCATCTTAAAATTTCTACAGCAGACAATCATCTCAAATCCCTCTGTACTCAAACATATGGTGAAACCTGGGCAAGAAAAACCCCACCAAAAAAACAGCAGCTAAGGAAATCTTTGATACAGGAAAAAAAAAAATCCTCCACACATGCAGTAATTCCCTGAATGCCATCTAGAGGACACTAACCTCCCATGGCTATGAAAGGGTCCTGACACACTCAAATGTGTCAATATCTGTACTGTTCAGAAAATAAGGGTTACTAAAATCTGGTCAAAAAGGAAGTTTAAAAATACCAACAAAATAAACAATACAGGATAGCTTTGTAATAGCTTCTAAAAATATTATTCTGCTTGCACAGATTAATTCTGTGCCAATAAATTTGTAGAAAATAATTATTGGAACCAAAAGGATTATTTGCAACTTTTTGTTCTAAAATATACTGGTTATCATTTTGATGGTCCTGCATCAATATCATGAATTTGCTGAGACATTATGCTAACTCTGCAATAAATCAGAATTTTCCATATTTCATTAGCGGTCATGATCACAAAGTATTTGTAGTGTTGACTTAACTACTCATGACATGGTTGGTCAGATATATCGTGACTGGGTTTGCAACTCCTTATGTTATGCAAGGTGATCTTCCCCTGAAATGTCCTTCCAAAAAATTCCACATTAACTGAATGCATAAAGTTTTGAGGAAGAAAGGCTATCTTGATAATTAATTCATTGGCTCTGGCTGACAAGAACTCTTCAAATTCTTTGAACTCCTTGGGTTTGTCAGTGTTTGTTATCAGTCTCCATTTGCTGGTCAGGTTCCATTAAATTTACACCATCTACTCTCAGTTACTTTAAGCATCTAATTCCATGGGAACACCTAAAGTTAGAAGCATCAGGAACCATTTAGCAGAAGAAATGTAGCAATTCTATTTCATCTGAAGTTTGTAAGATGGCACATCTTAGAAATGTTATTACCTCAGCCTGTCTGGTCCATGTTCTGCATCTCTCCTCAGTGCCTACACTGGAAAGACACTGAGTTCTCTTTCCTCAACCAGTGAAACGTGTTACCTTTAATCTACACTCACAAAACCACCTTAATGGTTTTGTTTTTAAGATAACAATCACTCTAACCCTACTCCATTCTATAAACGTTGATATCACCATGAAAAATATTTTAAATTATGCATTAAACACTTCATAATGCATTCTTTTGTGTCTGAACCTCCCATCAGGTATTCAGGTATAATTCTGCTATATTGCCAAGTTCAAAGATGTTGTTTGCTTCCTTTTAAAAGAGGCAGAAAGTCAAGCATGGAGCCTCAGATTCTGATATAATAATAATAACCATCACCTGACATTTCAGTAAGCACACAATCCTGAATACAAAATATGAAACAGCTGAGAGGCAGACATTTATAAGTACTCTCAAGTAATTGGAACTAGCAAGGAAGACAATAGCTGCCATATTTCAATGCTTACATATGTCAATTCAATAATTAAGAAAATTTCAACTCTTTAAGAATGATTTCTAGAAGGTTTATGATTCAGAATAATAATTTGTAAGACACAATTGTTATGACAAATCCATAATTGAAATATTCAGCTATCATAACTCTGTTTCCAGGGTCATATGTAGACTGTTCTCAGTGTCTGAAAAATATGTCCATAGTCTACATATGCTTTTTGTTTACAGTGGACCAACTCTACCAAGAGCCTTCTGCTGTACATTTTGTTTATCTGTGCTGTTTCAGATGCTCATGAATGATCTGCTGAGATGAGAAAGTCTGCTAAACTTAATCAGGGTAGTAAAAAGGGAGGACTATGGAGAAATGTGGAGGGGCTTCATGAGATCAGCTGACTGGATAATAAAATGGCAGATGAAATTTAGAGGAAAGTAATGCACACAGGAAAAGAACCCCTAATTTCATAAGCAAAATGAGCTCTGAGCTGATCATTTCCACCCAGGAACAAGATTTTTGAGTTCTAATAAATAGATCTATGAAAATGCCAGCTCTGTGCTCCAATATAATAAAAAAAAGATTAAATGAAATGTTAGGGATTACAAAGGAAAAGAAAAGCCACTAGACCTTCATACTGTGACAGCATATGTGCACATTTGAAACACATTTTGAATACTGCATGTAATTTCATCTCAAAAATGGTATGTTAGAACAGGGAATATCGACAGTAATTAGCAAATTAAAGTTGTGGAATGGCTTACACACAGCTAACTCAAGAAAAGAAGTGGGCTCTGAAAAGGAGGATGCAATGAAAGGTTGAAGCAGGAATGACACCAAGAACACAAGGTGTGATCCTTTCTTCTTGCAGCACAAAAGCTGGACATGGCAAGTGAAGTTGAAAGGACGTAATTCTTAATAAAATGTGAAATTAAGCTTTTGAATTCCTTGCCAAGGGATGCCGTAGATTTTAACATGTATTTAGTAATAAATTGTCAATCTCTACTGGGCAAGGATGTCCCCCCAAAGTACAGCTTGTTGGTTGAGTACTCAGGAAATGCATCTTGTAAACTTTCTCTGTACTCTCACTCAGCTCCAATCTCCAGTTTTTGGCTACTGCCAGACAGGATGTGAAGCCAGATGAGCCAACAGTGTGATCCAGTACAGCTGCTCTTTTGTATAATCAACAGGAGCAGAAAATGAATGCAAGAGGAGAGCAGGGTCGCTGCCTGTTTTGGTACTTAGTAGCTTGATGAAGAGTCTTAGCCATTTTGTTTGTTTGTTTGTTTATTTTGGGTTTTTTTTGTGTTTTCATCACTCTGTGTGTATGCATGGTGGTGAGAAGCCTGGAGTCTTCTCAATGAATCTGCTGCACATGCATGGAGAAACTGCTTGCATCTTGCATACTGCAGTGGATCTGTGCCATCTGTGGCACCTCTGCTGCATCTCAGACTCACTGCAGTCATTCATCCAAGTCCACCTGCACGTATTCTTTGTGAGCAGAGCCACAGTTTATCACAAGCTGGGAAGTGCTGACCATGCCTGAAGTCAGAGGAATGAAATACACAAGAAAACCTAAAATGCAGCACACTCCCAACAAGATCCTATGGACATCACACCAAGGAATTTTTCAGCTCATTTGGAGGCTGAGGCACTGGGTGCTAGCCCCACAGTCAGGCTGTTCCCAAAACCCTGCACATCTGCTCTTTGGACAGCCAGCCAGTCTTCCAGAAGGGAATCTGCCAGGCAGACAGGCCAGAGAAAAGCGGGAATTTCTTAACAACAGGTACATGCATTTGGCTGACTCTCTAGGGGAGACAGATTTTGTGTCTTTGGCCTGGGGCAGACTCATCAGAGGACAAACTGCTCTGGGATGGTCAGGAATGGGAAGAATCCTCTCAGCACCATTTGTTATCCATGCATTGGGCCTGAAGATGAGCAAAGGCTGCAGGACATGCACTGAGTGAAGAGAAATGCAGGAGCAAAGACACTTCAAGACATCAGATCTACTGCAGCAGCAAAGGAAGAAAGATCCTGTGCAGGGAAGCACTGCAATGAAACCTACTGGAATATCTACAGGGTACCAAAAATGGGGTAAGCTGAAATATTAGTCCATCTATGAGTGGATTATCCAAGAGACATCTGCACTGCCTGTGGATTTTTGTAACCACATGAAGTAGGTGCTGAAATTCACACACCACTGGATTGATCTTTTTCATAAGCCTCAGAGTGGCTGAGACATTAATTTCTTTATAAAGTATGAGCCTTATTCCTTAACATGAATTTCTTGGTTTAAGAACTCAGCACTGTCTTAAGTATCATCACTTTCAAAATAGCAACCATTTAAGTCAGTAAAGATGGAAATAGATGGAAAAACTCACGTGGAGAGATTTATTACTTCATAAAGTTTGCATAGCACATTTAGTCTGGATGTAATTCATAAAACCTTGGATGTTCACTGCTTATATCCTGCAGTACATAAAATAAGGAATATCTACTCCCCTTCCACAGGTCAAAAAATAATAAGCACACTTTGGCTACTGATCAAACTGAACATATGTAGAGATTGAAGCTGCCCCATCTGTGTGCTGGCAGCAGACGGGCTGAGGTATGTTGTGTCTGAATCAGAGATGTGAGCTGAGTCCTGCCCTGCCTGTGCCCTGCAAGCCCCCCACAGCCCCTTCAGCTGCAGGGGGAGCAGCATCTGCAGGCTCAGGCACCAGGGTGGCACTTCAGGCTGTCAGTCACATCCTGATGGATGTATCATTGCCTACAGACATTTGTATGCTGTGCCCACACCAGTCCAGTGTCCAACACAGGAACTGGCTTTTTATCTAGACTGTCCAGGAAGCAAGGCTCTGAAGGGATTGTTTTTCAGTCTGCCTGGCATGTGAACCTAAATATGCATCTACCAGGCAGCTTCTGGGAGGCTTTACAATGCATTACACTTTCTGTCATTGTTTCTACATATGTATTCACTGCAAACTGGTTTTAGAAAGAAGAGATGCCTCAGCATGTGAAAAACCAAATCAAAACATCCCTTCTGCTCCCACATTTTCTACTCATGATTATGCTGTTATCATGCAATGAAAAATAAGGAAAGACACAAACTTCTCTGGAAGTTTAAACTGAGTTTTCTTCTCCAGTGGCAAGAAACAACAGTATGATTACAGAGATATGCCAGATGGCTTCAGTCAGGTTTTACTAATAAGTTTTTTCACAGAGAACATGTATATTCTGAACTTGAAGTACACTGCATACTTGTGAAAGTCTGTATGCATTACTTAGGAAGTGTGAAGCAATCGCAGGGATGCAAGAAAAAAATTACAAGATGAAAAACAGACTTCCCACGAAAAATATCAAACCTTACATGTTTTTAGAGAGAGCATTTTTGTTGTCCATGTTAAGAATGTATTTTCACTTCAGTTTGCAGCACCACAGTAGTTTCTTTCTCAGTTTTTTCTTTCATTTTCGTAAGTAATTTTGTATTAGAAGCATATCTATGCCTAACAATTATGGTAACTCAGTTACACCTTAAAACATATTTTTCTGTGAATAAATAATATTGTTTAAAATAAAACAAAACAGGTAGAGATCAGAATCTCTCATATTACCTAGTAACTGCACTAGACATTTTTTACTTGATAAGTAAGTGCATATAAAACTGAGTGGTTATTTACCTCAGTGTTTCCATCTGCAGTACATAACTGCATGGCTTAACCTTGTGAGTAAACATATGCTACTTGGGATCAACAGGGTGAGCAACCAAAGGAAATACAACTGATTTTGACATAAAACTCTAGTTATTTTTCTTTCCACATGGCTTATTTCTGCTCTTAGTGCATGCTGTTTAAAGAAGGCATGCTGTCAAAGTACAGAAAACACTTCTGTACTTTGGTTTCCTACTTAGAAGCCATCCTGCTTCCCTTTCTGTCTTATCACTGAAGACAAGGGTGTTTTCTCAGCCAGAGAAAATCCTGACAGAAAATAAAGATTGTTTCTATTGTAATTATCCATTTCAGTATTTGTGCAAATACAATGCAAAGGTCACATAATTCAGTCCATAACTCTGAATGCTTTAATTTGGGAATGCCTGGGGCGTTTCATTTTGAGTTTTTATTCAGGTGCATCATGACTTTGTTCCTTTACCAGATTTCCTATTTCCTATATGCACCACTCCTGTTCTAGCTGTAACTAGATCTTTGTTGTAACTAGATCTTTTTTTTAGGCAACTGATCCTTGGGACATCAGGCCATTGTGATGGATGTGAGAAACTGCCTCAAGGAGACAGAAGAAGATGGTGACATGAGCAAATTACAGCTCTGATCACAGCCAAACTTCAGTCTTCAAACTTTTGTTTCTGAAAGCAAAATCTTTCCAATAAAAGCATACTTTGCACAATGAAAATGATAATTTTAAAGGAAAAAAACTTTAACCAGTTGGTCTATATTTACATCTCTAAGCTTTTTGCTTTCTCACTGTAGGATGTACTTATATATTTAGATGTCAAAATGACAAAAAAATTTGGATGCTAGTGAGCACACAGGTTCATCCTGGAGCACACAGGCCTCCTGGGAATATATATCTGAGACACAGGCAGAGTACATTTTTTAAGGAATTAAAAACACCTCTGATCAAAATCATGCACTAAAATCTTACAGAATTTATACACCACAATGATCAGGTGAATGCAAATTAATCCCAGAACTCCATGGGCTGGCTTCACCACAAGCATGGCAAATAAGACATTGGAGAAAGGAGGGGAATTTTTAAAATCAGACTAGGCTAAGAATCATATTCCTGAGACAGAGTGAATCTAGTCTTGCACAATTTACAACGTGGTAAAAGCTCTTAAGATATGACAGATGGGAAGAGTGAACATCTGAATTCCTAGTCAATGAAATCATAAAGAGATAGGACTGTTACCAGGCTGAAGTCTCAGATTTACTGCATTTGGAAACACTGAAGTGGAGTGTAGACAAGATAAATACTGGAGATGACACTGGTAGCCAATAAAAGTACTTCAAAGTGCTTGATTATGATCTATTATTTATGATCTAACATGAAAACTGTGGGTAGAAGGGAAAGGTCCCTGTCTCAAAGGCTGGAGTATGAGAGATGAAGGATTAAAAAACAAAGGGAAAGTAAGAGATGATTTCCTAAATGAGGACATAAATTGTGTTTTCCTGTTACTTCTAGCAGGCTGCCCCAATGTCTGGAATATGTAACAAATTTAGTAAAATTACTCGAAATTATCTGAGAGCATTTGTATTCTAAAAAATGCAAAAGCAGTGCTCGTTACTGTTGGAATAATTTTGGACTGACTCAGCATCAGAGATGTTAAAGTACCTATATGGAGTCAGCTTTCTTTAAAACTACCTACAGAAAGAAAAGCATATGATCTTTAAATTAATTGTTCCAGAGCAGCTCACACAATTATATTACAATTCTAAGACTTCTGTTATAAAAGTGGACAATTTATCCTAACAGCCATTCTTTTGAAAGATGACTTGAAATAGATCTTTCATTCATACTTAAAATCTCCATGTTCTCCTACCACAATGAAAAAAATCATATAGACTCAAAAATTTTGGTTTTATGCTTTGACCAAATATCAAGAATAAAAAACCCCTGTCCTGTAACAGCTTCAAATTTAGCAAACCACATTAAAACACACTAAAGGAAAAGACAATTGAAATTAAATTTTAATACAGTTCTTCACTGTTTGTTGTATTCAGTGCAAATATTTCACTCAATTGCATTTGTTTACTCAGTGATCCAGAAAAGGATGTCTCAATGTGTAAAGGCAAATGAAATAAAGCAACTCTGTTGTTACACAGCAGAATCTGGCCTTCACACAATCACAACGACCTACTTCACATTTTAAAAATTCTGAACACAGATGCTAAGCAGTATTTGTCTCAACAAAATGCTGAAACTAATCCTAAATTGAATCTTTAAAGATATTAACAATAACTTGGGAACCAACATCCATTCCTTCCATCTCTCTTCAGCAGTAACTAAAGTAGCGTATTGTCTAAATATTGTAGTGTGAAAAACTAGAATGAGTGTTTCTCCTCTATAACTAAAAGTAGAACCAAAACCTGTAAACCACATTCATTGTGGTCATTATTATCTTGACAAAACAGGAATGTCTCTGCTGTAAAAATGGCAAAATGCATGAACATTTTTTATTCATGTTTTGTACTGCCTAGGATGGGGTGTTGAGGGTGGGGAGGGAAAGGGCAGTTTGCTCTTCATGCCCCAATCCAGGTGGCCTCTTAGCAGCATGTTGGCTCAAGCAGGCATTCCAATCTCAAAATGTTTTGTGAGTGCTTCTGTGCATGCTGAACAAAGCCTGCCATCCTCTCCAGCTCCATCACCCAGCATCTTTCAATCAACAAATTGCACCTTAACATGAGCAAAAGGTTTAGGATGGACTTCTGCCACCCTCCCAGTCCCAAGCTAAATGGCTGTGAACATATGCAGAGATTGTGCTGTTCATTTTTAGGGCTTTATGATGGCACATTTAATTGTAATAAAAATGCAATTGATGGAAAGTGAGTTACAGATTGAACAGGCAGTACAGCAGCTGTACAAGGTCATTCAACAAGGACTACTCATTACTTCAAATTACCACCCATGAGGAGAATCTACAGAATATGCCAGGATGGAGCTCTCTCCCTGACACCTCATCTTTCAGTTTCATCCCAAAGGCCATCTTTGTTTTCTTTACGGATAGCATTTCCCAATTAGAACCTGCTGCCTTAAGTTACAATGACTCAATTGCCATCTCTAATGCAATTCACACGTGTGAGGCTGCTCCTGCTGCTCCCATTCATTCTGTAAAAGGTGATTGCTTCAAATTGCACACAACAGTTTGTCTGTTCACAGACCTGTGTTTCTGCCCCATTTGACAGAGTGATGAAAGACAGATGCCTTGTTTAGTTTTAAATCACATTTGCATTCGATTTTCATTTATCTTTTACTTTCATAGCTCCTCATTGAACTACAGCCTGACAATATTTGTCAAGAAAAAAATATCCCATAACTTGCTTAACAGTTTATAGGATTTGGCAGCATTGGAGCTTTTTCTTGATTATCTTTCCTGGCATTCACAAACAGAGACAAGTATTAGATGGAGACAGTCAAGTGGAGCACAACTTTGTTCATTCTTCTGGGAATCAGCAATATTTTACTGGAGATAGTTCATGATCTTTTTTATTGACTGCTGCCTCCCAAAGAGCCAACATCAGAACCTTCATACTTTTTAAGTGATTTCCCAGTGAGCTGGAAGGGAAGCATTGCCCTGCCTATAGAGAAGGCATGGGTGAGATGGAGTTAACAAGGTATTCATTAAGGAATGCTTGTTCTAAGACCTCTTCAAATTTCATTTAATAGAAAGTCAGATTTCCTATCCAAAGAGTTCCTGCCTAAAGCAGAAGAAAATGCCAGCAATTAGCTCAGCTTTCTGCAAGGCTGCCTTGTACCATGGCCCTGTCTCACTGAACTCTTACAGGGAGGGAGGGCTACATGTCCTCCTGTCACCCCTTCAGAGGATGCTTTTCTGACACCTTCATGCCTCCCTTCCAAATTCTAGGCCTCTATGCACTAGAAGTTACTGTCAATAGTTTAAAAATTAATATTTTATTAACTATAAATACATATATAAAAATAAAAATATTAACTATATTTTACTGCATTGGTCAAGAAATATCTCAGAAAATAGGTACATTAGGGCCCTTCACCTTGTATTGTGTTGGGATTTGGTGTAGAATTGCTGATAAAGGAATAGAATAAATACAATATTTACATATAGGAAAACTATGACTCCATATCACCTTCAATCTGCAGTCTCAAAACTGCTAATCTAAAAAAGTGCCCTGCAATGAAAAAGATAAAGATGAACTGGAGATCAGTAGCAATGTTGTTATTTGCAAGCACTATCAGCAGCGAATATCAACCTTTTTGTCAGGAATATGTCAAGAAAATTGATTCCAGTTGCTCTAGTTTGAAATATTGAAGTAGTTTTCAAACATGCTCATTAATTGTCCTGGCAAATACAAAAAAAAACCCAAACAAACAAAACAGACCTTTTTACTTCAAAATGCAAAAGAGAAAGTGTAAGAAAATGATTTACTGGATATACTTAGTAAGGTAACTGATAACACTTATTCTGAATGGCTGCAGAACACCCAGAGCAGAGTAAATATCTCTTGTTCATTCTCTTGTTCATTCTCTTGTCTTCCTGTTTCTCCAAGATCTGGCAGAAAATCTATTTATTTATGAGTGGTCACCTATAAATCTAATGATAAGAACTGCTTCTTCTAACCTAAAGTGCTGAGATAACATGTTTGTTTAACAAACTATTTTTATCAGTGTGCTGTGCACATCACTGTGCTGCCCCACCTTTACTAAATTCAAGTGCTACAGAGCCTTCAGGAGTATCAATCAGTCAGCAGAGACACTCACTGGAGGTTTTATTGTTTTTTCAAATGGCACATAGTGCCATGGACTGCACAGCTGTCACAACTGATAAGAGCTCCTCAATGCTGGACAAATCCAGCCTTATTCTGTTTTTCTACCCTCATTCTCTGTCATTGTTTATCTCTTTCTTGCAACACCTAGTTTTTGTAGTTGACACATACAACTTCTAATATTCATGTTTTTCTGAAAAATGTTAATTTCAGAGCACCAAAGTATTTCTTGTTCCCCTCCCCATAAATCCAACCTGCAGTCATTTCCAAAGACATCTGCTCTTGTGGCTCTCACAGCAGCACCATGGCTTTTGGATTGTAAGAAGCACTCTGCTCAAGAAATGGCTAGAAACAGTGGTAGCAAAACACTGCAAGAAGAAACCATCAGAATGGGAAATATTTGGAATCTATGAGCATTGATAAGGTTCCTGTACAAGTCTTAGAATCATTTAAGAAGATTAAAAAAACTTCTGCTTTGTTTTGCTTTGTTTTTCAGAGAGTACACCCCATTCACTTCAAAAAAAGGCATTAAATATTTCTCACATTAAAGGAAAGTTATGAAATTATTGCAAATTAAAAACAGACAGTAAAATTATAGATGTCAGTACTGTAATTTAATTTATTTTTAATAGGCAGACACCCTAAGTGTTACCAATAAGGCACCAGGTCTGTCAGAAATCACAGAACCCCAGAATGATTTGGGTTGAGGGACCTTGAAAGATCATTTAGCTCCTACCTAGGGACACCTTCCACTAGATTAGGTGGGATGCCATGGATGAAGACAAAACACTTCCAGAAATGGTCCACTGGCATTGAAGTCAAACTGTGCTGATGGATCAGTCAGAACTCAAAGTGCTGACCTTTGCACTGCCCTTGTTTTCCGCCTTGATATGAGTTCACCCTCAAACTCTGATACCTCTAATCTTAAAAAAGCAATAAAGTAACTAAATTTTTATAAAGGGAAAACTCTCCTACATTAGCAAGTGAGTAAATGAAATATTATTTCTACTGGTTATTGATTAGTTTTTTTAATGCTCTCGAATTTCCACTCCCTTGTCAATTCCAACTTAGGAAGATATCAATAGTTTATGAAAAAAATAAATCATGTTCTAAGTCTCACTTTGAATGGACTTGCTATTGTCATCTACTTACAAGAGTTGGAGGAGGAAAGGCTCTTCTGGGATTTTACAAAGAAACCTTTACTAATGCAGTGGTATTACTACTACTGAATTGTCTTCAATAAATATATTATTTTGCTTAAAAATGTATGTAGATTATTCAGCTATTTATAACTTTGTTTCCACTTTTATCCACATAATACTTAGAATTTGGAGGACACTACTAATATTAATGGCAAATTGACACAGGTAGCTCAATTTGTGTATGGATAAGCACTAAATAAATACCTGTACAGCTTGAATAAAATTGATGCAACTCTGAGTACAATGAAAGGGTTTTTTTACAAAGAGTAGAGAAAAACATTCTGCACCTGTGAAACTTCAAGGTAAGAAACACAATAACTCAGCAAAGGGCTGGATGTTAGGTGTACTGGAGCCCACAGTTCATAAAACCTTGTATTTTAAATTTAGATTAACTTCTTTTACAGAATATCAAATTCTTATTTGCTTAGGGGCATCTCTTTAATATCATAAGAATGTTAGTAGGAGTTAATAGAAGAAATTTTGAATCCCCAACATTGAAGAAAATTGGATTCTGGCAGGTGTATTGAATAATAAGATGATGAGCACATAGAATTGGACAAAGCTTTATGCAGCTACTACCATGCCCAGGTAATGCTAAATTCATAAGAGACAAAGATCAGAGAAGTCTTTCAAAAATTAATTAATCAACCTTCACACCACTGAGATAATACCTTCTTTCAAATGTTTTAGCACGGTTTTTTTTTACAGTTTCTGCTTGCACAAATCATCACCTTAATTTCAGCTACCCCACAGCACTTCACTGTTTCAGAAGACATTTTCCAAACTCTGTTTTCATCTTGCCTAAATACATTCCACCAGGATATTTCAAACTCAGAACTGCTCTGCATGAGACATATTGCTCCTCCCTCACCAACCCTGAGGGGAAAGTTTCTGAGTAGTGTGAAAATAATGCCACCCATTAGGGAGGAACACACTGGGAAGGAGAGTGAGAGACAGGCATGTGTGGTCTACACTACTGGGATCTGTGATGCAAAGAGAGAGCAGACTAAGCAATTAAACTCTGTCAGATGGAGGAAAGTCAGTAAAAAGAGATGAGAGAGGGAGTGGTAAAATTGAGAAATGTAAAGGATTCTTTGGATCAGATCTGTACAGAGGGAAAATTTCCATGGGCCAGTGATCAGCCACAGCCTGCTACAGCTGGAGCAGCACTACAGCACACGTGGGTTTCCAGAGGAGTGACCAGTCCCTAAAGGGCTTTTAAGCCTTTTCAGAAAGCCAGAAATCAGCTCCCCCATGGCTCACGGGCTGCTACATCTCCAGCCTGGCAGAGGAGCAGGGCTACCACAAGGGCTACTGGATAACCTGGACCCACAGCAATGCAGAGAAAGCTAGACACCTATAGGCAATTTCCTTGGGCTCTCCTGGCAATCAGGTGTCTTCTGATTCCAGTCCTGTGTCAAAATGGAATCCAAAACCTGAAGGGAGCCTCTGTTATTTCCTGGCGGCCAGCTCCTCTCTGCTCTCTGACGTGTGGCACACGACTCGTGCATCCTGATCGGTCACGCAGTTTGGTCTGTGGCTCTCAGGGTTTCATGGGACACTGATACAGTGAGCAAACATCCTGAGTTTTATTTTCAGCAGCCATTCAACACTTTAAATGTGTGCTGCAGCACCCATTAGAAGGACATTCAAGGCTGCACTGTGTTTTGGAGACTCTTTGGCTTTCAGTCAAGTGCTGTATCTAGAGAGCAAACAGGAGTGAAGTGGAGCCAGGCAGCTGCACCAGCTCCACAGCATCAAGTTCAAGTTCATGGTGCTGCTCAGAATTTTCTGTTCAGCTCAGACAGTTTCCATTCAGGTTCCCACTGCTCTCATGCTCCATGCAACTGGTGAGTATAACTGTAATTATTAGGTGCTGAATAAATGTCATGAAATGTTATCTGATATTTCTGTAATATACACTGCCTTAGTATGTGCCACGGTTGCTTTCTATTGCTTTCCCATCACACAGCGTGGTGTTGCATAAAGGCTTTCATCCCCAGAGAGCTTTCTCATGAAAAGTGCTGAGACACTGTAAATTTATCCAAAACAGTGCTGCTATCTTTGACTTTGATACAACCAGTAAAAAGGCACATTGGAATACACTAGGAAAGAAAAAAACCAAACCAAGCCACTCAATTCTGAGTTGATTCAGTGCTGGTGCGTCTGAAAAAAGTTAGGCAGCAAAACACTTCAAAGATCACTCTTTCCAAACAATAAAGAAAACTACCTTAAAACTTGACATTTCCAAAATGATGAATCTTGGATTGAATCATGTGAAATGTCAAAATGAAGAGAAAAAGAAAAATCAATAGCTGTGCAGATGAAGCAATGTGAGGTCAATCACATTGAACTGCTAGTGCCAGCCACCCATATCTTTTTAATAGCAGGATTTTCAAAGTCTACAATACCTGAAAGACACTAGAGATTAATTTTCAAGACTGAATTCCCCCTTAACAATAAAGTTATTACACATCTTGTTTTTAGAGACTGAAGCAGGGGCATAATGAAACAGCACATTTCTGGAAAGTTTTTACTGTATTCTTGGGATTAGTCCATCAACATTATCCTCAGAATTTCATGTTATATAAATTTTCCTTTGATTTTGATATATTTCTCCTGCCAAGTAACTGAAAGTTTTAATCAGAGGAGTAAAAAAAAAGGCATAGAAAACATCACTGCTTTTGAAATGTGTCCTGAGCCAGCTGCTGACCCTTTTGTGACAAAACCCAGTATTTTCCTGTGAAATTCACAGTTGTGGCATAAATACACTGGGCAGTCCTACCTTGGGCATGTCCTGACAGAGTTGGCCTCTCATTCCCAGGCTGTGTGGGAAGCTGACAGTGGCTGGCAGAACAGAGGTGCCCAAAAGTAGAAAATTTGCGTATCCCCTGTATTACATTTCAGTGTGCATCATCATGAAGTAAACCTAGGACATTTAATTTCCTCTCATGCACTAAATGTTAATTTTTTCCTGAATTTATTTCTGAAATGGAACACCTTGGACTACCCAGTTGAATACTGACAGGTACCTGTAAGTAAAACAGGATAATCACCAAGTGGGAAACCCCTTATTGTTCTAAGGGAATGTCATGATTTTCCTATTACCTATAATCACTGGTTTTATTTAGGTTTAAAAGTCTTCTTAATTAAAATATAGCCTAGCCATGGAATATTAGCACAACCGTTTTTATTGCAGCACCACTCACATAAAAAGGTAAAACAAAGTGTGGTGGCTCCTGGATAATTTTTCAAGATGAGAGTGAGAAGAGAAAAGCTTTTGTTTCTTTTTTTAAAAAATCTCATCAATAGAAAAGAAGGTTTATTTGAGGAGAAAGAAAAAAGAAAGGCATTTCAGAGAAAGAGGATGCCTGAACTGATATTAGAAAGTAGACTTATAATGACTGATGTTAGAGATTAGCCTTGAAAGATTAATGGTATTAATTCATAGGACCATCCCTAAACCTCTCTAGTCCTTCTAGGACCATATACAATCATATATTTTTACAGCCTGAGCTGTTTTAGAGCTTTAAGATGGAGACAAAATGGAGACTCAATCTATAAAATACAGTTAGTGCTAGTAAAAGAAAACTGTCTCTGAAGCTTTTCTTTTAGATTTTCCTACAATATTTATGGTCTTCTATGGCTGTTTAAAGAGGAAGTTGGGGGAAAGCCTTACTTTGAAGAATATGAGTATGTTTTTTCATTTAAAGGCTTTTTTGCAGCTAGGAAAAAAATCAGGTAGCCTCTGAAATGAGATTTTTTCACTCTAGCACCCAATGTGGTGTTGAACTGTACCAGCCTGTGCCAGTTCTCTCTGTAATTACAAAGCAGACAAGGGCATTTCAGAGCATGACTGATGGTTTCCTGTTTCTCCAAATCTGGCAGCAGTCTTATTCAAATGAATGTGTCAACAGAGGCAAATCATAGAATATTTACTGTTTTTGATGAGCTGCTGGTTAAAGAGCTTCTTCAAAAAACTTGGCTTTTGCCAAGGCAACACCTTCAAAAACCTTCATGCCTTTGAAGAGGATGGAGAAATGCCCCAGTTTCTCTCTGTCATTAGCAAGTGTATAGAAAAACAAATATGAACTGCTTTTTTCAAAACCATGACAACCACATGATAAAAATCTACGAACAAAGTGCAATGCAGGAGAAAATACATAATTTAGCTCTGCCCTCATGTGAACATTGATGCTTGGAAATCACGAAGTGACCAAGGAGGGGGAATGATGCATTCTTTCTGAGAGCTCAGAAGAATGCCTTAAAATCATGTTATGCTTGCATGATTTTTTATTTCCTGTCAGAGCCAGGAAATCCTTTTAATCTACCAAATCTAGAAAAGTGATGGTTTCAACAATCTCAGCTACAAATTACTCTCCTAGATGGACTCTTCCTTTCTACATAAAGGACACAAAGCTCCTGTATTTACTGCAATGCACATTTTTTAGGTATGGACCTCACCTTAATTTTTAAAATTGTTCTCAGTTGTACATTTGACCTATTTGGAAATCTTAACTTCTCTATTTAAACCAAAGTCTGAAAGCAAAAAACCTTTAGAAATGCTGTTACTAAGAACTACTTGTTCCTTTTCTGCTTATAGAGCAGAATGTTTTGGGACCCTCCTACTGCATAGTATAAATATGTACCAGATGTTTGTGAAAAAAAAATCTGGTAATCAGTCTAATTAGGCCCATAGATTTTATTGCATATTTTAGCATTTCATCAGTGGTCTGTAAAATCAAATTGCAAATGCTATTTACATGAGCCAGAAGACAAATGCAAGCAAAATAGCTCATTCAAATAGGGTGTTCTTTCTTGTTTTATTGTAAAAATGCATCTTGCAAATGCTTGCTATTTCTACCTAAATTTAGGGTATTTGGATAACCCTCTTTAGGATTATTGTTAGTGTCAGATTTTAGAAAGAAAAGACCTCCATGGTCTGCCATACATATCACATCAGCCTCTCCTCAGGAACTTCTGCTCTGATGGTCAATCCCAATCAAGCTGGAGACAGAAACTGGGAATAATTTGGGATGGAAAGGACTTTGGAGACCACCTGGTCCAACCTTTGGCTCAAAGCAGATCAGATTTGGGCTTTGTTCAACAAGTTTTGAGTATTTCCCAAGATAGGATAGAAGTCTGCAGTGTGTCAAGTTTCCACAAGTATTATTTCAGCAGATTAGAAAACATTTTTTACCATCCTTCACTGAACAAAAGACTGCTCTCAGCCTTTATGAAACACCAGACAATCCACACATGAGTGTCTGAAACCATGGCACATGGGGCTTCTCTAGGTTTATTGTTCTCAGAACCAGGTGTTCTGCTGGACAGAAACTCACAAAAAACTGACAGAACTTTCTAAAATCTAAATCGCATCCAATTGTAACAATACATTAGCACTAAAGCACCCCCTTAAATATGCTAAATTATGTTAGTTAATCTAGTAAGTACAGAGGTGAATGATTATTGATTGTGGATGAAAGTCTACCACAGACTTAGCCTGGAAAATATGTATGATGAGCTGAAGTTTTCCATCACTATACACAGAGAAAAGTTCTACAACAACTAAGTAGTTGAAACTATGAGGTTTAGAATTTTTCCACGTGATCTGGAGCTGGGCTCTTTGCCCATGTTTTGTTCATTCTGTTTCTCAGTGTAAAGAAAAGTATTTAAACAAATTGGATTAACAGAAATCTTAGTCTCAGTAAGAACATCAAGTGATCTAAAGATCCATTTATCTCCAAAACTGCCACCCAACAACTTTTAATTCAGTTCTAAAGTTTGCTAAGTGCTTGACAGCCCAGTTGAGTAAGTGAGTTAAGCACTGCTAAACCTATCATCCAAGAAACCACAAATCAACTCTCAGGAAAAAGAGATTGATTAAGAATCATGTGATTTCTTAAAAAACAACCCGAAATCTTTTAAGCAGCACTGCTGGTATTTGATTACATCTGTGGTCACTGATTCAGGCAAGTTTTTTGCACTGACTTCTATATCCAAGTCTGTTGGCTGTTTTAGCCTCTCTCCAAAGTGTTCCTCATGCCAGGAACTTTGCCTTTCTTTGACCTGAGAGTGAGACAGTGAAGACATGAAGGCACAGCCTGGAGAGTTTCAGTTTCTGGTCATGTGTCATCCTGGATGTCTGATGAGGAGGTGCCTTCTCAGGATTCCCTATGGCACATTTCTCACCACATAGAGGTTGCCGAGAATAAAGATTTAATCCTTATGTGGGAGGAGACCTGTGGCTGATTAACTAGGTATGGTTAAAAACCTCTACTGATCAGAAAACATGCCAGGAGAAAAGATAAATTGTCTGAATAGTCCAGATTTAGGTTCAAGTCTGTCTTAACAGTTCAGTAAACATGATGCTGCATGTGACAGCCTACACTTTGGGTTAAGCTGAAAACACAGAGGTCTCTGGAGTCATCTCAACCCTTGGTGAGCTGTAACTAAAGCAGCTGATCACAGCAAGTACCTGAGGTGCACGTGACCAATCCTCTAATCTGTTTTAGCTTTTGCTTGGCTCTGTGTGATGATGTGCTGTAGTGCACTGTTTTATACACACACAGTCTGTTACTAACTGTTATTGCTTGGGGCCAATTTGACTTAATGTCTTCATTAACAATTCAGGCAATGGGATGAAATAAACTCTCACCAAATTTGTGGTCATTACCAAATCTGCAGGAGTGGCTGATATGTGGGGGGAAAGAGCTGCTAAAGCCTGGGATGATGGCTAAGGGAGGTGTTACTCTGTCCATAAGTACCACATAGGATGGTTTAGAGATGAAGCTGGACTATTCTCAGATCTGAACAGCAAAAGGACAAGAAGCAAAAGGTGCAGCCCTTCCATTTTGGGAAGACGTAAAGAAATATCGTTTTTCACCATTTAAATGGTCAAATAGTGCAACAGGTTGTCTGGAGGTACTGTGGAGAATTCTTGGAGACATTCAAAACTCAAATATGAAAGGCCTTGAGCACCCTGATCTTATTTGACATGTTTTGATTTGAGCTTGAATCAGATGATTTATAGGTATCTAATCTGACCTCAATTATCCTGTGATTATATTATTTGAAGAATTATGATAAAACCTAATAAGTTGGTAATGTTATACATGTATTGCTATCACAGGTAACAATATATTTAATTATGTTTAGAAGGTAAGATTGCAGAGTAAAGCATTCAAAATTTAGAAGAGTTTAGAATGGCTATTAACCAATTAAACACTATGCATTTAAACCATGATATTATCCTTAATTACATGCATGAATCCATTATTCCACCACTTCAGTTACTGAATGGGATGACTCATATTCAGTGAATAGGAAGTAATTCAATATTTCTTATCTTGAACTAACACGGTTCCAGATCATATTTGCTGCTGGCTCTAAAAAGCCACGTCCCCATTCTAGGAGTCTGTAAATGTAATACCAAGATGGAGTGTCAAAATTGTCTTTGTGAGGTGAATCACTTTCTGCATTTAACAGAAGAAAAAAAAAAAAAAAAAAGGGCAAGGATTTAGAAGTTTCTTGAAATGTATATGCTGCCTTTGGCATAGAGAAATCTACACTGTGACAGTGTGTCATAAAGTTTCCATTCCATAATATAGAAGAAAAATCATAATCCATGAGTTTATGGCATGCTAAACCAGTACCACACACCACCCATTCTTCCCAAGTTCTGAAAATACCAGTTTTAACACCAGAGCCATATTTCATGCCTCAATATATTCTTGCTGAAATGGGTGGAATTGGAATAGTTGATGTTGGGAATTACAACAGAATATCCTGCTTTTTCATACTCACTTGTTTGCCTTAATAACCCCCTTCCTTTGTTAAAAGAGAAACAGATCCAGTGTTCAGAAGCACTGATCTAAGAAAAGACCCAAACAGCAACTGAGCCATGGCACACATATTCTCTGGTGACCTAGGCACTGGGTGTGAAGGCAGGTTTGGGGCTAAAAAGCATGACATGCTGACACACAGCATGCTGAGATCAAAGGGGAAGAGCAGGGAAGCTCCAGACAAAGAGAAAATTAGCAGAAAACAACAAGCAGAGAACACACAGCATCCAGCTGAGGGGGATGATGGGGAATAGGTGCTCTGGCTGATTGGAAAAAAGAAGCTCAAAAGCATCTGAAGATGGGATTTTTTAAATCATTTTTTATCAACTATGGGATGAGAAGGATAAAAAGTACTATTTTGATGACATGTCAGAATAGGACCTAGATTAAAAATGCACTTAAACATTTCTTTTGCTTCAAGTATTAAACAAAGATTAACACTGTATAATTCAAAATAGAAAAACATATTCTATAGATAGCACAAACCCCAAAGATAAAAAAAATTGTTTGCAAGTCAAGGAGGATATGGCCCTACATGCATCTCACCTTTGCATGGCATTTTGTGTGCATTCAATTAAGAGCACATTTTGAACAAGAAGATTGCATCAAGAAAATAAGTTTACAGAAATCAGAGATATCTCAAGTCATATATTATGGAAGCAAAACCACAGGTATTTTCCTCCCTTTTTTTTTTTTAATTTGAAATTTGCTTCAGTTAGTGACATTCACACTGTAACAGCTCAATGAAGATCTTATACAAAATGTTAGCAAATGCCACTGCACTGCCTGTAGAGAATAAGGGGCTTATTGACATAGCAGCTTCCAGCATAAAATGTCATGATTGCAGTATTGACTAACAGCATATCAAAATAAACATCTGAAAGTCAAGGTAATGCTTGAAGACAATCATCCTGAACCACCAGCTCTGCACTTAACAAAAAAGCCCCATGCCTTCCTCCTGGAGCATTTTAAGATATAAACTAAAAATTCTCTTCAAGTGGTTGAGGCATAACATAAAGACTCTATCAATTTAGCCTTCTGTCTTAGGCAATTTAGCTCTTGACATTTTTCTCATTATTTTTGCTCTGTATCTTCAGTATGTATCATTCTGTGGGCATGGCAGCAAAGATTTCATTTTACTTTATCAGAAATACTTGAGAAATTGTCTTGGGAATGGCTTTAACAGTGAAGCAATGTACAAAACAATAACTTCCCTCTGCTGCTGATTACTAAAACAGCACTGAAGTGTGTATAAAAATAAAGGTCATTTAGCAGCGGCAAAATCCCCCCTATTTGCCTTATTGTAGGTGACATACGAAATAAATAAACAAGCCACATTAGAATGACTGTCTGATGTTCTTCTCTCATGAGGGTTTCAAAGTACACTGATGCTCCTGCCTTGTCAGGCTTCCCACTGACACCAGGACTGGAGTTTGTCAGGAATTAATTTGTCCAGCAGAATAAAAATCCTAAACAGGAATAGGAGTCCTAAATCCTATGTAGGAATAGAATTTGGCCAAAGTCTTTCACAGTACTATCTGGGCACATCTTCAGCAGATGATGGGTGTCTGAAATTCTTTCCTTAAGTTAATCCTGGTCTCTCCATCCATTTTATTACTGAAGTAAAAGGAAATATGGATTGGAATGCAGAATTATTTATCAAGTTTTATTTATTTAGACAATGCCAAACAGTTCAAACTATGTTGCACACATACATGTGACTATTTTCTATTCTGTTTCTAGGCTAATGCATTGTGGGGGTTTTTTAATACCAAAGTCCTAAAATGCATCTATATTAAAAAAAAACCTACTTAGACTCATCAGTTGTTAACTGCTTTTAATAGTTCTTAACATGTACTTTACTGGATTTAGAAAGAAACAGGAGTAAAAATGTAACTGGTCCACTTAAAGCTTTCAGCTCAGCTCTCAAGAGCAGCCTTAGCTGCCAGAGAGGAGAAAGGGAGCATAATGCAGGGTCAGATTTTAAACAGGGTTCTGGAGGTTTGTGGTGTCATTGCAAGTGAAATCTCTCCTGCCTCATGCCTCTATCCCTCAGCTTTTCCACTGATGTTCAAACCTGAGACAAGCAACACAAAAATTCAGAAGTGAATGAAGACTGATCCATGGACAACACGGGGATGTACCAACCATATGGCATCTGCTGCAGGTGCATTCTCTAGGGAGCTGGGCAGAAAAAAAGCCCAGTACAAAATCTTTTTTGGAAATGGGACCCACAGTTTTGGAAACTAGCTCTGTCAATTTTAAAACTAAATAATTGAACTCTGTGTCTCCAAGTGTGGTGTATAAGCTTTTTTTTCCCTGAAGAGTTCATGCTGTCCTCTAAATAATCAGCTTTTTATAACTTCTGGGATGCTCACAGGTACCTGGATATTTGTGCAGGTTAAATATGGTCATATTTTCATGCAGTCTGAAAGAACAGGAGCTCATGTCAGCCCCAGTTCTGTCTTCTGCCTATAAAAACACATTATTTGAGGTCAAGTAATATAAAATTGCTCAGCTGCTTGTGACAGACTACTTGTCCAGTAGTCTTCATCCTGCCCAAAGCAGAGAATTTTTCTCTTTGCATAGACTGGTCCATAACCCACAGCACATTTTAAAAGGACATGAATATCTTTCCACAAAGCAATAATTTTAAATGGTATCAGATATGCTCTAGAACAAACCCTTTTTTGTGGCCTGGCCTGGCCTTTGCTTCTTGTGCCACCCTCCAATCCTGCTGCAGCTGACAGTAAATAAACTTCTCAGTTGAGCTGCTGAAACACTGTGAACATGCCCTAATTTCCAGAAATCATGTGCTTTTTTTTCTGGTAGATGTATTTTGTGGCAGATATAGGCACATTGAGTTGGGTCAAACAGTCAAGTATGAATTAAATTACTGATTTTTTTCCTTTCCCTGACATCAATAGCTAACCCAGTTTTAATCTGAATAGAGACATCAGCAGTTTTTCAGTTACTACACAGAAGAAACAGAAAACATTAATTCTTTCTTTTATTTTTTTTTTTAAATAAGAGAGGTATGACTTTTTCATTGCCTAAAAGAAGATTTTCCATCAAAGCTACAGTTCTCTTACTGTGAAAGGACATGGATTTTTCAGTTGGAATTTAATAACAACTCAACTTGGATACTTCCTTGTAAAGGATTACAGGAAACAAACCTAATTAGGTAAGAAGTAATAATGAAATAGGAAAGGTAGACTCTCAAACCAGGGTAAACTGCATCAAAATTTATGCTCCTTTACATCCCTGAAGAAGACAGATATTATAAATTGATATGGCAAGGAGGAAAATATAAAAAAAAAAAGGATTTTTTTTTCCTGTTGTAAGTATGTTTTTGTATCTACAATGGCACAGTTTCACCTGTTCAGAAACCTCAACTTATTTTAAAAAAAAAAAAAAGCATTCTGGAAAAGACTCCAGGTACTTTCAAATTTTTTCCCTCAGCTCCTGGAAAAGAGCCCCTGTTGAACAGTTCCCTGACTTTGCCTCGGCCTGATGACTTTTAATGCTCAAAGGGAAACTGCAAATCAGCTCCTTCTACAGAGGGTGAAAATTAACCAGCAGCAGTGAGAAAAACAAATTCTGGCAACATGGCAATCTGCTGCCTTATGAAAACTAATAAACAAACCTTGCACCTGACATATAATTATTCCTGCAAGCTAAAGATTTTGTCAGCAGGGAACTGAGGTGTCCAGAGAAACCCTCTGGATCCTCTGATGTCTGCCTGCTTTTATCTCCAAGGATGGAGACCCCACTTCTCTGGGCAGCCTGTGCCTGTACTTGGTCAGGCTCACAGCAAAGAAATGTTTTCTAATGTTCAGGCAACCTCTCCTGTGTTCTGGTGTGTGCCCCTCAACTCTTGTCTTGTCACTGGGCAACACTGAGAAGAGCCTGGCTCTGTCTTCTTTCCACCCTCCCTTCAGATATTTCCAATCTGCATTTATTTTTCATCCTACAGAACAGCCTCTCTTAACTTAGCAAAGGCAGATAACAATTTGAGCATCATTATAGCACATCCTGAGGAAAGCAGACTAGTAAATGAGAGCCAGAATGAGTTCTGATGACTCATTTGGCCCCTACTACATTTCCCCAATGTATTTTTAAAGCCTCACATTTTAACTCACAAAAAAGAAATAAGTTTGAACGCCAACACTATTAAACTTGAAAGAATTTTGCTTGCAAGGGATCTGTTTAATTAATATGAATAGAAAAGAAGCACAGACACGGATTTTGAACTAAATTACTAATAAATGAGAAGTACAGGTTAACTGGAAAGTAAACACTGGGAGAGAAAAATTCTATCTCCATTACAAGTTGCAGCTCAATTAAATCCATCAGTATTGCCCATGTAAAACAGAACTAAAGTGACTGGTGTGCAATTCCAAAGCAAGATACTTTCTTTCCTCCCACCCACGAACATGTGCTATAAGGGAAAAGATGAAATTAATTGCACAATTGAACAGGATGCCTATGATCAATTCATTGAGCATGCAGTGTTAAATACATGGGCTTCATTTATATTTTATTCTGAGTAACTCAGCGGTGCTGATCACAAAACATATTTATTTCCTTGAATTGTCAACAGAAATTAAACCTCATGCAGTGTTGGATCACTAAAGGAATGTGAAACTGGATCAGTATAACGTAGTGTGCCCTTTCACAAGGAGGTAAAAGTGAAACCTCTTCCTTCACTTGTAACATTGCTAAGAAGCCATCTGTCTAGGTCACCTCACAGGAATGATTACTAAAGAATTAGCTCTTTAACTCCCTGTGGGGTTATTTTACCTCAGAAAAATTGTTTTTTCTCTGAAAAATTAGTCAGAAAATGCAAAAATATTTCACAACAACGCTTGTATAAGGTCAGCTACTGTGGAATAATTTACTGTGCAGCAGTGAATCAGATAATTTCCAAATGTAGACAAGCTACTGCATGCTCTTCCCTTTAGGAGGACCAGGACACATCTTGCTTATCTCCCAAACCTTCCTGAGTCACTTACAAGAGGAAAGCTGAAGAACCTTGTACCTGAGGAAGCCTCACAGCAAGTGATGGAGTAACTGCCATGGGTTTCCCTGGAATGTTTGGTTTCAGGGGCTTTATAATGTGCCATTTTCTCAGAGATCAAAAGGGAAAAGGATACACCTAGACAAATATTTACTCAGTTTTAAGGAAAAGGTGCCAGCTGTGTTGTGTTGGCCCTTTCTTCCCTACCAGCTCTGTTCTGGTTTTTATTTTTAATTTATAGCCAGGGTTGGGTACAACCTCCACAGCAGATGTTTATTTTGAATATTTATGTAACTTGCATCTTGTGAGGGAGGAGAGAAAGGAAGTTGCCTCCCTGCCTCGTAAGCCCTTGCAGGGAGCTGCTTTTTGTCTTGTCACTTTCTTTCCTTCCTGTGAACTGCTCATTTGTTGCTTTACCTGAGAAGGATTTGTCAGCCTGGAGAGTTTCTCGTGATGCCAATTCTCTGAAGTGCGTCATTATCCGCGGCGCTGCCTCGCCAGGAAGGAGCTCGTTTGCTGCACGTGGACTGGCAGCTTCTTTCACATATTCTGCACTATTCCTCACTGCTCTGCCAGCTCAAAGACAGCATGCATGCCCTCAGCTCTGATCATGCCCTGACACTTCATCAGATTCGGGAGCAACAAGGAGCTGTTGCCCAGCACTGATTATTTAGTTAGCCAGATGAGACATCAAAAGGATTTCAGCACAGGAGAGACACCAGCTGCGGTCTTGGCAAACAAAGGGAGATTTTCCCAGCCTTAGCTCCTCTGCAAAGATTATAAACACTCAGATCTGAAATTTAGGATAATTTGAGCCTAAATGGCAGGAGAGAACACACTGCTTTCAGTACTTACAAAGCTACAGGATATTGCTGTTATTTTTCTCTTTCTTTGCTTACCTGGTAAAGAGGAGCATGGAAATTTGTAACACACAGACACAGAGCTATAGTCAGCATTTAAACAAGTAACTTTTGGTTTGAATTACAGATTTCCTTGAGCTGAGTCTAAATGAACATGTGCATGGAATTTAATGAAAATATTTAATATTTAAAGAGTTATGATTTCTGGACTCATGATTATATAATACTAATAGCATCCCGTTGTGTGAGGCTTTCAGTTCATATAATTAGAAGATTACTCTAGCAAGAACTTAGAGTAGAAATGCATTCATATAAAAGCAACTAAAATAAAATTATATATCTGGGTAAGTTTATACATCTTACCTCAGCACTTTTGTAAAATTTACATGATTTAGACACATCTTCTAATAATAATACTGGAAAATCAAACTCAAGAAGTTTTCCCAGCAGGTGCTACAATGACACAAAACCTCTCACCAACAAAATGCATCCCTCTTCTTTCTCATCATTACCGTTCTAGGGAAGTCCTTTACCATCTCCCCTTATCTTCCTCCCACTTTTTCACCATTAAATATGTTCACACAATTTTAATTTTTTTCCCAAAACCAGTCATGCTCCAATCATGACACACATACATTCACTCCTGCATAACTGTAACATCACAAACATTTAAGAGGCAGAGGAGAAACCCTACTAGCTGAAGATTGCTCTGAGAGGACAATGTCAGCCTACATTGTGTCTTGTGTTTCTTTAGGACTGCTATAGCAGATCTACCAGCACACAGCTGGAAATTGTAGCAGCATCCTGGGTGCTCACACACTGACAATGTGTCATGCCCCCCATGGCAATGTCCTGTGATGGACTGAACAGCAAGGTGAGGGCTTCAGAGCTCTCATTCCACCTTCTGTACCAATGCTCAATACTTCTGTGCATCTCATAGACTTTTAAAATCCCTATTTCCTCTCTTTCTGAAAGGATACAACAATCATCAGTCACACAGAGAAAAAGGAAAAGGGGAACAAGATGAGATCTCTCCAAACTCTCTAAGACTACAGACTTCCAGATTTTGCTCTACAGTGAAATGCCAGCGTGGTACTGATTCCCCACAGCTCTTCAGCTGCTGAGGCAAAAGAGCTCTGAAGAGTCATGTGGTCCCAGCATAAAGTCAGGCCTTTGGTAATATCCATTTTTAGTCACTAGACCATACTTGTTAATGCTGTTTTCCTGCTGTTGTGTCTTCAGTGCTTCGATGTTGCATGGGATGTTCACAAAGACATTTAACAAACTGGAGTCTCTGGAATTCAGGCTTCACTTTTGGTAGTGAACATCAACACCTCCTATTCTGTCAGTAAGGCTTTTATCCACTAAATGAACCCAAAGTGTTTCACTTCATGCCTCCTCTGACCCCTTTGGACACACAGCTGAAATGCTGACTTAACTCATGAGGCTGGACCAACATACTCTTATCCTCAGAGGAAATGTACTATTGACCAAGAATGGCAGGGGAAGGGGTGAGGGAAGCTCATTTTCACTTCACTAAAGTATTCAGAATTATTTTTTTTTGCAGGTAGAGTTAATTTCCATGCAAATTAAGTGAAATATACAAAACTATTAATAATAAATCGGAATAAGGCACCAGGAACTTATGAATAGATCTGTAGTTCTGTGAAAGCCTTTATCTTTCTTTTCAAAGTTTAAGTGGTCCAGCACACTGAAAGCCTTCAGAAGAATGCCCTGCTGATGCAGTTCTTCACCCTCCCTCTGAACAGCCATTTGGGGCTTTCTCTGCTGTTCAACCCTTTGTTTTCTATGCCTTTTCTAGATGGCTCTTTTATGCCAGACTACCCCGAGGTTCTCACTCCTAGAAAAGCAGTTTCTCAATAATTGAATTTTCATTTGCCACTTTCTAGCCTCAGACAATTTTGAATAATTTTTCACAGCAGACGTCTCTGTTGTGATGACACACATGTTACGTTTTTTTCTGTTCAAATGAAGAAAATTACTCTTCCCTACACTGTGGTGGAAATTTCACTGCTTTAGGAGTCCATCCAGCTTAGAGGACAGGACTTCCTTAGAAAGCCTTCTAACTGCATTTTTAAACATTAAAATAAATTGTTCTCCTAAACCAATTTCAAATCATTCTGTTTCTAGCCAATGCTCACAGATATAAAGGTCAGGAATAATTGCTTCAAAACTCCCTGAATTTTTCCAGACTTCATATGGCCTATGTATTGCTTAAAGGTGACTATTGTAGCACATTTTATAATGAACAGTGAGACAAAGAACTTAGTTCTTTGCAGAATCTGAAATATAAAGTTTTTGATCTGATCGGAACACGATTTTTTGAACTAGGTTCTTCTCCACTGATCTTACTTAGAGTTCACCAGAGGGAACAGTACAGCGCTACTGCCTTAAAATCAATTTAGTTTAATTTAAAATCTGCTAGGAATGATGAGATGTTTTCATAAAAATAACTCAGCAGTGATCTTTTAATCTTTTGTTCTGCTTTCAGTATTTAGCACTATGTTAAAATGAACAGCCATTTGCAAGACAGGTGCCACTTTAATAATGGCTTAAAGTTATGGAATAAAATTGCCTAAAAATTCTAAAGAACATGAAAATATATGCACCAACTTTTGAGCTATTTTTAAAATTGCTTGGTCTTAGTGAATTTATTCTCCTGCCTAAGTCAGCACAGGCAGTGGAAGAAAAAAGATGGGCTTAATGCCACTGAGGTGGTTTGGGGCAGGATGTTTGGCCCCCAGAAGAGCTGAGAGCAATCACAGAAGCTGTTCAGGTTTGGCACAGGCTCAAATACCCTGTGCCTGCTCAGTGTGGCTGCCTGGCCAAGGAGCAGTGCGGTCACAGGGCTTCCAGGACAAAGCACCTTAATAAAAAGGAGAGTCCCAGAGGAATTGCTCTGTTTATAGCATACTGCAACAAAATGGAGGACAGGAATGAGAGGAATCAGCCATTCTATATTTATATTTAACAGAGAAATGCCATCTCTGTTGGTCACTTAAGTTATAAACCCTACAGTAAAGTCACCCAAAATATCACTTAGAAGTCATTAATAAGAGTTTGTTACTAACATAAACTCTGCTTTGGTAATACAAAGAGAGGGCCCTCTGAACTACAAGACTGTGATCCACTTAGTACCCTAGTCCACGTTATCACTCCTAAAAAAAAGTCTATTTATTTAGCAATTCTAAGCATCAGTTTGCTTGAACAAAATAGCATCAGTTTGCTTGAACATTTCTCCAAGCTGTGCACACGTGGACAGCTTGGAGAAATGTGTAGGACTTTGCAGAGCCTTTATCAGGTATCTGTAACATTTTTTTAAAGAATGGCATATTAGTGAGGATGTTCCTTGAGGAGATACTGAGTCTTATTCATTGAAATGTATCTTCTATAAGTACTTACATTCATACAGTATGAGGGCTAAAAGATATCAGCTCAGAATAACAGTATTTCCCTTCTCTTTGCAAAACTGAACACGTCCACACAAGATGAAAAGTAGCAAAGGATCACACACAGATTTCCATGTGTTTTATTGCTACTTTTCCTTCTGGCTGAAACCAAGTGCAGCTGTAAGCACAGAACCTGAATCATTCTCTCTCAGCTGAGAATATCCAGCAGTAGCATTAGAGATAGATTAAACTATCCAAAATGACATTTTGAGCAGTATGACTCCATCTTATACCCAGAAATAAGTGGTTGTTTTGAAGTTGTTTCAAGAATATGCATTCCTGTCTTAACATTGTATTCTTCCTTTAGCACTAAGCAAGTTACAGTTAAAAACTTCTTAATTCTATCACTTAGGTAGCTGATAGGCCATGAAAACTTCTGCTGTCTCATCTAAGCTTAAACAACCAAATGTGGTAATTATGATAATGGTGGTATACTGCATCAATCACAGATGTGTTTTTTTTCCTGACAATCCTCCTGATGAGATGCTGAAATAGGGTTTTCACCTTTTCTCTTCTCTTCCCTCTTTCCCTTCATGCCTACAGCAATACCCCTCTGGCTATCTTTGTTTCACATGAGGCCAATAAGGATCTGAATAAGATACCTCTATAACAAACTCAGATACTGAAGGAATGTTCTTCTGATTGCTCAGTAGTTACTACTCTCTAATCAGTACTGAATCAATGCTAAAGTTACTGTGTGCTGTTTATCACAGAATATTCTGAGCTGGGAGGGACCCACAAGAAACATCAAGTCCAACTTTTAAATAAATGGCCTGTACAAGGATCAAATCCATGACCTTGGTGTTATTGGCATCATGCTCTCACCAACTGAGCTATATAAATATACATATATAAATATTTAGGTATATAAAAAGAGATAAATAAATAGCTGAGATATATAAAAAGCTGCTAATCACCCAGGGCTGTTCAGTTCACATAAATATCTGCCATTAGTACTACTCAAAATGAATCTGAGCATGTGTGTTATTCCCATTTTGCCTCTTTAATTCTCCTGTATTTTCTAAAAGCAGGGGTGTAATAGTTCCTACATGGACCCTGCTGCATGAACTTTGACATATTTTAGGATCTTTTCCATGAGATCCCTGTTGTTCAGTGCCATACTGTTACTCCACAGGATTGAGAGCAAACCTGTGTCGTTTGCTTGTCTCATTTGTGTGTGCACCATACACGGTGGTGCACATTGAATGAGCACACAGAAGGGACCCAAACCTTTTCTATCCAGGCATATTCTTAAAATCTTAATCCCTCTGGCAATCTGCCCAATGTCCTTCTCCACCCTACAGTTTTCTCAGCTTCTGGTTTTGTAACTCTATTTTCTAACTGTGCATGTGAGATCGATACACTCTCATGAGCTGGGTTATGAAAAATTAAGCTCTGAATTGCAGAAATACTCATATGGAAAATGATGCCTTCTCGCTCATGAAAAGCAGTAAACAAATTAGCCTGTAATACCTCATCATTTTGTCATATTCCCATGTCTGTAAAGACCATCAGCACTAATACTTGCAATCTTTGCATTATTAGGTTTCCTTTATTAGCTTCCATTTTAATTGAGAAGAAGTTTTCATAAACCCCTCTATTATTTCTCAAAGAGGATGGAGACAGAAATAGCAACCTGTGGAATATTCCTCCTCCTTCTCCACAGAGGGCAGTATGTACTATTGTTCATTTCAGTTTTCTATTAGCTTGACTTTCTACACAAAAAACATCCTCAAAGGCCTGAAGCTCAAAATGCTCCCCCAACCTGATAGCATCTTAATGTGCTCTTGTAATGGGTTCTGGAACAGGTGGCTAATAAATTAACCAGAGGTATGCAATCTATTATTGACTGGCATCATTCCAACCACACAGCTCTCAAATGGCAGCTTGTTTCATGTAAATTTTATTGTATTGAAGGTTCCATTTGTTACCAAGAGGCTTCCTTACAGATGGAAAGAAAATGCAAATAATATTTTCTGCTTTGCATAGGATAATGCTTAAAAAAAGCAAGCAAGGAAGCAGGATTTTCCTCTAGGCCTTAACATCCTACTCTAGGATGTTAACTAGCAAAGTAAATATGTTAAAAACATAGCAGCTTGGTAACAGAAGAGATAAAAATAATATATAGAGTTGTTTGGTGCTTTTTCACACTACCAAACAGAGCAACTCTGAAGCTGATTATGAAGCTCTGCACTAGCAGACCTCTGAACACTGCAAATTTAGCTTAATTTTGCAATGTAATACTGTATAATTGTTGAGTAAATTTTAATTTCCCTCTTATACTGAGCCAAATAGCCTCTTTCTTAGAGATTTCTGATCTCTCATCACCCACTGATATCCATCCCTAAACAAGTAAAGCAAAGGCTTTTCTGCTAAGTCTCTGCTTTCCTTCCTTCTAGCTGGCTACTTATTTACTCCTGGGTATGAAGCCATGAGAAGAATACTCTTAGGGGAATTATTCTGGAAGGAGAGTTTGTTATTCAAGAAAGACTGCCAAAATCTCTCTCCCTCCTATTCCTACATCAGCTTGCAGGATATTTTCTTGCAGAAATTCCTGCAGGACTGGAGGTGGGGCATGGGACGGGCCACATGAGCTGTGCGTGTCCAAATCAGGCACAAGGACTGAACCACAGAGTTTGAGCCTGATACATAAAGTTTAAAAGGACTGTAGGGCTTAGAAAACAGGCACTAAGAAAAGCTGTGTATTTTCATAAGTAACAGAGATTTGAGTCTTCCCTTGAAAGTGATTTAATTTGGTCTGGAGAGAAAATGAATTAGAAATCAGTATTTCAAGCATGCACTGTATTACTTGTGGATTGTTGGAATGGGTGGCTTTACATGCTATGATTGACATATACATATGTCAATTTTCTAACTTTAATGTCAAAGGAGACAAGGGGATTGACACTTTTTCCTGTAATACAGCTGAATAAATACATTCCTCTGAATTGATGATTCCCTTTGTTAATCCTTTCCACCTAACAATCCCATCCCAATAAATATGAAGAACACTGCACTAAAATCAATTCAAATATTTCCACAGATAGACCTATTTTGTCTTTTACCCATTATTTTGCTGTTTACCATTCTATGCTCTAATTCTGGAAAAAAATTACTTCTGCTATGATTTGTATTTATTGATTGTGTATTTTTCTGTCTTTACTCACTGATGTTTATAAACTCATCCAATAAGTCTTTTAAGAGTTATTTTATTCTTCACCATAAGCACAGCAGTTGAAGCATAATGTTTAGTCATTTATAGAAAAGGGGGCTGTTTACAGAACAAACAAAATAATTTTCTTCTTTCTTTCTTGAGATCACTTACATGGTGAAGAAATATATTGATATTTATGATATTTAAAAACTTGAGCTTTCAATTACTATTTTAAATTAAATAAAGAATAAAAAAATCAAGTACTGCATTTGTGAGGTGACGACTTCAAGAGCAGTTTGGTCACTTACAAGAAGGAAAGCACCCAGTGAAATTTTCACTGAAATGTTGTGCTGAAGGCAACACAACAGAGAAACCTTAACCTGTCAAATACACTTTTTTGTGTTTCCTTAAGCGAGTATCTTCACAGCATACATTAAAAAAAACAAACAAAAAAACCAAAAAACCAAACCAAACCAAACCAAAAAACCACAAAACAAAACAAAAAACCCAAAAAAAATTCCAAAAAAAAAAAAAAACCCCAAAAAACCTCCTAACATCAGTAATGAAATTTGCCAGTATAAAGCCATTAAATGAAACAAAGAATGCTGTAATGTAGCACAAATAAAATAAGAAATGTTGAAACATAGCACATTTATTCTCACACGTGTTTTATAGTTAATGAGTCCTGTTCTATGGGAACATGTTTTCTGTTTTAAGTTCTTTTTATCTCTATCTCTATCCCTACTGCCAGTGCTTTTTTACTTCTGTTCAATGTGCACACAAATTGGATAATCACAATAGTTCTTTATGCAGAAAAATAAAGGCCATCAAAATGAGCTGTCTTGATATTCCAACAAAGTTTAATAATAAAAGCCAGCTAATGGTTTGTACCTATGGAAGCTGTAAGGAAATACCAATAAAGCATGGCAGGTTCCAGTGGCCTGGCTGAAGTTCCATGTTAAAACAGGAATACATAGAGTGAAACACCTACTTCCTAATTAGCATTCAAAAGTTTTGAATCATGTGTCAGTACATCCTTTTCTGTCCACACCTGGGATAATATCCCTGCAGATGTGGTGCAGTTACTCAGAATACGCCACAGGACAGAGCATTTCAAACAAGAGTGACAAAACTGTCAGGAACTCATCTGTTCTCCCTCACCAAATTAACTGCATTGGGGATCTACATCCATGCTCCTCACAGCACCCAGGGAAGCACAGGAAGTCCTGGGAAACCATACTCAGCCCAAGACATCCCACATGTCTGAAAATCAGTCTCACTTTGTGTCTAACATGAAGTTTATGCTTTCTCAGATTTGTATCAATCCCCTGATGCTGCCTGAGCAGGGTCAGGGCACTGTCCTGCAGAGTTTTGCACAGGCAGGCAGGGCTCCTTTTAACCCCCATAAATAATGTAGAGAAGACATCAGCCAATCCCTTCCATTTTCCTGACCTCCCTTGTATCTTTTTTGTTCTTCTGAATTCAGTTGTACTCTAGTTAAAGCTTACTTTTGCATTAAGTTGAGATGCAGTGCATTCCCTATAATTTGGTTACTGGGTGGCAATAAGAAGCCAGGTACTAGGAATTATCAACTAACTAATGAGATATTCATTCTAGCAGTTTCACTGACATTTAGAAATTATTTTGACTGTGAGTTTAGGTTCATTCTGCAGGATTCCTGATAGCGTTCAACACTATCAACACTTTTTGTTTTACATAGACAAAATTAAATCTTAAATTTCATTAAGGCATTTCATTTGAAATTTGTGGATTTAATTTCAGGTTAAAACTGTATCTTATTTTGGGACTTCCAGCTCTTTCCATATTTATATATGGAAAGATATATATATATATAAAAATTAAAATTTACTATGACAAGTACTTTGTCAGTAAGGCTCAATACCAAATATTTTCCAACAGTATTCTGATGCAACGATGTCATTATTGTATAGTTATATATGAACAGTATGATTTACTAAACAATATGTAATTAGGTAATGTTTTTATCCCAAGTAAGATGCCTTTTTTTCATCCTTGCTCTTACATTCAGAAGACACAAAGGAAAGCTAAAATAGCTAGATGGTCAGTTTGATTTAATTATTCTACTGTTCTGTTCCATGTTTGTCCCTGTGTCTTCTTTTATTCTTATTCTGAGCCACTGGGTGCTACCATGGTAAGAATAGATATTCACAAGCATTGTATAGAACACTTGATAAATCAATCAGATACCATTATTGCTACATTCATCAGGCTGACATTTAAATTGTCTTAGTCTGTATCAGTACAGTATCACCAGAAAATTTCAAACTGCAAACAGTACAGGAGAAATGCAGAAAACAGCACAGAATACATTTAAGAAATAGGTAAAATAATAGGAGCAAGTAAAAATATTTGCATTATTTGAATCCAAGGGAAGAATTCCTTGTTATGAAAGCTACTCTGAAAAATCAAATAGTGACAGATTACTTGTCTTGTAACTTGATAAATCACTTCGAAAATAAAGTAATTTTGTGATTTTCCACTGTTTTTCTTGTCAATGGAAAGTGTGCTACCACCATGGGTATTTCTACTCCATTGAGTCAAATTGGCATCTCAGGCAGCTGTTCCTTTTAGTGTATAATATCAGCAATCAGACAAATATAGAAGAGCCATTTAAAAAAAAAAAAAAGAGCAAGCTTTTTCAGCAGATCATGCATGATAAGCTCCAATTCCATAAAATCAAAAGTGCAAAATTTAAAAAAAATAAATGAATAAATAGGGCATGATAAGTAAAGAGGCGGTGAAGGAGGTAGAAAAGTAAAAGAAAAAATATTCTTAAATATTCAAGAAACCAAAAACAGCCTTACAACATTAGAGAGAATTTTGTGCTTCACTGTTATCATCCCACAGTGGTTTTATTCCATGTGCAGACACTCCTGGAACTGTCTGTGTTTGAGCTCTCCAAGACAAAAAGCAAAGCAAGACCTTCTCAGTGAGCTGCCTCCAGCCCTGGAAGTCACACACACCTTCAGTCCCCGAAGGACTGAGCTTTATGTCAAATTTTTATGACACTGAGCAGATTCCTGGCTAAGCCTTTGAGAATCATAAATGTTGCAGCTTTTTTTTTTTTTCTTTTTTTTTTTTAAAGTCTACTGCAAATAATAGAGGGCAATGTGAATATCTTTGCAGCATAAAGGAGTATTAGGCTTTCTAGAAAAAAAGTCTAAAGTCTTGGTTCTGTGGCAGTGAGAATTTTGTGTTTTCTAAACCAAATGTACCTAAAACTGACTGGATGTTGAGAGATAAACAACAGGAAGTTCTTTTAAAGCAAATGAATATTTTGAAAGGGATAAAATCTAACCAATACTATGAAATACATGGCATTTAACTTCAGATGATTACCTTGTAACTAGTCAATGGTTCTTGAATTTTACTCTGAATTCTATGGTATTGATAACTGTCAGAAAAATTAATTAATGGCTTAAGGGGATAATTGATCTGATTTGCTAAAGCATATTTTCTATGCTAAATTGAAAAAAGGTAAAAAATTATATTATTGTTAGAATAATTATTATAATTCCCTCCACTGCTAGTCAGAAAGGTCCTTGAAGTAATGAAGTTCAGAACTTTGAGTAACGACTGCTTTATAAATAAAATTATCTCTGTCCAGCATATTTACTGTCATGAGTCATTTACTTTTGCTAACCATATAGACAGAGTATGTTTATCAGCAGAACTTTCCAGACAGAAATATAGGTTTCTTAATTTCTCAGTACAGGCAGGACCTAAGCCACCAAAAACTCTAAAAAGAAGAAATTTCAGGACCAACTTCAAGGGAAGCAAAAGGCAAAATCCCCCCTGACTTCAGGAACCATTTAGTTTCATTGTGTGCTGCCAGTTATTTCTTTCTGCATTTCTAAAACCATTTACAATGTTACTCTTTGAGAATCAATCCATAATATTAAAAAGAAAAAACCCTCCAAAGTAGCATAAATCAATCATCTTATGTCTTTTTCTTAGATAATGACTGACACTAAAAGATTTCATAATTGCTAAAAATGAGAGCCCTTTATCAGGGAATGATCCAAAATCTCTGTAAACAAAGAAGAGAACTATGACAGGGTTTAGCTGTGGCTAACATTGCATTTTAACAGCAAACACATCTAGCAATTTATTTATCAGTCAGAATTCTGAGTCCCTGTTATTGACATTTGACAGAATCATGGCTATGGTATAGACAGCTTCTCAGACCTGTCATTTAAAACCCCTGCAATTTTAAATGGACCCTCCATCATGTCTAACACCTAATTATCTTGTCAACATGGTTTTGCCAAGCAAGGAAGATAAACAATTATCAAGGAGGGTGGTGAATTTAGAATGTTAAAAAACTGATTGCATTTGAAGAAAACATAAAGTTTTGACCCCTACACATGCTTAACTTAAACCTACGTTTTAGGTTTTTTTAACACTCAATTAGTATTATTTTTTAAAATATTCATTATGGACAGTGAGATGAAAGATCAATTAGTCACACAGCTTTGCTCAGGACACCTGATGAGCTGGAAAATTAGAGAAACCATGAAAATGCTGTTGTTTACACTGGCAGAAACTTTGAAGGCTTTCCATATTGGGCTGTGAGACACATTCTGAACTTACACATCCTCTCAAAAATGATGGGGTTTATTTCTTTAATGTAAAATTTGACTACATTCCTTTTTCTGTATTCTATTTCCTATAAGAACCTAGAATTTTATGTGGTTTCAACTGTTTAAGTTTGCTGCTTTTCTCAGACCTCAACTCCCTGCTTTTTGTTGAAGCTGGATGAACTTTAAGGTCCCTTCCAACCCAAACTATTCTATGATTCTGTGATTTTTTGGTGCATGCTCAGGTCACCCCCTCACCCATGTCTGGTTTCAAAGGTGGTGAGAAGTGCTTCCCTCTGGACTGCAAGAAAGATCTTAATAGTTTAGTGAGAGGAAAAGAGAGATGAAACCTCCTTGCATGGACACAATCACCAGCAGCACCAACAGATCCCATTTGCTTGTTCAGCACCTGGTTCATCCCAGAGTTCTGAAAATGTACCTGAGAAGGTACTAAGAGCTGCCATAGTCAAGGAGTGAAGTTCCTATTATTTATGGAAGTCATAACCAGGACTTCAGAAGAGAACTACTGCAAGTAAACTGACTAGTAAAAAAATACAGCAGATTTTCAGAAAATAATACATTTTCACTTTGCACAGCAGAAACCAGTGAACTGCTGTGTAAATTTATATACAGCAGCTGGAACTGTAATACCACTAAGAAAAGCTGCTTCCCATAAGATTCTTGCCAGACATATTTGGCATGTTGAGTAAAGCCAAATAAAGTATTTGTGAAGAATTAAAAAGGTAGCAATTTGTACAGGATTATTTCCCTTATCCCCAATTCCTTTTTTTGCCCTTTCATTGGTGAGGCAATTAAAATTTTAAATAAAAATTGAACGAATGCTAGTGAGCATTAATGCAGAACATATGAAGATGGAAACTGCTAGCAATCTGTTCTAGCAACCAAAATTATGTCTTCCAGGCAAGCAAAGGCCTCTTTCTGAAGTGCCCTAGCCTGTAATCCCTCTAAAGTATATTGGTTGATACAAGTAATTAGCTCAGCCAAATAACTAAATAAATGCCTGTACAAGGCACTCTCAAACTAGGATTTAGCAACTGCAATAAAAATGGTTTTTTAAAACCTTGATTTGAAATGGAAATTGGGTTTTTTACCTGAGCAGAAGAATTTCATAAAAAATAAGGTTAGCACCTTGCAGGCTGATGGGAAAAGATACAACCCAACTAAGAATTCCTCCCTTTGCCTTTTACACTCAACCATCTGACTCAAGATAAGGACAACAGGAGGGATGGCAATATTTAAAATAACAGTACCAGCAGCACTAACAGTAGGAGATAATAAAATTAATAAAATAGGAATAGATGTGCTGCATTCTGATTGCTGAGGCTTTTGCTATTGAGCCATAATTTGGAGAGCTTCCTCACAACTGATCTGAACATCATGGGTCTAGAAATCACCATGAACATGCCAGAACTGTCACCATCTCCACTCTGTAGCATATGTGAAAAATCAAAATATCTTAAGCTCTTTGCTCTCTGGGGTATTTCTATTTCTGCTCTGTGTTTTTGAGTACAAAGATGTCATTCAGTGTCTTCCCTGGCTGTATCCATTCTCACAGCATTGTTTCCAGAGCTCCAAGTTGCCCAGCAAGTGACTCCTTTGTAATTCAAGAGTATAGAAAATGGGTTCTGATAATTTTCCAAGCAGATACGTTTGGTTTTAATAATTTAATTTGCATAGTCACACATAAATCACATATGTGGAAAGCTTCAGAACTCAACACAGGCATGGATTTGATGATGGGGGAATGGACTGCTTTACCAACTCTGCTTCATGAAATGTCTGTTTATGTGAAGTATAGCAAAAAGATAGGATTTTCCTATTTGCAGTAGGGTGTTCTCAAGCCTTAGCTCAGTCCTGGGGACTTAACTGCTTTCAGGACTTCTGTGGTTGTAGGATTTCACCTTGTTTTTCAACTGGTGACAAGCAAAAAAAAGTTATTTGTATATCAAAACAGAAACTGAGACTCTTGCTGAAAGAAAAAAAAAATGTGCTCTAAAGCAAAAATCTTAGAACAGAGCTTTCTGAAAATCTAGCAAATATAATCACAGAATCACAGAATATGCTGAGTTGGAAGGGACTCACAAGGATCATCCAACTCCTGGCCCTGCACAGAACACCCCAGGAATCACATCCTGTGCCTGAGAGCAGTGTCCAAATGCTCACTGAATTCTGTCAGGGTTGGTGCTGTGATCACTTCTCTGGGAAGCCTCTTCCACTGCCCAACCACCCTCTGGGTGAAGAACCTTTTCCTAATATCTAGCAGAAGTTTTGCATTAACTCAAGTTAGTGCAAACCAAGATCATTACTCAAGAAATCACGAATATCAGAAACTTAATTTTGGCAAAACTTTTTACTGACGATGCCAGATCTTCCAGAAATGACTTTGTCCATTTTTTCAGGGGACTTGTGAATAAAATAACAGTTGCTGCCCAGAGTACATCAGTGTGAGGCTTTGAATGATAAAGGTCAGAGGGCAGGCAGAAATCTTGGCTTCCCAATCAATGCACAACCCTTTCCAACACAGCGACTGTGTGAGGGAGGGTCTCTGCCTCCCCATTTCCAGTGAAGTCTGACATGACATGACAGATCTGTCACCCACAGGCCTGTGAGGTGTGACATCCAGCAGGTTTGCTGCGATTCTGCTTTAACAGTGATTGAAGAGCAAGAGTCGATTTGTAAAAGCTTTCACGATTCCTCCATACCCATCAAACACAAGAAGAAAATCTGCCAGAAGCTGTTCTGTCCCAGAAAGGACTGAAGGCTGGCACCAGGGCATCAGATGAGGAGGAAAGGCACTGCCATCAGCTGGCAGTGGGCACCAGCAGCCACGCCAGGCACCTCAACTCAGAGCTGCAACAGAAGCTGGAGCTTGGCCCCTCCATTCAGTTCTAGGCTCAAACTCCTGCTCTTATTGTCTTGCTGTGGCTCTGTGAGACAGCTTGGGGACAAGAGGGCTTGCTGCTTATTCTCTGACACAGCTGTGCTGAGCTTGGCATGATGAGCTTCAATGTGCTAAAGCAAAGAGCTCATTGTCCCAACTGCAGAAATGTCTCTGTTTCCTAAGCTGGACTTCAGAAACAGCCAAGGTGCAGAGATGTGCAATGGCACCTGACCACAGCTCAGAGAACAAAGCTGGGGCTGGCCAAGTGTTGCCTGGAACAGAATGTAGAATGGGTTGAAAGCTGTCAAACTTTTCAACTTCTTTCCTTCTTTCTATCTCTCTGCATAAATATGCATACAAGCATGCATGTATATGTATATGTATATGTATATGTATATGTATATGTATACATACACGTATGCTTGTATGCATATGTCTGTTTGTGCATAAAAGACTGCAGGCCTGACAAATGTGAAAAACCCTAATGAATTTATTCTGGCTTTGTCATTACTTCTCTTCAGCAAAGAAAAAAAACCCAAAATAAAATTAAGTAAAATGAAATAGTGCCTTTTAAAATGAAACAAGATTTCCTCCTGCAGAAGCACTTCATGGGATTGTGCTGTTTGCCCATCTTTCTGCTAGCTCTTCACAAACAACTTTGGAGCAAACTGGCAGTTTTCAGACAAATACAGAGAAGTGCAAAAGATCTATTTTTGTAACTTTCATGAGAATCAATATCTGCATGAAGACAGACCCGACAATAAATGTGCAACTGTGAATGAATTGTGGCGATTTCTGCCTGTCTTCCAGCCAAATTAGTAGGAAATAGAAGAAATAGCCTCAAGCACCAATGTGAAGGAAATGAAGTAGTACCAGTCCTGCTACTGATACTACAAATAATTAAGTCTTTAAGAGAAAAAAAAAAAAAAAAAGAATATTTTTACAAAACTGCAGAGATAATTACATATTAAAAAGAAGCAAAAGGCTGAAATTTGCTAGGCATGACTTTGGATAAAGACTTTATACATGTCTTGATCTATTTATAGCCTATATTCAGACAGAGATATCTCTGGATATGAGAAAATGTAGTTTCTAAAACTTTCTACAAAAGGAAACCAGAACTTATTAAATTAACAAAGTTCAAGTTAAGGACCTGTATTTATGAAGGCACGGTACAAGGATAATTAAAATTTCCAGAGATTAATTAAGTGGAACAAATTTTATTAGAAGGCATCATGTTCTTTAGAATTGAGACTTCTGTTGCCAGAAAAAAGAAAAAAAAAAAAAAGAAAAAAAAAAGAAAAAAGTATTGTGATTTTTATACCAGTCTTAAGACATGACTCCAAGATGATGCCTCACTTCTAAATCACTACAGAGTAGTTAAATCTCTTTGTTAAAAAGCAAGCTGGTAAATGGTTACACACAGAACCTCACTGCAAATGCCACAACAGAATCTAGGATAACTTCAGATGATGTAAAAATAATCTATTCCTAGACACATTTCTCCTCAAAAATAGTGGTTTATATAGAACTACTCAGGCAGATCAGGAGAAGGAATATAAGCAGCAAACGCCTGAAACCAACTCTTTTAAACAACAATTAAACACTTTTGGACTGCAAGACATACTGACTACAAACTGCCCTTTTCACGCTCTCTAATGAGATATTAGCATATTGTATCTAAGTGTAGCTATACAACTTAAATAATTCTATAAAAGCAGTCTTTCAAAAGGTGATTTTGAATGCAGTAAATGCAGGACTATTTAAGATAATGCCTTTTTCTCAACAGAAAGTTTCATGTTTTTCTAGTGAGCTCATGCCCAGCTCTGTGCGCTTAAGTGAGCTGCACAAGGATTTCAAACTCTGAATTTCAAGGTCTGAGGCTCCCTTGTTTCAGTCCTAACACTGGTGTTCAAGTAGCAGGCAGGTATTACAAAACAGCAGTGTTTAAACAGAGCAGAAAGCTGCATCTCCAAAATCCCATCAGAAGCTGTCACTTTTTAAGCAATCCATACAAAAGGGCTTTGTTTTTTTTAATTTTTAAAATTTTTCAGTTCTTCTGCATCAGTTGGTCTGCCTTCATCTAGAATCTTGCAACATTTTTTCTGCTGCAAGGGAAGTTTTAGTTGTGAAAGAAAAGGTTTCCAAACTACTAAGATCTTTTGTCTTGTCATGATACCAGCCTACCACAATTATTTTAACAGTTCACTAAATTTTAACTCCTGCTCTGATGCTCTACAACTGTAACTTGAAAAATAAATATTTATGGTGGAATCTTCCAGTTTTGAAAACATGTATGGTAGGAATATTGGAAAACTCTTAACTGTATAAGCAGAACCACATAGCATGGTAACAGAATTGGATTAAAACTCTCCAAAATAAAGAAAATAATTTTTGAGAGCATACAGCAATTATCTCACTTTATGATCAGCAAACTGGTACAAGACTCAGAGCCACAGAGGACACTGAAAGTCTGCTGTGCATTCGCTCATGGGTTAAAGCAACTTTTAACTTTCAGGCTGTGCCCTCTAAGAACAACCAACAAGTAGCAAAATTCCCAGGACAACTGGTAACGTATGGATGGAGGGATGGATGCATTACAAGTCACTCCAAGGCAGAACAACACCCACAAATGACACCACCAACTTCGCAGTGGCAAAACAAATCAGCAGGAGAGCAGAAAGGAAATGGAAGGGTGGAGAGGTGAGTACCAAGCAAACTGCTCAGTAATGAGGAAAAACAAAGAGTTCAGTTTAGTATTCTTATTTATACTTTCACACTTGCACTGGGAGCTCTGTCTGAACTCTGTTTATATTCAAATACTTGTGTCCTTCGTTTAGAAGGCAGACTCCCTTGCATTGATGCAGCATTTGTAGCTGGTTTGGGTTTTTTAATACTTTTTCACCTGAGGCAAACAGATAAATATTTCACCACTTTATGTACTATCAAGGGCCTTTTCATGCTGCTAATAAGGAAGTAATGCATTGCTAGAAAGAACAAACAACTGATTAGTTGTGAAACAGTCCCACTGATACTGAAACTAGCACTAAATCTGGAACTTCAGAAAATGGAAACTGTTGTCTGGTGAATCCCTGAACATCGTTGTGTCTGATTTTACAGCTGTGCATTTTCTGGACAGAGAGTAAAATAAATGAGAGACTAGTTAAGATTTACAGCTTTGCTCGCTTTTTAAGGTCACACTCTCTTAATGAGTAATTGTTCATCCTGGCACTTGCTGCCACTAAAACAGTTGATAGCAACTCTAATAACAAGTCAGTAGTGGTAGAGATATATGTCCCTAGCCCTCAACAACCTAGGGCTGAGGGAGAACAATGTCTCCTGCATCTTTCAGTCTTCTCTTACATTTTTAAGCTGGCAAATGCATTCTGAAGGGAAGTCACCTTCACATACACACCGCTATTGCCAACTTATTCCCACAACAAATGCCCATTTTTACAACCAGACTAATTTTCATTAGTATTTCTTTATTTTTGGTATGTCAGATGGCATTGCTGCAAAGAAAAAAATTGGTTTATGATGGCTTTTCCAATCAGCATCATCACTTTTATTCCAAGCTAGCAATTAACTTCCTGCCTAATTTGTAACAATTTAAAATGAAGCATGTAGCAATGTTTAGAGGCAGAGCCATGACATTTGTATTTGGCTGAGGCAGTGGTCACCAGCAGTCTCAATTTATCACTTTTAATTTAAACTCCCATGCCAATGATTTTCATCCTTAAAGCTATGACTGGCATTTATGGATTTCAAAATCAAAGGGAAAATAAGCTACAGTTAGGAATTCAACCACTCAGATCAATGAAAACTTGTTTTATAACTGAGAGTGCTCCAGTTAAATCCCCATCTGCCTGACAGAAGGAATTTAATGTTTCAAACAGTTCCTTTCCCACTTTAAACTGAGAAGAACTTTTTATTGCAGCACTAAGCCACCACTTGCTGGACAGATGCTGAGTATTGATGTTGTGTTGTCAGGAAATATTGTGAAGCAAATAAAGGTGAGTGCACCAACCTAAAGAACCATGCACTAATAACCAAATGTCGATCCCTGAACTGTCTGATTGTTGCTACTGTTCTCTTTTCACACATTTGATGCACTATTTCACTGCTGGAAGGTAGAAGCAAAAACTTGAGAGGAAATAGTAAATGGAAGAACATACTTCATATGAATTTATTGTGAAAATAAATGTCAGTTAAATTTCTGAACCACTTAGAAGGCGAATAATCTGGATTATTTGGTCCAATATCTCACAATTAGCAGTTAATTTGATTTAGAATTATATAATTTTAAAAGGTTAAATAGATAGGTACATATTTTTTTACTTTTATTACTTGTGAAAATATGTACTAAAATAAAGACTGAATAGAGACATCCACATGTCTGTGTATAGTGGTGTCATATAAACACTCACTCACCCAGGTCAGAAAAATAGAGAGTGAAGGAGAGAAACAGAAGTCCACATATTATTCTATACTACTCTATATTACACAATAATAAACAATATTTTTCTATGTAAACTGGGAAATAAATGAAAAATGTTAAAATATACTTTATGTGGATATTTGGATGGAATGCTTTGTTTTCTAAATAGCCTTTCTTTGACCATAGTTTTCCATCCAGAAAGAGATGCTACGATTTCCTAAATAATTCCTAATCTTTTGGTAGATCATTATTTTTGTTTTGAGATCACTAGTATCATCCAAACACCAAAGATTTTAGCTGTGAAATAGCCAAAAATTATTTGAGGGCCGTTTTCTCTCTCATTAGACTCCCTGTAAATCCTTGAATTTACAGGATTATCTACCCCCACTCTACTACTCTGCGTTGGTTCCCTTCCCAATTTACCATCCAGTAAAGCAGCCAAAAGGAACCTGCTGCACTTTGTAATGAAATGTCCCACACAGGAAATAAGCTTCAAGAAATAAAACCACATAGAAAATCAGTATCCGTTAAAGGATTGATCATATATATTTTGTTTTGCATAAAATGGCTGTGAAAGTCACCAGAAGTAAAAGAATCACTTTTATTGAAATCTGGAAAATTTGTATTACTGCTGACAAATTTGTGCCATTCTTGTTTTCTGTTGCAAATATTGCAGTTTTTACAAGGACTATCAAATATTGCTGTAACTCAGAATAATGGAATATTTTCATACTTTAAAGTCCATAGAGTATGCTGTAATAATATTTACCCTTATTAATGCTTTCTATCTGTAATTATTGCAAGGGTATCTAAAAACCCCAACACATAAGCAGGAATATCTAAGCAGAAAGAACAAAAAATCTGAAAAAGTTCCATGGAAAATATGGAAACATTACAAATTATTTCCACAAAATTAAATATTCTTATTGCAAATAGAAAGATGTTAACATTTCAACCTGTATTTAGTTTTAGTTAGACTAATGAATCAGTGACAAACTATTATTTCACGCTAGTCATACATATATTGAAAGACTTTTTTTATAATATATGGATGCATGTAGAAACAAAACTATATATAGTAAGTATTATGCCTTTTTTATCCTTCAAATATCTTTAATTATAGAAAAAAGTCATATTGATATTTTAATTAATTTTAATCTTCCATCAACTGAGGCTAATAGTGATGTGCTCATAAAAACTGACATCTATTCCACCCACTCCAGTTTTTTTGAAGATGTCAGTATTATCCTCCCTAAAACTGCCTTAGAAAGCCACATTTTTAATGTCTGACAATAAAACTATCATCTTGAAAGGCAAACAAATTTTATTCACAGTGCTGCTTAAAAGAGCTTCGCTTCATGATGTTTATGAGAATGCAAAGATCATCTAGGAAGTTTATCCAGAATTCTACTATAGATATGAATATGGAAGACCAATATCTGCATGGATTTTTCATTTGGAATTGTTCACCACCCAAAACCGTGGCTGTAACATCCCTGATGCTCAGCTAGAAATGTTAGGCCATCTTTATGAACCAGCTGTGTTACAGAGCTGTGGTTAACAGAAAAGGAAAAATTATAAAAGGAGATGATAATGAAGTAAATGTGATATTAGATAAGCTGCTAAACAGATCAACAGATAAAACCTCCTGCAGCATGTCCCTAACCCTGCAGAGAACTGCACTGAGACACACTTTGGAATGTGGTGGTAAACCCTTACAGTCCATGGTCATGCCTTGGTGTGTTTGGGGCAGGGCTGGAGGTGTTGGGACACAACTTACTTTTACATCAGCTCCCACGGGTTGCACCATGAGAAGCTATTCTCAGTGAAATTTACCTTCATAAATCTCACAAACATTTTTTTTGTTTAGCTGAGATGAATCAATTTTCAGTGCTACAGTGTGCTGTTCCTTGCAGCAAAGGTTACCACTGACACTGGCACCACTGAACCTGCTTGTTTCAGGAAAAGGTCAAGGGGATGAATGCAGATTAAACTCTGCTCTTCTGCTAGAGATAATTTCCCAGCACCAAAATAATACACATCAGGGAAGTAAATTAATACAGCTCTGCAGCCACATTTGTTCTCTGAAAAGGTACAGATTTTCATCTTCCATGCTCTCAATCTGCTTCTTTGACCAAAAAAATTCACTTCCAATTTCAAGCAAACATATTTAAAGTTAAATGCTATTCAACACCACATTAAAAATGTTATTTCCTGTATTTACTTTCTCTGAAGATTTCCTAAGTCAGAGTTGCATTATTTATAAACTGAAATCAATAGTTTCTGCAAATTTGCATAGGGAGATACTGAAACATCAGTTAAAATATTTTCCCTTTTAGAATAAATTCTATCTATGAATGAGATATCAAAATCTCATCTCATGTCTAGTTAGTGATACTTCTAGCTTGACAGAAAAATGTATGAATTGAGGGAAAAGACAAACTCATATTTTCTCTGTTGTTGATAGACTGCAGCCCATCATCCTTGAACTGAATTTCCTCAATCCCAATACTCCCCTACCCTACCCTGTAAATTTTTTTAGCCCTCATTGATCTTAAATTACAGGATAAAAGAAAGAATTGTTATAAAATTTTAGAACAGTCTAGTTATGAAAAATGGAGCTTGGATTTTAACACTATGTATATATGAACCAGTTACTGGAATCAGACAAATTTTTTACAGACAAATTTGAGCTAATATAATATAATGGTAATTAATTTCTAAACTATAAAATTCAGTAGTGGAAACTGGCTGAACAACTTGCCAGTGGTTTACAGGATCATACAACAGCTGTTTGCCATGTGTAAGAAGTTAAAATTTATAAATTACTTAGAAAATGTTCATTAATCTCTAAACACTTCAATACAATTATAGATCAAGCTCATGATTTAAAAGCTGTTGCATGCATTATTTAAAATAATACGGAAAATAAAAGTTTAAAAACACAACTTCATATTCAGACAGAATAAGCAAAAAGATAATTCTTGCAATGTAAATTCATTCAAAGAATGATCTAATTAACATTGCAGCAATTTATAAGGTTTGCCATTAATTTCAGCAGAAAAGTTGTGACTAATTATCCAAGTACTGAGGATGAAGGCAAAAGAACTAAGCAAGAGCAGAGGAGTGTTCAGGGAACAGGAGCAGAGCTAGGACTACCTTGCATTTTTATCCAGTGGGACACATGTAACTGACTGGTAGTGAAACAGCTCTGGGACATTAAATCTAATTTTGCGATTAGAGATTGCTTGTAAATATTTGCTTTAAAACTTCAGTTTTAAAATACTGGGGGGTTTAATATAAAAAATGACATTGTTATTTCAGGAAAGAAATATGATGATGAAATAAGTCCAATTTGCTGAATACACCTGTTTTAAAAAACTATTAAATTTTTTTAGTTTATTTTTCATACTATAAATTCTTTCATTACTATGGCTCTTTCTTTCACTCAGATTTGCCATGGAAATGGTTTTGTGTGTCATCTTCCTTCTCCTTTTGGCTATCCAGACTCTACATGTATATAGCAAAATAAAACACTTGTATCTTATGCAATGTATGCCACTTTTGCAAGTGAAAACAACAAAAAACAAAATACTCTGAAAATCTAATCCTTCACAGAATTAGTTGCACTTGCTCCAGGTCAATAAGTATGAAAAGGATTTAAAATGATTTTATTGAAAAAGTCCACTTTAGAACCCCTAGCCATGTCTTGACTATCTGATAATATTCCTGCTTAATTGAAGGTTTTAAGGGAAGCCTTAAAAGAAGAGAAACAATAAAAAAAATGCATATTTAATATGCAAAAATCAGTTCTCACAGGAAACCAGACATTGTATGCTGGATGGAAATAAAATTTAGCAGATTATGAGTGTGGCTTTCTTCCCTTTTTGTCCCTGGCCAAGAATGCATCCCCCAGTCCTGACACTTTGTGTCTCATCTCTGACAGATGAGGATTCACACTCAAATATGAAGTCTCACTTCAAACAGGTGTTTTTAAAATACAAGAAAGGCTGTTTTTAAATACAACATGCATTTCTAAATTAAATATTAGGTGTGCATACCCTGGCTACTATAAACTTTCCAGAGAAGCAATTTTATTATTCATTCATAGAAGCACAGCATACATTTTACCACAGTAGGAAAACATTTAAATATGCAACACAGATATGAAGACAGCAAACAGATGTCTCTCATTGTTAGTCAGGACAGCAAAAGGGAAAAGCATGTTATTAGAAATATCTTGACGCTAACAGAGCTGTAAAATAAACTTCTAAAGCTTAGGAAACTATGTAAATTTGAGTCTACTCTCATTCCAAACTGCACAACTTAATGCCATTATGGTGTATAAATTAAAACTATTTCCAAAATGTGAGCCTAAGGCAAATGCATATGGAAGAGTCAAGAGTTGTTGAGTGTAATGAAGAAACTACTTTTAGGAAGCAAATTAATCAGGCAAACTGTTGAAACATTATTGCTTTAAGGACCCTGAACACTATCAGAATTGGTTTGTAATTTCCTGTGTCTTTCATTTTGAACACACTCCCTAAAGATTTGTGTCAAAGTAATGACTTGTATAAACACAAATTTTTTCAGATTGACCATTTGTGGAATGTCTTCCATAAGGAAGAAAGGAATGTCTTCCTTTACTACACTTAACCAAAATCACTACTTTTACCAAGAATGCAACAGAAATCATAATTTCACTTATCATGCACTGGAAACACCAGAGTTTCCTTTGGTTTCCTGTTTCTCTTGTTTTTTCTAGTTTGATTGGCTGGTTTTGTTTTTTAATGAAATATCTTTCAGAAATGTTTAGGTAAACTTTGAAAACAGAAGGTTCTTGATGTAACTCAAGATTTTGCTGAGTTGGTCAATTAACATTTGTTGCAGAAGTTCTAATTCACTAATTCAGTTCATATCTGAAATACCTTGTTCCCTACCCTGACTAGAATACTCAACGGTGATCCTTTCCACTGTATATAATTCATTGTGAGAGGTTCCAGATAACTGAAATGTGCTTAATTATCTTAACATGGTTCTTAGGTGAGTGTGGAGATAGCACCAATGAGCTTATTTGACATTCTAGTTAAAATCACCAAAATCAATAAATACACATTTCATTCTTAGGGGTTTTAATCATGTGCTGAATGCCCTTCACAGCTACTGACTACAACAGGAACAAACAAAATCAAGGCATATTTCTTATCTCAGTGCTGTGTGCCTGCCAATTTCTTTGTAATGACTATTTTACATATTTCTCCACAAATGGCCCTTTCACAAATTGAAATAAACTATTATTATTAAATATAAAATCGTTGCATCACTTGGGTGTTGCATTTTAGCAGCTACAACTTAAATCAGAAATCTGCTGAAAATGCCTGTCATGGACAAATTGCTAATGGTTGTAAATAATGGTGCACTCTGCAATGAAAGAAACTATTACAGAAGCTGAAAGACCACACTGGTAAGTAAATTGTGGGAAAAAATACAGCATTGATTAACCTTTCCCCTTCTCATTCAAACTAGAATTTAATTTTGTTCTCCTTATGTATGTGCAAGTGAGAGGAATGTGTCTTGAAATATATTCATTGGCTGACTCAATTATGGCTAATTCTGGTGTATGAGAGATGAAAGTAAATGCAACCAGGTTGACTTTTGCTGCCTTAAAAAAATGACTGGTCATCCAAATTTTCCAGCAGAAAAAGAACATATCTGTTAAAAAATTTATAAGCATTAAAAAAACCCATTCAGAAAATAAACCAAGATTGTTTCAAAAGCACTTTTCTCCTAGGAATACTGTATAGTAACCAGGCATACGTGCAAAGAAACATCAGCTACAAGTAGTGTAACTGTGCAGAGGTGACCAGGAGATGAAAATGTGTGATTAATAACTATGTTGCACAAAGACCTTGGCTCTAAAGTCTGAATTCTGGCAGACCTGTACAAGTCTGAGAACTGAGATGCAGAATTTCTTTCTTGTGGTTTTCTTTCCAATTGAAAATGCTTAATTTATATACACACTGCTATAAATATGCATACATATTCATATCATAAACACAATGAATATTGTTTACATAATGCTGAATTCCTTTAAAAATGTATTGTTTATATGTATTATCATGCATCTTGAGCTTTTTTAAAAAATTGTACTTTTTGCTGTCTTCACATCACCTTCAGTACAGACATTTACAGACTGCTCCTAGTCAGTTACCAAGAAGTTGATATTTCTCTTGAAATTTTTAACAAAAATAGCGTCAGCAATGCTGACAACAGTACAGTGTTGGGTGGAACTCTCAATGAAGCTGCAGATGTCCAGTAAACAAATGCCATAAAGTTCTTTTTTATTGTCATCTATGAAAATGTCATGTTCTTTCTTCCATGTGGGCTGGAGCTCTGGCAATGTCTGATGGAGGGTTTTGTCACAGTTTTATAACTGCTTTTATTTGATCTGCTATTCCAATAATCAGCCATTAAAAAGAGCCATTCCTTTGGATTTATAAGCTATTAACATAAACAGTTTGGAAGATGGTTCAAAGGGGCTTCATCGTGTCATGAAAAAAGAGGCCTTCTTGACTTTAAAGTCACAAATTACAATCTTGTCTGTAGAGATCTGAGACTCAGGGGAAAAAAAGGAAAGTTGACTTTTGATTAGGGTGAATGTTGGATGCTACTGCTACATCAATTTAGGATGAATGAATAGGGACCTCTCCTGCCACTGTGAGGATCCTTAAACTCTACTGTCACCAGCCACAAGGATTAAGCTGGATAAACTGATAAACTGTCCTAGTAGTGTCACTGAGACACAGAATGTCAGTCAGATGAGGCTCTTAACCACTTACACCATACCATCTCCACAGTGATTATAATGCTTCATGCCTTTATTTCATGGTGATACAGTCGTGTTTATTCCTGGAAGAGACACTGAAATCCTTCCAGGTATTCATCAATTTCCACAGCAATGAGTGATAAGAGGTTCCTCTTTCTACAGACTGTCTCCACTGAACTATAAACATATCTGAGGAGCCACCTGTACTAGAAATAGACCTTAACTTAGAAAAAGGAATTAGATTAAACACTTCCAAACACTGGCAAGATTTTACCATCAGATTAGGAAACATCACCTAGGATTGCACTGCCAATGGCTCACATAAAATAAGATGTATTACACAACAGAATCCTGACAGATTTGCACATTTGGGGTCTGACTGAAACTCTCAGCTGTCAACTCCAGACAGACACAGAAAAACGAGACAAGTGGTAGGGTGTGTGCCCTCAGAGTGAAGCCTCTCATGCCTCAGATTCTACCAGCTGGTAGCAGGTCTTTGATGTCACAGAGACCAGAGTCACTCACAAACTGCAGAACTGAGCAAGGAGAAGACTTTCCAGGATGCAGTGGCACAAAGGGAATTTCTCCAGTGTAAACTTTCCACCACTTTGGATATGTCTCATACTCCCACTCCTTGTAGTGTAAAGTTAAAACCCCCTCTGTTCTAAAGGAATAGTATGTATGAATGCACAGTGAGTGAAAGCATACATGGACTATTATTTGGAAATAGAACTACTGTTCTAAGTTCTGTTTTGCTTAATTATTCATGATTTACTACTTTAATTATGCATGAAAAACCTCAAGTACTTCTGAATTTTCTTTAGGCAATGCAGACACTATGGCATGCTAAGAAAGTTATATATTGAGATGTCTCTTCCTTCCATTAGTCATAAGGGAAACATAAATCACAATTCAGCACATAATTCTCTGCTTCTTCACACAATGATATAAAATTGATTGAGCACAATTACTTTGTACTCAGCATATTTACTGCTGTATAAAACTTTCTCTCAAAGAAAAGGCATCCAGGCACTTTTCTGAACAATAGCATTGTTAAACATTTTTTTGATGAGGCTTTTTGTGAAAACATGTTTTATCTTTCAGTTGTTTACAAATCACTTTAGCAGTGATTTGGGAAAGTGCTTTAATATGTACTAATGTTCCTTCTTGAGCAGGAACTTTACTTAAGTGCTTTTGTGAGCAGAATCCTGTTTATCTGTCCATTTATCTGAGTTTAAAGTGGGGATTTATTCTGGTATCTCAAAACACTTTGAAACAAAGCTACTGAAGGGTAGCATATAGATCACTTTCCTCATCTCTCCATCTGCAACATTTGTACTTCCTAACCCACCCTGCCCTATCCTTGTTTGCCACACACACACACAAGACACAGCACATGCTGTGATTGTACAAGACCATAAATATATATTTTTTCTTGGCTAGCCAGTCAACAGGCAGCCTGAGTGGTCAGTCAGCTGGTGTCTAATACAGAAAGCAACCCTCACGTAGCTGAACTTTGCTTTTCAACTCGCAGACCTAACCAAGGGCTTGGTGACTGAAGGGTCATTCTTCACAATTCTGTTGAATCTTTTTTGCTGTTCTCAAACACATGTTGGCTAACAGGTTCATATTTCTTTGTGGTGCCTGACAGACAATGTGGCCACAGAAATTTTGTTTCCCAATGAAGCCAAGGGTTAAAAACCAAACCCATGGACGTCAAACTTATGAGTCCTTGTATAAAATTAAAGGAAAAGGTAATCAATATTACCAAGCAAATTTTACAAGACTTACTCATATTAATGTTAGTAATTTTTTTTTAGTATTTGATCAGGTCTGGTAATGCTTTAGAATCAAATTGCAGAGAGGTTTGAGGGATGCAGTTTGCAAAGCCTTTTTAAAGTGTTACATTCCTTCAGTCTGCTCCTTGTCACTGTTAAACCTGAGTACTGTGCTTAATCTTGTTGATACTTGTGACTGCATGAGGAGGAAGTTAAGATTTTAATATTAGTTGTGATAGGGCTCTGTGCATAAAAATCAGCTTTAATCACTTTTGAATTAGTTCACTTATCCTGTCAGCAAATATTCCCCCTCTTTGATGCTCTCAGACTACTCTCTTCACTAATGGGGCAGAATAGAATTCTGTGGTTTCTGTGGACGCCCACAGAACTCTTCATTGAATTACTTTATTCAGCAACATTGTTCTCCAAAAAGAGAAAAAAGAAAACCCCCTGAAGAACAAGCTAATAATTTTGCATGTTTAATGACGACTCTGTTAATTTCACACAAACCAGTCAAAAGAAAAGGCCACTAGAGGGAAGTAAATCCAATACGCTCAAAGAAAAAAAAAAAAAAAAGCCTACTCTAAATGATTGTAGCTAACAGAATGGTTTGGACTTACAACAGCAGAAGATTTTGGTCTGTATTCTTAACAATGTATTTATAAAGAGGTCTTGCACTTCATGCAATGTGCATATCAAAACCATTAAAACAGTATGTAGGAAAAGACTGCATATAAAAAGGTAGTATCAACATGGGATAAATATGTTGTGTGGGTATAATTTATTGCACACCTGTATCTTTCACATTAGACACATACCAAATGCAAAAAAAATGGATTTAAACCAATATCTTTGGACTTCTGGAAAAGCGGTCCTTGTAAAAATGAATATATTTTTGTTGTCATGTCATATGCTTAATCTTGGATCTTTGTTTTCTATGAATATGTGCACAAACCTGCAGCCTCATGCAATAACTACTACCCATTTCATCAGAATTAAGATTATAAGGAAAGACTGCCAACAGTGAGTTTATAATAAAATCTCTGCAATGTTCCAAAGCTTTAGTTCTACAGCTTACTTTTCTGAGGTTGGATATTCTAGCTTTTTCTATATCCCTTCTTATTTATGACTAAAAGTAACTCAAAAAAGATGTCCATTTTTCTCTCCATACTTTCCATCAACAAAAAGTCTGTGAATTTTCTTCCACATTTCATACAACATTTCCATTTTTTTTGTCCTTTTAACTATATCGTCACCATGCTTATAGTTTTATACAACCACACAGCCTGTAAGCCTACAGAGATGGTTTTTTCTTTATAACTACATTTTATATACCACTCCATTTCATTTATTACAGTGCTTTCTCATGCAAAGCTGTCTTTTTATATCCAGATAAACTGACAGATATTCTGAAAATCTGGTCTTAAATCCTCTGAAGCCTTTCCAATAGCATTTTTAGTAATGTAAGAATTATTAAAGGGAATGCAAACAGTCTAGAGTTTACTGTCAGTGTGTCAAAAACTATCAAAGCATTGGTCTTTTCCCTGTTTTGAGTAAACCGCAGAGAAAATCTATATCCTTAACCCAGGGACAGACAACAGCAAAAGACATTATTTTTTAAAAGCCTACCACTTAAATACACATCACAAGCTGTGTTCACACAGCTGTTATCCACTTTAAAAATGAACTGTATTTCAGGTGACCTCCACCTGGGCGAGCTGGGTGACTGCATTTAATACCATGGAGTAAAACATCCAAAAGGAAGTTTCCACAGAGGAAGTTTCTGGCACCTCACTTTTTCCCTTTAGTGAGAAAGGAAAAGGGAGATGCAGGTTTCCAACATGATACAGTGCCTCAGTGCTTCAGGCAATTCTCAGTGCAAGGCCTATATATCATTAGGCATCTTATATAATTAGCTCTTCTGTTACCATCATGGACAGTGAGCGAGTGGGTTTTGTGCCTTTTCAAATCAATTTCCATGAATATTATTAGTATTACCATCACTGTCATTATTATCATCATCATCACAGCAAGCTGTTCATTTTTGTATGCCCAAAGGCAAATGAGTCATTACTTACTCATTGACAAAACTACTCGTCCCAGATACACAGGTAAGCAGATTTTTGCTAGGCTGATCAGTGAAAGAACCCAGGGCCTTCCCTACAAGTGGAACATAACAGGATGCTCCTGAACATTAACACTTTTACTTCGCAGAAACATATCATCAAATGTGTTCTACTCCAAACAGCAGTTCTGCCAGCTCAGTTCCTGTTCTGCATTAAACACTTCAGCTGCACTTGCAATGTCACTGCACAGCAGGTGAAAAACATTTCTGGAACAAATGTCAGCAAGGGATAATTCTGAAATAACCTTCTTGTCTACAGTTACACAAGCCAGAAGAGAGTAGTGCTATATGGATTGCATTGTTGCTATGATGCTGTTTCCTGGCACAGTAAGTATTTCTAAAGAAGAAAAAGTTGCAAAAATAAACAAAAAATAGAGCGCTCTTTTAGTTTCCCATGTTCCTCACAAAGATTCACCTTGGACATTAATTCAAACTGGAATGGGGGCAAGAAAAATCTCAAAACAATAATGCAAAGTTTACAATTAAAGGAATAAAAAAGAATCTGTTAAGATAGCTCGCCTGAGGAAATGGTTCATACAGACGCAGAAGAACATCACAGTGAGGCAGGTTGTATTAGTGCTATGAAACACAGATACCAAAGAAAGTGAGTTCACTTTCCCTCTGCCTTCGAATTGTGGAGCTGTAATGCATAACCTGTGGTGTTTTACTCTTGCAAAACTGAAGTTGCAAAAGCACCAGACTCCAGCCCTGATGAGCTACTGACACAGCTGGTCTCAGATGGATAAAGCCTGCTCTTAATTTTAAACAGAAAGGTATGGGTTTGTGCCCTGTGTAACAGGGTCAAGGGCCACCTGCCATAAGCATTCAATGCCCTCATCAGCAGAAGCTGAAAGTCCTCATGGAAGGCACTTAAAAACATTCAGCAGTCTGCAAAACCCCCTAACCACTGACCCAGGCTTCCAAGAAACGCAGGATCCCCCCAGCGAGTGCCCAGGTGGCAGGGACACGGCGACAGACACGCAGCACTGGCACTTACCGTCTTGGTCTGTGGTGACCGTGATGGCTGTGAACTGCTTGGGGGAGAAGCTGAGCTCCGAGACCCCGTTGGTGGCCTCGATCTCGAAGGTGTAGTTGGCGTGCGACACGAAGTCGAGCACGGTCACGGAGGAGTTGGTGAGCCCCGTGTGCCGGGGGATGAAGCGGATGCCTCCGCCGCAGATCTCGCACTGGCTGGCGTCTGACCCGCACTTCTTACAGACCACGCTGTAGGTGAGATCCTTCCTCCCGCCCGTGTCGCTCGGGGGGCTCCACTCCAGCATCAGAGCTGTCTCGTTGATGTTAAAAACCACATTCCTTGGAGCAGAAGGTGGCCCTGCAGAAAAGGAGAGGAAAGCCTGGTAAGCCAGTGTTATCTGCTTTGGAGAAAAAAATTGCCTTGAGGCAATTATTTGCAAATAAGAGCTACATTTCAGTGACAGATTCAATGTAAAATACATACAATCCTTGAAAAAAAAATGAACAATAAATCAGTGACATCATAAAAAGCTGAATAATCAAAATAACTTAGAATTAATTCAGAAAGAATTTAAGGCAACACAGAAAAGACTAGGGAACGTCAAATCTAGACTAGATAACACAAATTTTCAATAAATGGCTCTTGATGCTGTGGGATACTGAGGCAGAGCTCTAACCACAAAAATTATATCCTGATTTTATGTCTAGTAATGTAGGCTTTTCTGAGACTTAAAATCTTTGGCATTTTGTAAGAGACAAATTGAGTAANATATATAAAAATAAATTTATAGAGTGATCTAGTGGTTGCCCCCCTGTACTGAGCATTGGTGAGGCACTTCGAGTCCTGTGTCCACTCCTCACTTAAAGAAAGGCATTGAGGGGCTGAAGAATGTCCACAGAAGGACAATGGAGCTGGAGAAGAGTCTGGAGCACAAGACTGATGAGGAGCAGCTGATGGAGCAGGGGGTGTTCAGCCTGGAAAAAAGGAGGCTCAGGGAAGACCTTATTGCTCTCCAAATCTCCCTGACAGGAGAGTACNGAAAAAAAATGAACAATAAATCAGTGACATCATAAAAAGCTGAATAATCAAAATAACTTAGAATTAATTCAGAAAGAATTTAAGGCAACACAGAAAAGACTAGGGAACGTCAAATCTAGACTAGATAACACAAATTTTCAATAAATGGCTCTTGATGCTGTGGGATACTGAGACAGAGCTCTAACCACAAAAATTATATCCTTATTTTATGTCTAGTAATGTAGGCTTTTCTGAGACTTAAAATCTTTGGCATTTTGTAAGAGACAAATTGAGTAATAAATAAATAACAGCTTTGGAATAAAGACAAGAGGTAAAATTGTTTGTATTAGTTTCGCACTGCCAGATATTTCTTTCTATCCTTCACTGCTTATCCCCAGGGATTTCTTTGCTGCTGTTCATTAACAGGGTTAGGTGGCAACAGGCCAAGACTATTAGGCATAAGAAACAGTTTACAAGTTTTCTTTCTTTCCCACCTGGCATCTCATCAGCATCAGGATAACAGTGAAGACATCAACTTTTCAACTTAAAGGTCTAAAAGGATGATCAAGAGGCAGGAGAAAAAGTACTTTAAGGTTATGAGGAGAAATGCAAAGACAACAAGCAGGTGTTAGAGCTGTCTGTGCACTGCCAGAGAACCACAAGTGACCCCCTTCCAATTTCCCACTCATCGCACAACAGTCACGGAACGTCCAACAAGTTTTAAGTTGCTTGCTGACTTACTGTGTAGGATCACATGGAAACCATCTGAGGCTTTATATATATATATATATATATAAAAA
>VXBC01005601.1:132973-230264 GCA_013399945.1 Ploceus nigricollis | reverse complement strand
TGAGCATTGGTGAGGCACTTCGAGTCCTGTGTCCACTCCTCACTTAAAGAAAGGCATTGAGGGGCTGAAGAATGTCCACAGAAGGACAATGGAGCTGGAGAAGAGTCTGGAGCACAAGACTGATGAGGAGCAGCTGATGGAGCTGGGGGTGTTCAGCCTGGAAAAAAGGAGGCTCAGGGAAGACCTTATTGCTCTCCAAATCTCCCTGACAGGAGAGTACAGCCAGATGGGGGTTGGTCTCTTCTCTAGGGCAACAAGTGACAGAAAAAGGGAAATGGCCTCGAACTGTGCCAGGAGGAGGTTCAGGCTGGACATCAAGAAGAATTTCTTCACAGAAAGGGTGGCCAGGCATTAGAATTTACTGATCTCAGAGGCAGTGAAACCAAATTCCCTGGAGGTGTTCAAGAAACCAGGAGATGGGGCACTTAGTGCTGTGGTCTGGCTTACAAGGTGGTGATTGGTCTAAAGTTGGACCTGGTGATCTCGGAGGTCTTTCCAACCTTAACAATCCTATAATTCTATGATTCCATATCAGATTCCACAGTCTAACAGAAGAACTTTACCACCTAATTATTGTTTAGATAGGAATTAATGAAGGGGTAAAGGAAAGGTACAGATTGTTACAGGATATCTGAATCATCTCAATTTCTTATTGTATTACTCTTCCACTTAACATGTTTCAAGCAAGCACTTACAGATGTATGATTTTCAAAACCAATCTAGAAGTAATCCCAAAATAAAAATTATTATAAGAAACATGGACTTGGAAAAATGTGAGGCCTTGTACTCCCAGTGTTGATATATGTGAGATGACTGTGGTAAACCCAACTGCTGACCTCTGGGGTTTTGGGCTGAATGAGTTGAATAAGCATTATATTCGCAGCTCTCAATAAAATCACACTGCTTCACCAATGGTTAGCAGAACTTGGAAAACTTTCAGCTTGCTTTGCAGCTTTTGATGATTTATAAAACTGCCAACGGGACTTAGGCATAAAGTTTTGATTGAGACACTGGCAAAATTTTGAGTGAGCTTTTCCTTATTTCAGAGTTTCTTAAGCAGACTGAAACGCTACAAGAAACATTTGCAAATGACACCAGCTAATTTTTACACAGAGTGTAACATTCATAATTTTTAAGTGATTACTTTTATTTACTTATGTGGCATAAGCATGGGTATAAAACCTGGAATGCTTGTAAATAAAAAACCTGGTATTGCGTGGGAGTGCTAATGTGAGTAATAAACATTAAGCTTTTCTGTGGGCTGTAATTCAGCCACTTTTTCATGTCTGGTATTTACTTGTAACTTTTAATAAGAGAGTAATTAACTTTGCACTGAAATAAATGATGAGTTATCCACTGGATTTCGAGCACTTGATATTTAAAATAGATGGAAGTGTTACACTGCTTTGCAATTTTTTAGTGAATAAGAAAGTTTAAAATCTTTTGAATGGATGAGCATTTATTAATACATATATCTGTCCAGAGTTTATGGTTAATAGATCACCAACCTTCCCACAAAATAACTATGAGGATAACAGTTCTAGCTACTCTAGAAAACAGTCCTGATCTTAGAATAAGCTAAAAGCAGCACACATTACTTCAGCTTCAGCTTTTATTCTTTATATTCAGAAGACAGGAATAATTATGTTTCCTCTAAAACCATGCTGTGAGAATTAAATAATGACTGGATCTTAACAAATTCCCACTATTAAAACCATGGAGGAGTTTTAGGAATATGGAGGATGAGCCGTAATCGCACTTCCATATGTGCAGAACTTTAAGTAGATGAGTAATCCCCTTGAAATAATTGGTAATATTAATGCACGTAAAACTAAGCAGCTGTGTAATTGCTTGAAGGATTGGAGTCAGTGTTCTAAAACTCGCTTAAATTTAATCTTACATAAACTATAGATAGTATGACAACAGGTCATCACAGCTCAAGTTTTTTTTGATATTATTTCATCAATTTTGGCAGGCCCAAACAGGAATGAATATGAATCAGGGCAATAGGAGAGTTTTGTCTGGCTTTGTGGATTTTGATTTTCTATCAGATTTTCCCTGTACTATATGGAATGGCATCTATAGAAGAAGCAATACAGTAAATAAAATACTCTTTTAAAAAGATATTTTTTTCTTTTGTACTAGAGAGTGGAAGTTCTTATAGTCATGGTTCGTGACTTATTTCTCAGTTGTAAGAAAAATCACATACTCTTGTGCATTCACATTTCCGTGAAAAGGAAAACTATCAATTATGTTAGAGGTGTATTAAAGTATATGACTGTCCTCTTGCAAATGCAGGAAAAACCCGCAAACACACTTCATACTCAAGGCCCCTCACGCCAATTTGCATGAGGATTAAATAGCTTTTTAATTGCTGTTAAATTATGCCAGTTAAATTGTGATTTCATGCAAATATTAAGCTGTAATGACATGCAGTGAATCATTTACTAAGATTTAGAACTTGGAACAAAGAGAGACAATTAATTGTAATCCTCAGATTCAGCTAAATTATGTGTCACTGGGCTTTTATGAATGTGGCCTGATTGCTTTGTTATCATTTATAAATTATACAAAGATTATTTGGCACATTGGAAAAAGCTGGCAGCAATAACCCTTCTGCAGACATCTGTATGCAAAGCTCTCAGGGTTTTCCTTATATTGATTTTTAAGAAAAACAAGTATATTGGTGAAAATAAGGGATCCTTTCCTCACAGCAAAATTCATGACTTTGAGTTTTATGTGAAAGAATAAAATACAGTTCAGATGGATGAGCATTATAACAACATGCAGCTCTTCTGCTGAGATGGAACTCAGCCAGAGCATGAGTAATGTCTTTTGCTTCATTTACAAATTACAACGAGTAAGTATTTTGACACTTTCTGTGGAGGAGACTGGCGTGGATGTCTTATGGTGAAGCAGGTCTACTCTGAAAGCAACAGAGCTGAGTTTGTGCCTCATGCAGTGCTTTGCACCTCATCTTGTTTTATGTATTCTCTTCCTCTCTGAAGGCAAAGTGCATTTTCCTGTGGATGGAAGGAAGAGGAGCAAACCCAGCACTGCAGAAGTCTGGTGAGGGCAATGCAGTATTTTACACACTTGAGAGTGAAGACTGTCTGGAAAGCAAATTGTTACTTTTTAAGTAAGAACTGTCCGTTATACACTATTGGACTCTTAGAATTTTATGTCATTTGACTACTGAAGTTACAGCAGAAGGGCAAGATTAACCATCACTTTAGGATATTCCGAATCAGCATCTGGCTGTGCCCCTTGAGTTCATAATTGCATTTTGATATGTAGCATAGATAAATGGTGTCACTTGATGCAGAAAAACCAATGTTATACATATATAAATAAAACAAGAGAGGCAGTAAAGACTTTAAGTGTGTTGCCTGATTTTGCTGTTGAAATTCAGTGTTGACTTAAAAACAGAGGATACACTTCGTGGCAGAGGTTATTGAACAGAGCATAAGGTTGTCATGTTCAAATTGTTTAAGCATAACATTAAAAGAGAGGCATTCAGACAACTCAGACAACAAATATAAGCCTGCCTGACCTTGAAAAGATGGATCAATTCATCCAATTACTTTATAGTGGGAAATGTTAGACTTTATGTACAGAGTAATCAGACAGGGGATTAGATATGATGCTATTTGTTGCTCACTGTGTATGCAGAGATTTCTGATAGAGTACTTGCATATGGCAAAGAAATACAATAAGAAGGAAGAGTAGCAGTGAAAGATTGATAAGAAGTGTAAGTCAAATGAAAAGAGCCTAGGAGAAGGAGATTAACAATATATTCTAATGTAATTTTCATTCCTCTTATTGAAATTAGATTTCTATTATGGTGTTCCACAGAATGAACACTCTCCTCTACAAAATGCAGCTATATAAAGTAAAAATGGGAGCTGTATAATTTTGTAAAAGCACACAGTACCTTCACAGAATTAATCAAAGTGGATTTGAAGCTCATCTAAAAGAAGTGGATGCCTGTCTTAAATCAAGGTGGGTTTTTTTTTTTCTATAATGCTACATATGCAAGTTTCTCAGTACTGAGGGAGAGCTCTGGAGTGAGGAATACTGCCAAACCCCATACTGCCTAACCCTATACAGGAATGAAAAGAGAAAACAAAATATCTGTCTTAAGCATATTACCCTGCAGGACATGGGGGAGCAAATAAAATGGGCATCAATAAAGTCAGTCAAAATGTTTGAACATGAAGACATTTGTAAGGGGAATCCACTGCTCATTCTGTGTTTCAAGAATATCTCTCCCTTCAAAGGTCCCAAGAAAAATTTCTGTTTCTTATGCCATGTCTCATATGTCAAGATAGAAATCTGAAAATGAATATGGAAAATGCAGATCTTTCCCAAAGGTGGTAATGTAAAAATGGCATTTCATTTCTGCACAGCATTTTCTGTCTATTTAGTCAAAGTTCTTCATTTTCTTAAAACTTTTCAACTCCTTTTATTAGGAGTTTGGAAGGAAAAATCTAAATTCCACTCATATCTGTATCTTTGTTTATTAAATTCAAATTAGCCACATCTGCACAGATCCACCAAAAGCAGTGAGGTTGTATTTATGACAGAAACATAATTTTAATAACTGAGAGACTAATTTGAAAGCAGCAGGGCTAAAGATATCACTTAGGGAATAACTTGGCCTGAAGACTCTCCATTACTGCTGATGTGCAAGGTAAGAACACAGTCTGCCTGTGAAGAGCTTCAGTGTCATTAGCAGAGCTGACAATTAGTGAAATAATCATCATTGTAGGTGTAAGATGAATACATCTGCTGTGACAATCAATGAAGTACTGATACCTTGCAGCCTAGGCTGAATGGGAGACAGTGCATGGTGGCACTGAACCAAGAAACCAGAATGTGCTTCACTGTCTCCTTTATTTCTTCCTTCTCCCAAGCTGAGGTGAGATGAGGCACTGATATCCTGTTGTGGCTGATTTCTGCCCTGCCTCACCTCACTCAGTTGCTTTGGCTGACATCCTCAGCAGGAATGTGGAGGTCTGGCACCAAGTTTTTCCTGACAATTTTCACCCAAAATAGCTCTCTGCACTTTTGTTAAGAAATCAGCAGGGTGTTGAAGTAACTGCACTCTGATGCCACAGGGCTCTCATGCTCCTCCCTACCTTATCAACATATCAGGGTATCAGGGCTTAAAATTGTGCCCTGAAAGATAATTATGGAATCATAATGCCACATTTGAGTAACTTTTTCAAAGAACTCTCTTTCGGCAATGTAAAATCAATGACTTATAAATAATGTGGAGCCACATCTGCATAATGTATGAGTGAAACCCTCTTCCCAAGCATGGAAGTGTCAAGAACACCTGGGATGCTTTGGCTCTGGGAGTAAGTTTTTAATGGCCTGTGCTTGTGGCATTGATTTGAGTGGAATTATTTGTAATCACCATTTTCCTGTGGGAAGCCTGAAAGGATGCTGTTTATTCCCTCACATACTTCATGCAAAATGCCAGGCCTGTGTGCTCTGCTCCAGAGTGAGCTGGGACTGGGGGACATTCTCTGAACCCTGAGCCCCTGAGGTATCCAGAGGCTGGGACTTACCTTCCCCCTGAAAACCCTCTGGTTAGATTAAACAGTTTTCTGCCTTGGGTCTGAGGAGTGCCATTTTTAGCGACCATCACCCTCACGAAGTGGATGGACAATGTCTTGGTTTTGGTAATGACCTCAGTGCCTATGAATTTGTAAATCAGCTTTAAATTATCAGGTCTATTCCAAATTTGCCCAGTCCAGTGTCATTGGAAAAAGCAGCATGAGCAGAGGAAGAAGCTCAGTTCAGTCAGCTCAGTTATTTTTTCATGATGCTGCGTAAAACATCCCAAAACACAGCTATGCACTGATGGTTATTGCAACAGCACTTTGTCTTTAGGGCTTTATCTCTTAAAAATTTTGTATACTTAATCTCTCAAAATACTTTAAGAATTTAACATGTTGGTTTTCTAGAATTCTCTTAACTGTGGCACAAAAAGCACCAAGATCAAATCCTCCACCAAAAGAATTAATAGAGTGTTATACCAAAACCTGGGTGTCTTAGAGGATTCTGCAAAGTCTGTAATCACCTTTATTAAAGAAGTGATTTTAATAGCCTTAAAAGATAGTATTTTACACACAGCTTTTCAAATACTGCTGTTTGTCCCAGTTTTGAGATTAAACAGATATAGTTGCTTTACAATCAATAAATTAATCCCAGTGGGTAATGAACCACGAATGGAAATCTATACAAAATGTTTTATTAAGTGATAAGAAAACTTATGCTATGTATTTCTAGACATAAACCCATTGATCAAAGTAATAAAAATCTCTTCTCAGAATTTCTGCCCCCAGAATGATGGACATCAGGTTTGTCTTAAGGACAAATTTAGGTTAGTCAAATATCACAAAATTATGTATTCTAAAATTCATCCCAAAAAATCTAATGAACTTCCATTATCACAGTTGCATAAGAGGGAATACCTCTCTGTTAAAAGAAGGTGATGGTGCAAAAGGTTCAAATTACATCTCATTCTGATTTGATATATTTTTTTTCCTTTCTAAAAATTATTTTCTTGTCTTTTTTAGAGCATTTAGTTTTTATTTGGTTGTGTGGGGATATTTGATACTTTTCATTTAAATCTTAGGCGACAGAAGAGCATGTTATATCAGTTTTTTTTCTTTACATGACTCCAGCTTTTTGAAAGTTTTTGCACCAGCTAATTTTCAAGTATATAAAATGCACATTACTCGTAGTGAAAACACCACATTGTTATCTATATGACAATGATTACACTTCCTCCTCCTATTATATCTCAGAATTACAAGTTCAAAAGTCACCAAACTAAGAAACCTGGGTACATTTAGGGTTATCTAGACATTAAGCAGAAATGTCCTGTTTGAATTTTGATTTAAAAAATCTCTTGATTAACAGGAATGGAATGCTTCACAAACTCATAGGTTTTTGGTTTTTTTTAAAACAAAACCAAATAAAGGAGGCAACAGAACTGCCAACACTGGTAATGATCAGACTTACGGGTACATGCCATAGTTGGTGGGTCCTTCTCAGCTCTGAAATAACCTTTCTCACACTGACAGACAGAAGTTGCTTCTATGTGAGTCAAACTGTGTGGAGGGCACTTGGAGCACTTCACATTTCCAGCAAATGCTTTATAGAATCCAGGCCTGCAAGCTGCAAAGTAAGAAGATAAGTTTCATTAATAGAAGAAAATTTTGGTCATAAATAAAATCTGCTCCAAGCAATAATAATGCTGCTTCTTCCTTTCTGATATTGATGCTTTGATGATACAATTTTTGACATTCTTTATTTTTGTATATGGACTTAAGAGAAAACAAAGAATCTGTTCTTGGTATATAATGGGGAATTGTTAAGAAAGATAACTCCCCAATTTTTAGTCAGTCCTCAGTACTGCTTGAAATTGTCTCTAAACAACTTCACTACTATCACTAAACATTATCTATGCTTTATCTACATGTATTAACCAAAAAGAGTGAGTATAACTTCTATATCTGCCAGAGTTGTTTATATGGCTTCCTTACTGAAGTAATGGACAACTGGCAACACCTAAAATATTTACCCCCACAACCCCTTGATGAGACAGAGATGACACCCCTGGTGTCATCAGATGGCTGGTCTGACTTGCCTACAGCACCCCAAGAAACCTCTGACAGCAGGGCCACATCAGCTGGTCCCTGCTCGCACCAGAGGCTGGAGGATGAGGAAGGGATGAAGGAAGAGATGAAGGAAGGAGACGCTGACACCATCCAGCACAAACCTGCCCAAGCCCGAGGCTCTCCTGGGGTTAGGAAGCAACCTGGAGAGCAGCCAGCCCTGGGACAGGGAATGTTGGGATGCTCAGAGCTCATCACTTCCCCAGTTACTGGGAGCCGGGGTCCCTGCTGTTCTTAACCACAGCACAAGCTCACAAGCCTTTTTTTTGCTGGCATTTAAAGCAGAAACAAGTCATTAAAATAAATCTTATCCCAGATCTCTTGGGCATGCATACTGAGATATTATTTTAAAATCATGCTCAAACTTCATCACACACATTTAAACAGAGATTTCTTTCTTTTCCTGCCAGCTACCAAGCTGCCAAGCACGTGTTGCAGCTTCTGTCTTCTGGCTTCTCCATATGAAAACATTAAAAATTAAAGAGCAACTCAGACATGTGCAGATTTTTAAAGGCTCCTTTTCCTCTTGACTCCTCCAGCAGTACAATGGAAAACAGCACTATAAATATAATTTTGAGGTTCCATGTGGCTTTTTCTCACTTTGACATATTCAAGACTATTTTCTTTACACTGCTAGAGGAAATAGGCAGTACTTCCTTTTCTTGTAATAAGATAGAAAAAGATTTAAAATTAGGTGTTTTTTAAAAGTACCTCAAAGTATGCATTTAATGGATTCAGTGTCAGTTCATATTAATTGAGATATTAAAAAGTATCAGCTCATAGATAACATATACAGGATCAATTTTTCTTCTGATTCCAAAGGCCTTTCTTGATATAAAAGCAGTTTCAGTAGTAGTTGAATAAAAAGGAGTAAGATGACACTGAAAAAGATAACACTTGATTGCCTCTCAGAACCCAAGAGCCAATTTTTCAAACGCAATTTCAAGAGCTTAATTTTGACCCAGCAATTTCAGCAGTTCTCCTCCCAGTGTGCTGTTCTGACTTTGCTGAATAGACATTAGGGAGGTATCCTGCCCTGCTGTCACTGACTGGGGGAAAAAAAAAGGATTTCTGGTGTTAGAGATAAAAGGGGTGGGAACAGCAGGGATTTTCCCCTTGGAAGCAGGCGACTGGTCTGATGCAGTTGTGATTACAGTGAGTGGCAATTTTCCACTGATTGGAAAGGCAGCAGGTTTGGTGCAGGGAAGAAGGCAGCACTGTAGACACAGGCTGTAGGCACTGACTCCTCTCAGCATTGCTGGAAGGAAGAGAGGAGGTAAGGCAAAACTGGGGGAAGGGTGCTTGCCTGCTCCCTCCTTATCTTCTCATGGCCAAATCCTGCCCTGATAAATATTAAATTCTTGCTTTATTTCATATGTGACATTTGTGACTAAAGGGCTGACAATTCCAGATTACAGTTTCATTCAAAGCAAAATGAGCGCTCTTTAAAATCCTTATTACTTCTGAAATTCATGTCTGTCAGTTCTGAAATCATTCCTTCTTCCCTTTTGTCCCCCAAAGAACAAATTACTTTGGATCAAAAGAAACACAGATTTCTCTTTCAAGAGCAATATTTTGTATAAAATTCCAGAAATTCATTATTTCAAAATAAAACTCAGGGAGAAGATTTATTTCTAATTAAAACAAAAAGCAAATGTTTTATTCTGAAATGGTAGTCTCTATTGTATTTAAAGCAATTATGTTTTTGACGTGATAAGTCTTTTAAAAGAAAGCACGTACATACTTATGGAAAAGGTGGAGGGAAAAAATAAATGGATTAAGGTAGATCATTTTACTTCTTCTGAAGTCAGCTCAAGTACATCTATTCCTTAAGTCAAGTACGTATCAAATTCTGTGGCAGAGAAGCTACAGGGATACCAGGAAAGCTTTCAATTGAGAGGTTTACAAAGGTATTAACAACCCACTCCTCACCCAAATGCAGAATCTCACAATCATGATTATTGATATTTTCAAATAAAAAAACAGCCCTTCATAACAAAATAAAATAACATAAGCTGAAAGCCCCAAAATGATCACAAGCTTGGGAAAACTCATCCCTCTGGATAACTCAGAGCTGACTGCCAGCATTCATGGTGAAAGAAAATAAACTGTTACTGTGTCAAAGTGCTGTCTTAAATACAGCACTTCAGCTGCTATACATATCTAAGCTTGGACTCTGATAACAATTATTGTCTTTCAGTGGCAAATTAACCAAAATAATTACTAAATTTACGATTTTCCACAGAAAATCTGCAAATGATTTCTAGATGACTACCCAAAAAAAGAAAAAAAAAAGGTTTGTTTTTATCTGTGTTACCACAGAGTATTTTTTCTACCTTCCAAATCACAGGGTGACATCTTGTTTCCCCTAATGTTTTCTACCAGAAGTGACTTTGTGAGTTAATGATTATAGGAACTGTATGAAATTTGACTTTTGTAAAGCCTGGGGAAAGACAGTATATTGTCTTAAAGGTTCAGTAATTAGCAGGGTATCTGAATGAACAATTCAAAGACACTCCAGGTTTCTCCAATGAAATATGAGTGACTAGGCACTGATAATTTAATTGGCTTCATAAAAGATGATGCATCTATAAATGTGCTTTACTGCACATTGCACCAGGATTTGACTGTGAGTTTTGGAAACTACAGAAGTTTCATAACTGATTTAATTTTCCTTATTTAATGTTGAATAGAAGGGATTTAGTTTTATTTGTTTACTCCATGGCCACCTGAGGGTCTTTTGAATTGCCCAGTCCAGTAAACAAGACCATGGCTCCATCACTCCAAAACACAGCCGTGGGCTCTCTTGTGGAAGAGTCTTTACTGCTCGAGGCTCTTACAGCCATTAAGTTCTTCCCCAGCCTCAAGGTGTATAATATACAGACATAAAACTCAGGAAATAAAAATGCAGCAGTCATCTGGTCATAAAATCTTGTTCCTTAAAAAAAAAAAAAAGCAGATTTTCACTGCTCTGTGGGAGCACATCGTTGTCCAAGATTCCAGTTTTCAGTTGTTTCAGTTTCCTAACATCTGAATTGACCACTACAGTTTTAGTTGAAGATGAGTCCAAAGGAAACTTAGGAGCAACTTTTAGGCATTGTCTGACACTGTTGGTCTGTGGGTGGGAAGGTATTTGTCATGAAAATGGATTTTTTATAGCTTGCTGAGAACTCATCCATCAAATTAAATCAAAGAAGACTCTGTTGTCATTTACAATGAATGGCAACCGTCAGTAGCTGTGGAAGAGGTGCTTTAATCTTTCTGAATCACACACTTTGCTATGCATTTCCACCTCATACATTTTTTTATCCTTGCTTACTGGATCCCACTAATACCCTGTGAGACTGGTATCTTTCATATTTGTTATATTCTGAATTATTTCAATTTTAAAGTCCTCTTACCCCTCTTCTATCTGCTTACTTTATAAAAAGGGCAGTCCAATAAGGCCTGTTCTATTCTACCACCATGCAGAAAGAAGGAACTATGATATTACTTTAACCAATTTATATTTTAATAGAAGTGTCTAGAAAAGATAGAAAAGAACATGAAAAAAGAATGCAATGAAAGTTGGATGCTCTGTATTAAAAAAGGCAGAATACAATCAGAAAATCAAGATTAGAATATTACAGAATTAGGACAATAAAGCTATGAGGGTAACCTTTGATTGTGAGCACTATCTGGTTAAATAATCTCATCTTTCTCACATGATTCTTGTTTTATTCGGGTCATGAATGGACTGTGAGGGGGATTCACTTTGGGTCGTGTTCAAACTGATAGTGAGACTGTGCAGCATGAGTTGCTAGAAACCTGAGGAAGAATCCAGTGGAGGAAGGCCAGCTGTCACAGATTATGAATTATCAAACATGCTGGTTAGTTCAGACTACAAAAATAAAAGACATCATGGAATTGAGAAAGCAAAGCTTTAGTTTGATTTAGTTCCTACACAGAGTAAGGATGGGACAGGTGACACCCCTAAAAAACTTAATGACAGAATGACCCAGCTTTGGGGGGACAATAGACTGATCTCCCTTTGTCATTTGCAATAAACTTGATAATTAATATTTCTAGCTGCTATGGTCTGCACTTAAATGCATGTGTGTTCAAATGCTGCAGTCAGTCTCTTCTCTTGCCAATATCTCTGCTCTCTAATATTTCTGTTCTTAGATTTGGAGAACTGATAGGAGCATTACTCAAACCCTTGACTTTAGAGAGGAGCAAGGCAGAGGAGACAAAAAGAGGCAGGTATAAGGCTGCTTCTTCAAATATGACTACATAATGACAATAGGCAAATGAAATTAAAAATTCTTCCTCTTTGTGCTTTTTTCTTCCCCCAGTGACTTTTCTGTCATTCCCACATTTCAATATCCAATGGAGGTTTTTTAATGAAAAAATTGTTAGAAGAAATGACAAAGGAGATAATTGCCACCTATCAAACAGTATTTTCAGATCACATCAGTGCAACTTTTCTCTGTATAAAACACTAGTTTCAATACAATAACTTGAACAATTATTCAGGTCACATAGGATGTTTTAAAAGAATCTGAGGTTTACCAAAAAATACATACAGACAAGATACTAATTATATTAATTTTATCACTGCCTGTCATACTAGGTACAATCCAACAGCTCATCAAAGAGTGGGGGGCTGTGCTACACAGCCCAGGTGAATCCTCTTCTGCACAGACTTATTTTTGTACTACAAAAACAAACAAACAAAACCCCTAAACAAAACAAAAACGAGCATCCTAAATGATAGACTAGAATTTAAGAATATGATTCTAAATGCATAGGTACTACTCAAAGAAAGAGATGGAAAATGTTTTCAATCTTGATAAACTCTTTTTCACTTAATTCTTAGAACTAGGTGATTTTTATTTTTTTTTCCAGACTAATATAGTAAATAAAACTTACTGCTACAACAGATAGATGGCATGTAAGTGTGTTCCACTGAATACAGAATTAGCAAATTAGTGTTCCACTGAATACAACAAACCAATACAAAATTAGCAAAATAAGCACCTGAAAAGAGGTTCATTTCACTGAAATATCAAGCACTGAAATCCAGATAAAGACAATATCCATAAAAAAAACCCTGTTCATAACTCAGGCTACACAGCTGCAAAGAGGGGCTGCACCCTTTTCAAATTACCCCTTAAAATGTTTTATGAACTGTACTCATGAATCAAAAGAGATTTTTTTTTAAGAAAAAGTTGCTATGTTGCAACTTCCAGCAATTTTGTGTGGTTTTTGTTCAGATACTTCTTCCCAAAGTCTCATAGAAGTGCTAAGTGACAAAAATGGCTGCAAAACTGAGGTGGTTTATCAGTGATGGAAGAAGAGAAAGAAAACCAATGGGATGCACCTTCACTGATTTGTGCTGCTGACTCTGTGGTGGAGATCCCTGAAGTCCAATAAACTGGTTGAGGTGGGAACTACAAATACTCAAATGCACTGCTCCACACCCAAATTAGTCTTTATTTCTGTCGATATTTTATGGATAGACCCTATAGAAAAAACAATTGCACAATTAAACAGATTTAATAAACCCTTAAAGGAGACAGTAAAAATACTGTTTTCTACACTGCATAATTTTTAAAGGAGCATCACTGCGTTTTAGGAAGATAGTGAATGAAAGGAATCAGTCAGGCTAATTAGGGCACACAATAGAAATGGTAATCAAGGAACATGACAGCAGAGAAAAAGAAGGGAAGTAATTTCCTGCCATATATCAGTGCATACTCCTGGGATCAGGAAGGTCTGCAGGAAAAGAATGGAAGGAAAAAATCATTACAGCTACAAGCAGCCATCTCCAGCATCTCTAGTAATCACCTTTAAACAGAAAAGGAGAAATGTAACCCTGAGAACACTTCAGGACAATGCAGAACTTACTGAGTCCTCAAATCTGTTCTCAGTAGCTGTGAAAACTCTATTTTACAGTAATGCTTTATTTCATTGTTCTTTTTTACTTTCTAATCATTGTTCCATTGTTGAAATTAGCTGGAAGGACTTCTCGGTGGAAAGGATAAGGCAGGAGTGTGGTAAGTTTCTCAGCACTGTAGTGAATGCAGCAACAAGAAATATTTATTGTAACTACAGAAGGAACCTGTGTTTGTTGGAATTTCTCTATATTATTTTAAGAGGAATTAGTGTCCAACTTCTCTTTTCATAGAACCTTTCATGCTCCTGTGTGCCGCTGAGGACTAACCTATCAGAAGACACTGCAAACAGGCATTAAGACCATACCAAGTATTTTCTTCTGCAAGAGGAAAAAATGGTCTGAATAGATCAGATCCATCTTGTGGCTAATTCCTTTGCACATTATCTATCTCCTGTATCTGTTGGTGAGATCAGTTACAGAATCATCATCTCCTGGTCTGAACATAATAACCAAATGCTAGAAAAATCCCTGCCACTATTAGAAAGATTTAAAGTGCCTTCGTACTAGATACATGTACAAAAATTGCCCATCTGTGGAGAGCAGTGTGTCAATCATATTATATCCTTATTACATACATTATATTAAATGCTATCATATATGTGTTATTCTCCCTCTCTGTCCCTTTTATTGGGACACAGAGGGAGAATAACACATATTATTATATATCCCATAAACTGTAGCTTCTGTCGTCCCTCTCCCCATTTTTTCTCCTTCTTCCCCCCAGTATGTGAAACCTTTCTGTTTTCAGCTCTGAATATATGATAAGTAGTTAGTCATGGATTTCTTTTTTTCCTGTGCAGTAACAGCCCCTTGGAATCTGCAGATGAACTTTTCTCTATCCATAACAAATTAATCTGCTAGCCTGGGTTAATTAATTCCTGTGATAGCCATTACTCAATTTGCCATGCACATGGGGTTTTTTTGAAACCATTTTTTTTCTGAGGCTGTTTCCACTTTTGACAAAGACCAAAACTTCCAGCCTAAGTGTCGTTGACGTACAGACTGATTTTCTGTGTGAAAATAGGAATTTACCAGAGCTGTTCTCAAATAATTAGTGTCACTTGGCTTCCTGTCTCCAAAAACACTCAAGGTGAGCACTGAGATCCTACAAAAGCTCCCTCTGCCATGACTTACTACTAGATAAGCTTTCTAGAGAAGGCAGACCTTGAAGGAATGGAATATCCTTACAGGCAGTTATTAACAATAAAAATCTGAAGTACAGTGCAATCTCCATTTACAAGGTTATAGTTTCTTGTTATGGCCTTATTATAAGATTGCAGATTTTAATGGCTTAAGATCTAAAACTAAATTTTTTGGGGGTCACTGCTTTCACTACAGCAATTATTTTGATAATAGATCAGCTAAAGTGATGCAATATTTTCTTCTCTGTGCAATTATTAATGTAAATAGCAAGATGCAATAGCAATGAGAAAACAATTTAACCCACTTTAACAATACTTTAAATAAATCAATATTTAAAAGGAGAGGCTTAAAATCATGCTTGCATTTTTAATTATGGTTACCAAAGATTGTACATTCAAGAACAGATTTTGAATGTGTGATTTATTTAAGGCCCTGCTTTATTTGCAGGTACAAGTCAGGAGTTTGGGCACACAGACAAAATTACTGTAATCCTGGGGAATATTTAAATGCCCCAATCCAGACAGGTAATTGTAAAGTTGGATAATTCATATGCAAAAAATGCTGAAATGTTCTTATAAAATCAGGCATTGGGCCTTTGAAATAGAGTCCTTTTGGAGGTGTTTGCAGAAAAGCTCACAAGCTTGATTTTTAAAGACACTAAACATGATTAGTGATTCCCAGACTATTTCAGTTCTGACTTACCATTGAAAATAAAGTACTCATGCCCCTGTGAGAAGCAAATACAATTTTCTTTTGTATTATCTTTGAATACCCACAAGCTCACAGGCAAATAATCTTGATTATTAAAAATTATTTTCAACCCATCTTTTTGCCTTCTACATCACTGTACTCAATTTTATGTAATCTTATTCTATTCTATCATTGTTTTAAGACATAAGAGTAACACAATGTGGTACTTGTGAACAAAAATTCTGTGATTTATGTCAGCAACTAACACAGTATTCAAATACCTATTTTGCCAGGGAACCAACACATAAAATTCTGTAATTAGTTCATTTAAGTTTTCCTTTTCCTCACATCCACGTAGAATCACTTAGTAGTAGTAAAATTAGTAGTAGAATTAGTAATAGAATTACTGTAATTTGGGGCAGTACTTAGCCCCAAATTACAGTAACTATTTAATTGTATTTACACAGGTACAGATGACACCAACACTCCTGGGGGGTTTTTTTGTGGTTTTTTTTGGTTGGTTGGTTGGTTTTTTTCCATAAGCAAACATTGCCAACTTCTCCCAACCCATCATCATATTCAGATTAATGTGAATTTCAATGTATAGGCAATACCTTGGTAACCCAAGGGAAAGCTCTGACTACTGTCTCAAATATTCATCTGCTGGCCTTCTAGGACAGGAATAAATCCTTTGATGATGCAAATCCAACCCCATATAAATAAAGCAATCAAAAAAATCAAAAATCATGAAGGTGCCCTTTAGCTGAACAGGGTTCTAATTTGTGTTTCACTGAAGTAGTTATGTGGGATAAATCTTCAATCCTTGTGTCTAGAATATTTCACATGATTGATGACAAGAATCAGAGTTAAGCATTTCCACTGAACACATTGATATTTCACAGGAATCTCACAGAGATGAACCATGGCTTTAATATGAATTCTCAAATAATCAGGCTGATATGAAAAATGTTTCCTCCAGTAAGACTTCTAGTATGGATAGAGATATTTGAGCTTAAGAACACAGGTAAGTATTACATAAAAACATATTAAATCTGCATAAAAGTTGACTCTTTCCTGAAAGCGCTGAAGAATATCAGAGAGGCTTATTTCTAGTTTTCAACTCTACTGGATGCACACTGCAGTGTTAAGTATTTTCCAAATGAAGATAATAACACTATCCCCATCCTGAAAAACCCCAACCAAAGCCTTAAGCTTGGAGAGGTCAGTGGGACTTATTCAAGATTTTCTAGCAGTTAATTATCCTGACTACAGGTGCCAGGCCCTCACATGCCACAGGCCAGGTGGGGCTGTAGCTCTTTAAATGAGGAGCCAAACACCCCAAAACAGCACCATAAGGTCATCTTACAACTGAATTTATTTATTCTTTTATTCCCACTTTTCTTCACAGCTGCAAACATACAATTAGACAGAGATTTGGCATGAAACTGACCTTTTAACTACAGACTGTTTAGCTAAAAAATTATTTTTTTAGAAGTTATTAGCATCGCCTTAGTTAGGACTGTGTGAATACGGTATCCTGCTATTTTTAAGTATGTAAATTCACATGACAGTTTTCATTCTGAAAGAAAAATGTTTAAAGTTTTAAATAGGCATACGTGGTTTTGGTAACATTTCAGGGTAATCACACAACTAAAAAAACTGGCAACAAATTTTCTATATCATTTTAGATATTTGACCAATGATTAGACATGTCTGGAATAATCCCTCAGTCAAAAGAAAAATAAAATTCAGAATGAGGATTACACAAAAATCTACTGATGCTGCACTGCCATTCCTCATCAGATTGTCAATTTAATTCTGGTAATGTTTAACTCCATTTCAGCTTTTAAATACTTGTTAAGAAGTGTGCAGGACAGAGAACTTTTGAGTTGTTGAATATCTCTGTTCTAGCTGAGATGTGGACACATGACAGGAATAAAGGGAGCTACAGCTCACTCACTGATCTATGGGCTCTGGTTGTGTCTCAGTCTTCCAGCAGTTAACATTACATTTATTTCACACCTAGGGGTGGCACATTGCTTGTATGTGGTCAATTTTCACCTTTTTCCTTCACTTACATTCACGTTTCTCATACTGTGAGCAAAATGACTGCGAGACAAAGGTCAGGAGCTACAATTCTGACAGTAAATGAGACACTGGTGCCTTCATTCAGTATTTGGAACTGTAAAATTCAGGAATCTGTGTTCATCTAAAGAGTAACAATGGACTGCACCATTTGGCATCTTTTTTATTTTATAGGCTAATTTTTTCAATGGAAAACCCAAGCAAGACAAACAGCCACTGTTAAACTCAGCTACAATAATGTAACCACACTTGACATGAACACTTTCAATCACTATAAAAAGCAACATAGCCACAGATGTTTGGTTTTAAAAAAACTAGATACATGATATAGAAACATATATACAAAACTACATTCATTTTATTTGGGAATAAAAGAAATATTTTTAGAGAGTCAGCCATATGAGAAATGGCTGAGGGATCTGGGGGGGTTCAGCCTGGAGAAAAGGAGGCTCAGAGAAGACCTTTTCACTCTACAACCACATGAAAGGAGGTTGTAGCAAGGTGGGGATCAGTCTCTCATGTAAAATATGACAGGAAGATGAATTTGGTAATTCAACCCAAAAATTGAATTTGAATTTGGGTAACTCAACCCAAAAAAACTGAAATGGAGACCTTTCCGTTAGATGATGCTTAATGCCATTTATGTGGTGCAAGAACTTTTGTTATGAAATGTAACATTGCTTAAAACAGAAAGATTACCTTATTATATTATTATATTACCTAAGGACAGTAAATAACAATCTTTTTGATTTGTAATTATTACAATGATAAATGTTTTAGGGTTCAATGGAAGCAGAAGCTTAGGTTGAAAATGGAAATCAATATGAAATTAATACATCTCATCTCAGTTATTAATTTGCATCTATACATTTCAAACCTCTCACAGCTGATAAAGAGAGGCCTGACTGGCAGTCCAATTAAGAAAGGCACAGGACTGGAGCTATAGGTAATTTCATTTACAGTAGCATTGGTCTGGGAAAACATATACATCATCTCTGGTATTATTCTTGATATCAGCTCAGGCTACACACCTATAATATTTCTAATAATTAGGGATTAATTACACCTTCTCTCCATCCTCATCTCCCTTTCCTCCACCATATATTATAAATTCTGTACTTGCAGAATGGATCCTAATCTTTATGTTCACATATAAATGCCACACATTCAAGGCATACAAACATCCCACAAAGAGGCCTGGCAGGTTGTATCTCTGCCACTTTTGATAATATTTGGAAGAAATCAATGACCTCAGATACTTTTTTTTACAGAAGGACTTAAGACAGCATTTAAAAGCTGTAAGAACAAAAAGAAGTCAATACAAAGAGGATATCCATGAGTTACTGTGATATATTATTGCTGAAATATAAAATTAGAAGCAACCTCTGTTCAGAGACACATTAAGTGTTAGCCTTCATAGTGCCTCTAGTATCTCCTCCATTATCCCAATTAAGTCTTTAAAATTTCATCCCTAATATTCCAACTGCTTGTTTATAGACTGCTTTCTACTGCAAAACTGAAGTACATGCAATCTTAACAACGTTTGTGGAATAATGAGATTTGAATCAACTATGAGACTCCTAATCTTAATTGGCAAGAGGTGTGGGAAGATGGAAAATCTTCTTTCCCTATAATCTAATCAAACTCAGCAGTATCAACTTCCATAGTGCAACGTCAGCCTTTCCCCTGAAGGGCTGAGCAGAAGGTTAGGAAAAAATTAATTGTAAACATTAATGTAAATACCAAAAGTTCATACTGGTCACCGTAAGTAAGCCACCTCAGCAACATTTGTGCTTTCTCTTCTACTCTCTCACTTGTGTTGCTGGTCCTGCTTTCAGCATCCCACCCCAGCAGGCTGAAGCAGGAGCTGTATTTTCCCAAGGAGTGAGTTGAAAATGGAAATGTTTCCATGGGAAGCCCACAAGAACTCAGAAATCAGAACCACTACAAACTCATCTGGTCAAAGTCAAAAGCAGGGGGAACTTTAAATTCCATTCTTAATTCAGAATGAAAATATTTCTGCAAAAGTTTTTAGAAGATATTCTCTGATAGAAGGAAGAGGAAAGAACTCCTGTGGTGGTTGTGACAAACTGGAGTTTAGGACTGTGCTGATATTGCATTACAGCTGCAACAACCCTCCTCTCCTTGATGCTAATGCTCATCTGGTGTATCAAGAGTCAGGACACTGGGGAAAGACACAGATTGTCCCTGCGTCCTCATGAGCAGCAGTCACAACTCACCTCCAGCAAGATGGAATCAAGCTCATCTGAATTCCTAAGCGCTCGCTTTGATGCGGGCCACGAAGATGAAGAGTGGGGTTCAGTACAATGTGGCAAATAGGAGGAATCATCCTGGATAATCCCCTCTCATAGCCAGTAACAAAGGGCTACAATTAAAAAAGTAACTTGACTTTTCAAAAACAGATAAAAAGAAGGCACTCTCTTCACACCACAAACAGCAGTAATCCCTTTATGGCTCCTTGAGTCTACATATGCAAGTGTGCCTAGATTTATAAAAACAGCCTGAAACCATAAAAAAGATGAAGAGATACTTTTTTTTTGTGTTAATCTCCACACCGATAAGGTAAAATTCTAAAATCCCCAAGACAATCCCCAAGGCAGGGATGTCTGTTTGCCTACAAAAAAATTTCAATGACTACTAACAGTATCTATCATCTGTCTCTCATCTTTTCTCTAAAACATACAGAAGCAAAGGTGAGGTGTTTGATACACAATGGAATAAGAAAGCAGCTGGAATTAATTTATGCATAACCAGCCAGACAAGCTGTTGCAGCTGATGGTTATGCATTTTAGCACAGCCTGCTGTTGGCACATTGTTTAAATAAAAAATATGATGCCCACACATTCAAAGCAATGATGGAGAGCTAATGATCAGTTTCACAGCAGTGGGCTGTTGCTTCCTAACTGTTATTTGGACTAAATTTTGATAAGTTAGTGCTGGGTTTTATTAAGTATTATATTTTATGTAATAGATCCTTTATTACATAATATCAAGCTGAAGGGACAGATTTCAGCTAAAGTAACAGACTGTCATTCTGCTGGGCAAGCCTGGTATGCACTAACCAGAAGCATGGGATCAAACTGATGTTTCTAGAATATGATGGCCTTCTTAGTGGCAGGGCAAAGCTGACAAGGGTATCCTCAGGGTCAATGTTGGTAGTGCACCAGCCAGGATTTAAAATGCTGTAATAAATTGAACATTATTTCATCAGATGAAATGTGCCATGGCTTCTGTCTTACTTTCACTCATCTCAGTGCACTAAAATAATTCAAGGGACATGGAGTTACTTTTCTTCTCTACTTCTCTGCCACATTAAGTTCAAGCAAAGCACACAGAAGTAGAACTGACCTGAACAAATGACTGGCAGTTTCTCTTGGGCTTCAAAAGCAAAAAGGTGTTACAGGAAAAATGCAGCCTTTAACTGACTGTAGGCTTTACCCAGAATAGAAAGAAATAGAATTTGTTAGCACTTCTAACTGGAGAAAAACACCTGGCAACTGCCAGCATTTCCTTTGTATGAGACAATTTACAGGAACACTTCTATGTACATTAAAATGCCCAGCTGTTGGATTGAAGAGGAGGTCCTTTCAGATCAAATCTGAAGTAAAACCAATAAAAAATATATAATAAAATATTGACCCTCACCCTTAGGAAACCCTAGCCCTTAATTTTGCAACTAGTTTGAAATCTGCTAACATTGACTAGAAATTGTTTTCATTGGTCTAGTAAATGATTGTTAATTTATTGTGCACTTTGAAGAGGTTCATCCTGTGGCTTAGGCATTCATGGTCAGGATGGAGGGTCCATTTGATGGAGTCTTGTACCAAAGGGCAGTGAAAACAGTAGAAAGAGAGATGATTGGATGTTGTCAGCACAGACAGTGACCCAGACACTTTATGTAAGCATTGCACAGAATTTTAACTGGGCACTGCACAAGAAAACAGTCAGTTAAACTTTAACGTGGTAAATTGGCAACCAGCAGGATTTTGTTTTCTTCACTGTATGCCAGTATTTTTACTTTATTTTTATTACATAACCTAGTGGGTTTTGGGGGTTTATAACTCATATTTTTAAGCACTACAGTCCAGTTCTGTCCATTTCAATTTGATAATTAGTTAGCCCATGGTATCACAGAATTCCCTGTGACTGAAGTCAGTGCAGGAGCATTGGTGGCTCTCCGAGTGCTCTGTGTTGTTAAGAAAGGATCTTCTGAGACACGCTCACAAATGAAGCAGAACTAATCAATCCCTCTTGGACAAGCTGATTACCTGGAAATCAATCAGTCAGGGAGCTTGTTCTGTTGGCCTTCAGGATACGAGCAAAGACTAAATGTAACTTCCAGCAGAAGTAGGACAGAAAGCACATCTGTGAGGCAAATATCTGTAACGCAGATACAGAGAGCACTGGAGCACAGAATTTCTTGTTACTGTCCCAAAATATTCTGCTGTGACATGGAAAGCACAGACGTCCCCATTCCATCAGTCTCATCTCACAGCAAACAATTTTCCACCAGTGATCAGGAAGCTCAGAGCACTCTTTCATCAACACCCAGGGAACTGAACTAGGTTCTGGTGTAGAACACTTTGCCCTTCTGCTAATGCAGTTTGTGTTTCAGATTCTGTTTGTGACAAGCTTTGAATTCTGTTTGGGTTTAACATGGCATTACAACTGCTGGGTGCTTCACTCTGTTACTGCCAGGTCCAGAGATAGCACAACTGGGAAGGCAAAACAAGTGCCTGCAGCAACTGATTGACAGGCCTGAAACACCTGGGAGAAGACCATCACACAAGAAATAATGGCTTGGAGAAAAACAAATTAGGAGCTGATTTATATTCCAGGAGACATTTTATTGCCTGCCAATCTCCATCCCACTGAAATATTGTGATGGATTAGGGTGACAGAAGAGAATTGCTAGGTGCTGGTAGTGACAATTTGAACAATGAGGTGAAGGAAACACACCATGCTCTGCCTCTCTCCAGAACATGGTGAGCTTATTGTGGAGGGAACACAACCCATCAGTCACTGGAGGCACCTCAAGGTGTGTTGTTCCTCTGTACATTCACACTGTGGGCATCTCTCACACTCAATTCTGGTGAAGTTTAAGGTCTGTATTCTAAGGTCAAACACTAAGAGGAATTGAAGACTGAAAGCATTCCCAATAGCACTAGGAAATAACTGTAAAAAGATCTTTCATTTGATACCAACCCCCACAAATTTACTGCAAATATCTAGAGCCATATGAGCAGAGCTCTTCTGGAAAGTGGTACCTGAAAAGGTACTTGGCCAGGCAGGCAGTGTAGTATAAATTAAGTCATGGCTTTCCTAAAGTATCAGTGGACATGATCCAGCCTGGCCTCAGGTAGTGTGTTACCATGATAATTTGTCCAAAAAACCCAAAGGGGGAGAGGGGAAACAGAAAAGAGAAGAGAACCTTTGCTTCACAGCCCACTGTCATGAAGGGAGACGATTAGAAGTGAGTCAGAATTCCCAAAGCAACAGAGCTGTCAGTGGTAGTCTTGAGACCTCTGGGATCTATCACAAGAGGTCCTAGGACTGTCATGGAAAGGAGTCTTTCATCAGACTGGGAGATTTCTGAGGAATTCAGGATGCTTCCATAAAAACCCTGCATCCCCTCCATTAGCCTGGCTTTCTCGCTGAGTCTCTGACACCTGCTGGCTTGTCACTAGAGGGGACAGAGGTTTTCTGTGCCCCTGCTGCTCAGAGTGCACTGGGATGGATCTTCAAGCACAGGTGTTCTGAAGTGAGGTTCAAAATGTCACCCTTGAAAGAAATCCTCAAAAGAAGAGGATTTGAGAAAGAAGATGTGCTTGTCAGGTAAAACTGTGGCAGCTGCTGATACACAGCAGCTGGAAAAATAAAGGGCATGATGTCTTACCCTCATCTCAGGGGCCCAACCCCAGCACAGTCCAAGCACTGAGCTTGTTTCACTTCATCCTGCCAAAATTAGAACATGAAGAAGAACGGGGAAAGAAATTCAGGGATAAATACAATAGCCTTTGGGCAACTCCTCAGGAACCAGCTTTCAGTTAGGGAACTGCCTGTTATGTTTCCAGGGTTAGCCCAACAATTGTGTTTTATTCTCTACAGTTACCTGAGTTGGGTCAAGCTACCAGTTTGCCTTATAATACCCAGCAAAATACAGTAGCCTTTTGGGGGGGGATTCCAAAATTGGATTTGAAATCAAGGAAATGCCCCAAATACCTGGACAGGGGGGAAACAGATGGAATTTCTAATGTTTCACACCCATTTAAATCACAGTTTTACGTATGGTGCTCTATATGTTCACCATAGAAAGTTCATTATAGAATTTCCATTAGGAGATTTCATTTATGTAAAAGAAAAAGATAAAAAATGTATTAACTGAGTTGCAGGTGTGCTTTGAGGTGAGAGAACAATTATCAAGATCATTATTGTAGTACATTAGTGTCTAATGGTGTGTGATAAGGATTGTAAAGTGCCTACTGTGTACTTAGCTGTCTTTTAGTTGGCACTCAGAGACAAAAAAAATATCTGTATTGTATGTATAAGCTGAATGACTGGGAAAATAGAGAGCAGTATCAAATGCTTACTACAGACATAGAGCAGAAAACCAATACATAAACAGAAAAAACCTAAATGCTCTTTCATTGTTCTAAACAGCAGTGCCAACTTTGGACAAAATGACCCATAAGCAGGTGCTGAGAGAGTGTCTCCAGTAAAGCAAATTCTGTTTCCTAGGGTCTCCTAGAAAAAAAAAAAAAAAAGAGAGTGTGTGTGTGTCCATGTGCACACATGTACAAAAGACTACCAATTTTAAATGCTATTTTTAAACAAAATGCATTTCTCTCACCACAACTGACTTTTTGAGCAAAAGATGTTTGGCTGAATCAATTTAAACAGCAACATGGAGTTTGGCAGCAATCCATTTCTGCTGAGATTAAGCCAGCTGCTACCGAATCCATTGATCCTTTTAGCTATTGATTTCTTAATTTAATAAAAAATGAAGTTTTAGAATGTGAACAAATTCACAGTGCTGAGGAGACAGGATTTTGATAAGCTCTGCTGCCAGACTAAGCTGGCAACACTGTCAAATGAGAAAATCACACATGATTTAAAATATTAAAGATTTCCAATGTGGCAGATTGCTTAAAACAGGATTTTAAATAGAAATGTGACCTGGTAAAAAAAAAGCTCACACAATTAAAACTGTATAATCTTAAAACAGCAGACCTGCTCCCTTTGTCTTCTATTTACTAATACTAGCAATTAAAGCCATTTTACTACACTTAATGCTCCTATTTACTTTGAAAAGTATCAAATTATGTTTAGGAGAGAAGAACAGATTTTATTCTTATTACAAGGAAATTTGTGACAAGTTCTAACTGAGGATCAGGCTCTCCCTGAGAGAGCTCCATGCACACCAGTCCTTCACTGTGTGGAGCTGTGCAGCTCCCAGCTTTTATTTAAGAAGCATTTTAGACAAGAGCATTTCCAGCTAGGCTGAGAATCCGCAGCCTAAACACACCATGCTCTGAGTAGATACACAATCTGTATCCCTGGCACTGGGATCTGCTGTCTTGTTCCCTCCTTGAGGCATTACTGCCATTAGGGTGCCCTCGTTTCCTCATTAATTCAATTCCCATAAATGAATGCTGGTAACTCAGAGGGCCGCAGCAATGGCTGGGTAATGGGACTGCCAAAGTGACAGAGTGACCTCTCCTGCCCATGGTGTTTAGAGCAGATCAGCAATTTACCACTGAAATAGATTTTCCCCTGGAAAAATGCTACTTGCAGAAAAATTGATGTATTGGGGAGAAGGGGAAAGAAGAAGTTGTAGCAAATCTGTATCAATGTGTCCTGTTTTCCTGCCAGCCCTCCTGAAGAACTTGCTGGGGATCAACAACTTCAGCTCCAAATGCTGCCAGGACAGAGGTACCTGACAACAGTTCAGAGGCAGAATTCTCTGTGTTGCAATTGAGGTCCCATAACACCAAAATAAAATAATCAAAGTATTTTCCAAATAAGGAAATATTACTCTTGAGGAAAGCAGTCTCCCACTTGAATTTTTTTTTTCCTTAAAGAATTAGCTACAACATCAGCAATTGCTCAGTTTAGCCTTCAGTGACACTCATAGCTGCATTTACACTTACAAACAAGGGTAGAGTAGCATTAGTAAACCTTGAGAAAACAGAATAAGAAATGGAAGAAAATCTAGCAATGCATGATGGACTCAGGCTTTATCATGGGCTTTCTGAAGAAAAGGTGAACAGAAGCCTTGACATTGCCAGGCTTTGGCTGCTCAAACTCTTCTCCACAAATCTGTAGTTGCCACAGCTGAAAAGTGCATTCCAAACACACCATTCTACCCATACAAGCAGTTTCTATGGTTTTTAATTACTGATGAAGGTACCTAGGCACTAGATAGGAAACATAAGCTTCTGTTTAAATGGGTTTCATGACTTTACTGCAGTCTTTTCTGAACTTTCCTCCACCGCAACAAAGAGGAGATGCACAAAGAATTGTAGGGGAAAATTAGCAAGGATGTACATTTTCTCCTCCAAAAATTAAACTAGAAAGTGTAAAATTAGGGGGAACAGCCCCTAGACAACTTCAACTCACAAAAGTTGTTTGTTTTCCTCATGGCCTAATGATTGCTTTAGGACTTGGATTATTCTTATTATACTTAATGTTTATACTCTTAATATAATATATCTATTAGTATTGTTATAAAGTGTATAAGATATATAGGAAAAATTGATATCTTCCCATTCTACAACATGCTAATAGTGCAGAATTCAAAGAGCTGCCTCCTGGGTGGCCAAGTGAACAGTTTGAAATAAAACATTTGCATGCCATGCCAGCAGCTGAGAGCACTATTTAATGAAAAGAAAGAGCAACAAAGAATTAATACATCACTGTTGAGTCAAGAGCACCTTGATAAAGGAACTTGGCCCATTTTCCATTCCACACAGGTTTATTATTACTCTATTACTGCAAACATGAACATGGGCAAAGAGCACAACAGACTGGTCAAATTCAAGGAAAGCTTCATGTTGTAGAGGGACATGATGTGGAATTATGGAAAGTGCCAAAGCCCAGAAAATCTGGGTGAGTATTGAGGAAATCCATATACATAGAAATATTCACTGGCCATGAAGATTCAGTCTCAACAGAAATAACCCAAGGTCAAAGCTACGAATGGTGTGCAGCCTGTGCAATAAAAATGTAAATATCCTTCATTCTATGGAACCACCAATGTGTTTAGCTACACTGTGCAACTGGTCATCAGCACAGCAAGGAACAGAGGGATGAGCCTGCTCTTCACAGGCAGGCAGTGCAGACACTGATTACCAGAACTATAGAAAATCAACTCTTGCTGTTACAGTTTTTCCTGTAGGTGTGCACACACCACATCTACAGACAAATCTGCATGGATAAAAGGGAATGAGGAAAAATAAAACTAAAAGTAGATAGCTTATTCATAGGCTTCAGTAGTGAATAGAGGATTGATGAAACACCTGCAATTATTTTGAACTAATTGAAAAAAACATTTAAAAGCTATCTGCGACTTTTCTATCTCAATTTATTTGTTATCTTTTATTGGGACAGAGACAGGTTGGTAATGTGACATAATCAAAGCAGCTTTCCACAGGGCCTAAAATCAATTTCCCTTCCTAGTACCTGATTCCATTTTTGTCCTTTTTATTTATATTTAAATATATAGTACTTTTCAGTGGAAATCTACCTTAACATGAAGATAGCTAAAACTGATAGTCATGCCAAATCCTAAATACTCCCAGACAAAAAGGTTTATATTTCAAGCTCTGCACTGCAGGGGCTGTTCTTTCTATATATCTTTAAGGATCTTGAATGACATCAACTTGATGCAAGATCGAGCCTTTCACACATCTGCCTTAGCAACTCCAACCATGAACAACCATGAAACATTCATTAAATTCCGCTGATGTGATTAAATCAGACAGAAGTTTATTTTGCTGCCTTCAACCTTGATGATCCCAGAGCCATCAACAAGAAAATAAACAATGTGACTGCAAAATGAAGTAGTAGATGCTGTACATTTAACATGCACTTCTATGCCTCTTGGAACACTAAACTTACTCAGGATAGGTTATTAACACCAGAATATTCCAATATTCCCCCCATTCTTTAAAAAAAAGCCACTGGTCACTGCCACCTTTTGTGTCTGAAGGAGATATAACATTAGGTTACCTTCTAAAAAATGGTGAGTAAAATAATGTTATATCTTCTAACACTTCATCCCAAAAATAAAACTGAGCTCTGGTGTCATCCTAGATGATTAGGACAGGATGATTCCTGTACCTGATTCTTCAGCACAGAAAAAAAAGAGTCTAGAAACTAAACCTGAAGCATAACAAAGACCGAAAACTTTAGATATTTAAATTTAATACACAGTTTGCAGTAGAAGTGGTCAACAAATTCTCTTCCAATAGAAATTAGTAACTTCGATATATACTTTTCAGAATCTGGCTAGTTCTGTTGTAATAGTTAATGCAATTACAATAATAGGCTTTAAATGGGTTTATATTTCAAGTGTGATTGTGCTGAATTGAATTATTCCCTACTTATCACACAAATATTGGATGAACATTCCTCATTTTCAACCCACACTTTTAAATTGATTTCCTTCCACTTCAGCACGATTAAATTTCTAAAATAAAGCAGGCAGATACTTCACACTCTCAAGTGCTGTCACAAGTAGTAAATCTTCTCTAGAATGTAAAAATAACTGCACTAAGTCCAACCTAGACTAATATGCAAATACCACATAGCTGAGGAAATCTACAGAAAATCATCTGTTCCCAAGACCAGAATTTCACTTACACAGAACAATGCAATGTATCTTTTTAGGCTTTCCAATTAGGGATATTTAATGGCTGATGAAATGTTGCTAAGCATGTTCAAAGTGCTATGGAATAGAAGAGGTCCTATGGAAAAGAAAGTAAAAAAGGGTATAAACCAAAATAATGTGGTTTTCTCCTCAAACAATATGCAATGATCAGTTTTAGGTTTTGATTCAAGCACAACTGGATGACTGGGGCTCAGAAATTAAGTAAGAGTCTGGTGGACCCTTGGCAATGACAACTGGCAAGCTGCAGCAAGAAAAAAAATAAATAACTTTTGATAAAGATGACCAAGACCTTTGGCTCTACACACAGTGGTTTTCCTTAGGGCTTTCTTCATGGTTTGAAGGAGGGACAGCATCAGAAACTGGGGAAGGCCACAACCAACAAGAAATAACCTGTAGGAATGCAATTGCCTGCATTCTCTGACAATCAAATACTGCTGGAGAATCAGACCTTGTAGGAAAATCTACAGAATCAGAATCATGTTTGGATCTGTTTTTAAATTCTCTGCATAAGCAATTGTAATAATAATTCTTAGTAACAATTCTGAAATAAACAATGCATATGTTTCCTATAATAAAATACACCTCTATTAGATACCAAAAAAGGTCTGTAAATGATATCTTGTTTTACCATGCCCTGCCATCTTCCCAATGAGAATTAAAACCCCCCGAAATCCAAATCAATATATCTTCTTCCTATATGCCAGAAACCAAAGCAGGAATCATTCCTAATTCTGTTTCTGAGTAGCACTGTAGTTCATTATCTTCACCTTGTTTTTCACAGTCAGCTGCTAGAGGTTACAGTTTTCCAATATGTTCATTTTTCTCTTACACTGAACGTTTATAGGGCCAGAGGAAAGAGTGCCTGCTCTGCTGTACTTTGAAAAAGAGCAGGTGTGCTCCAGACCACAAAGATTAGTGGATATAGGGACAGAGGAGAGGGAGAACTAAAGCTAAGACACCACAACCCCAGGGTTGAATACTGTTAAAACTTTTATTAGTTCCTCCAGAAACTCATTATCTGAAATAACATTTGATATTTCAAAAGAGTCACAGGGAGCATAAAAATCTCTCTTACTTTCTGTCCTTTTACATTTTCATGAAAAGTCTAAGTGTACTCAGTTATAGCAATACATTTTAAATTTTGTTGGTTGTTTGAGGAAGATGGTTCAATTCATTATTGCCTGCCAATAATTAGGAAAAAATAGTATTGATTCATAGAATCCCCAAATAATTCAAGTTGAAAGGAATCTGTCAATCATCCATGAGGTTGATCAGATACAATCTGCCCTTGATAAATTCATGAGGGTCGTACCAAGCAACTTCTTGTTCTCATGTGCCTGGATGTGGTTTTCAGGGGGATTTCCTCCACAGTATTCATGGTGATTGAAGTGATACTGACTGGCCTGGATGCACTTAACCTTGTCTCTCTCGAAGATGGGTGTGATATTTGCTCTTTTCTAGTCACCAGTAACCTCCATGGAGCACTGTGACCTTTTAAGGTGTCAGCAGCTTCACCAGGACCTTGCCCAGCTCCCCTGAGTGCATCCAGTCTGGTCTCATGGGCCAGCCTCTAGTGAGTTCAAGTGCTCCCTAACTCCATTTTCCAATACTTTGGATGATTCATTCCCACTGAAGCCCAGGGACTTGGGAGGCTAAAGAGTAGATGGTGCCAGTTAAGACCAGTAAAATAAAAATCTGGCACTGTTTTCTCTCATCTTTATATAATAATAATATTTTCAACTTCCTATCCCATCTGACTTGCAGAAGTCCCTCTGACTTACACTGACACTCCCCAGGCACCTTAAATGCTTTACCACTGTTAAGTTTTCCCCCCTAATTTCTCATTCACTATGAATGGCAAAAAGCAATCCCCTTCTGTCCTCTTAAGTGACCCACTATTTGTTACCTAACCAAACACTGCAAGACACAGACTAACATTAGCAATCAGCTCGTTTTTTTTCTTGAAAACTTGTGTTTTTCAAGCCAGTTTGGACTATAAATATTTTGGTCACATCCTACCATCTGCACTGGCAACAGCAGCAACCTCTCCTCAGCTGTCTGCATGCTCTGAACCCTCTGGACACATGGCTTTCATAAGTACTTGGAAGTATGTCACACATGCCAAGCCTGAGATTCTCTGAGCTAAATTTTAATAATTTGCTTCACTACAAGCAAAAGAGAGGCCAGAGAAAATCCCCTTATCCAATCTGGTAATTTTCTACTCTGTACTTTCAGTGGAAAATGTGTGATTTTCTATGGCTGCGTTTCTTTGTTTAATCTTACAGAAAATCATCAACATCCATCTGTTTATGCCCCACATTTAAGTGACTTTGCTGTTCATTGAACACAAGCCATCTTCTGTGGTATGCAAAGCAGAACATTTTTTACTACCCAATTTTTTAAATGCCCACAAAGTTTCATGCTGATTCAAGAGACTGCAACAACTTCATTCTTCACTTGGATTATTTGCAGCTATATTTTTGTGAGAGCAGTAGTTGTCACTTCAATTTTGCTCCTCTAAGTGATATATATATATATGTAGTCTTCTATTATCAACTTCCTGAAGTAACTGAAGCACTCAATACACTTCAGATTCACATAGATGGATTTGTGATTTCAATATTTTTTTTTAAATTACTTATTTAGATTTATTTTCAGTGGTTTCACTTTTTCTAGCAAATTGTGCATTTAATTCCTATAAATTCCCAGTCAAATTATTGCCTCTGGTAAAGCAGAGGTAACACCTGCCACCCAAACACAGATTCACTGTCCTGAAAATACACACAGATTATCCCCTACCCTTTATTTAAAGTGTAAATTTAAATTCAGAGATCCAATTACCTCTTAGAATCAGAAAAAAAGAAACGTGAAGCAATAATGTTGGTGATGAAAACTCCATAACAACTATAATTACTTTAACCCACATTTTGCAAAACAAATTGAAATTTTGTGTCTAATTTGTTAACCTACCTAACAAACATTTTGTGTCTTATGTTCTGATATGAGATGTTCTAAATAAAATATCAAAGTTAATAACATGTGAAAAACTCTGATTCAGAAAATCAACCAAGTATAAAAACCAAGGTTGTATAAAAACCAAATATGAAGTAAGATAACTATAATAATTTAAAATAATTTCAATTATTCCACACAATGAGAAGTTATTTGATTATAATACATTTTTGTCTGTTAGTATCCTGTAAAGAAATTTCATAGATTTAACATAGATCCATGGATCCACTGAAGCCTTTGCACAGAAGAGTATTTCATATACAGGGATCATGAATAAACTTCCTTTCCCACTGATTCCTGATGAGTTTGGATTTCATTTTGAACCAGTTTCAAAGCATGCCAGCAGTGGAAAACACAGTAAAAACCATCATTTAATCATGAAGTAATGTTCTTAGGAACAATGAAAACATTATTTTTATTTTTGCTTCCCAATAAAGGGTGGGGAGTTGATTAAAAAAAAAAAACCAAAACAAAACCAAAACAGCCTGTTCTTTTCTTCTGGAGAGGATGGCACTCTAACCCATGGCCAAACTGGAAGTCTCAGGGGCTGTCAGGAGCTTTCTGCCACATTTCTCCTTTATGTATGCCACCTGCTGCTGTCCTGTTATAGCACAGGCACTGCAGGAAACACAAATGAAAGGAAGAGCCACAAACACATGCCTGGCTGGATTGTGTTTTCCCAGAGGAGCAGCAGGAAGTAAAAATGATAGGGATTATATTGCCACTTGCCCTGAGGCAAAATGTTAATAATGGAGGGAACAGCCTTATGCTTTCCTCTCCCAAGGGGCAGAAAAAGGGATCTTTGATCTGGGGAAATTGAGCTTTTTCTGCCCCTAAAGGTGGCTTATAAACACATATTACTGCATGAGATAATTAAAATAGCAACATGCAATACAAGGACTGGATTTTTGTCTCAGAAATGATGTGCCCCTGCCTTCCAAGGTGGCATCAAATAATTTTTCGGCTAATCCATAAGTGGGGGTTTTATTCCAGGACAGCTTTTTTTACTATAGCAAGTTTTTTTTTTTTTTTGCCTTGCAAGATTTTAACATTAGAGAAGTGCTTAGAAAATAAATATTATTGTCTGTTGTCTGTGATTTTTAATCCACACACATATTCCTATGGAAGATAGGAATAAAACTAATTTTTAGATGCCTAAAGTTGATAAGCTTAAATCTAGACACTGAGAAAATAAACAGACTTTAGGCACTCTTGATAACTTTCACTATAGCATTTCTTCAGTTGTCATTCAGCTTTTCATAAATGGCACCACGCTTGTGATGAGGAATTTTGAAGGAGGTACAAATAAGCACTGTGAGTTCTTTTTTGGTGCTAAAACCAGAAAACATGCAGCAGCAAAGGCAAGTTCCTGGTATCATCCCAGATCAAACAAAATTCATTTCCCTATTTCATGACACTTTCAAATTTCAAATATTAATATTGAAATACTTAAACATAAGAAAACGAATTGGATATGACAAAGGACTTTCCTCACCATGAGAGATTTAGAATGACTGTAGAACACACCATGCTTTGCTGTCCCAAATAATCATTGCTGTCTCCAGCAGATCTGTTGATAGGAAATATTTTAGCACCTTTGCTACCACTTTCTGTACTCAGCAGGCCCTTCTGAAATTACAGACATAAGAGAAGTCCTTAGGATCAATGCAGTTTATGGGATTTTTCATTTCCTCTGCACGGCTTTGGGTTGTGGCAACTTCTTTCCTCATACTGAAATTATACTTCCAGTTTAAGAACATGCGTACATTAACTCCCNTAGGATCAATGCAGTTTATGGGATTTTTCATTTCCTCTGCACGGCTTTGGGTTGTGGCAACTTCTTTCCTCATACTGAAATTATACTTCTAGTTTAAGAACATGCGTACATAACTCCCTATCACTTTTAAATAGAATTATGAATTTGCTGAGAGAGAAGTTCCTTGACTATATTAATCCCAGTGAGAAATGCTACTGGACTTGTGTCCAGCACATGTTAAAGTTGATTAAAGTACAAAAGGTTTGTTTTCCCTACCAAGGAATCACAAGGAATCTAAAACAACTCCACCTCCAAAATTACAGTAAAACATCCTATCTAAATTCCTTAGCAAGATTCAAACTTACTGAGGGAAAAAGAAAGAAAAAACCCCAACAAACCCAGAATACTTTTCCTTTATTTGTATTTGTTTTTCCATCTGTTTGTTTTCCAAAGAAAGCGATAAGAACTGTTCATTAAATTGAATCCATGCTTGCCAAAAGTAAGCCTTGACACCTGAGGATGCTACAGAAGTTTAAATTCTGTTCTCAGAGAATGAGGAAACACAGGCTGGAGAGCTGGCAGTGACCCACACACAGAAGTAATTGGTAATTTTGCACATGTTTTCCAATAATGCTAATTACTTCAGTCCTTACAAAGGATTAGAAAAACAAAGCAAGTCATGGGCAAAATATCTGCTCTGCTTAGTCTACAGTAATTAAGCTAAGCTAGCCAAATAATGTAGAAAAATAGAATATATATATATACACACACACACACACACACACACACATATATTTGTATAAAAGTATAAAGAAAATCTCTAAAATACAACATACTGCCCTTGCACCAAAATCACCCATGTTTTGTACTAACTAGAAAGGCTCAGCTGCTAGTTCAGATGCAGATATCTAAAGTCAGGTATGATGAATCTTACCCTGCTAGATTAGAAAGAAGAACTGGTCTCTCAGTTCACCTCCCTGATAAATGACTGTTCCAGGATCAGAAATATACAGCACTCAAGAGCCAAATAATTACTGGCTATAGGCTCATGGCTATTGTTTAAGGACCAGAATAATTTTCTGCAGTGTCTGCACTTGCCTCTGATCCTAATAGTGAAAAAACCCCAATAAATTCATTTTCCCTGATAGCAGCACTGTATTTTCAAATTCCATTCTAATTCAGGTAGAGCCCACAGTGCTCTCGGTCTCCTACACCCCACACAGCTGGCTCTGCCCTGGGCTGCCACACCACTGAGCCCTCATCCAAAAACTGCCACTCCTGGGCATCTCTGGAGGTGCTCAAGGACAGGCTGGGTGGAGCTCTGAGCAACCTGGTCTGGTAAAAGGTGTCTCTGCCCGTGGGAAGAGGATGATCTTTATGGTCCATTCCAACCCAAATCATCCTACAATTCTGTGATCTCAGTAATCACGCCAATATAGATGGTTGAAAATTTGCAGTTGCCTAAATAATTAAAGATCTCACTTTACTCTTTTGCCTTTCCCTGCATTACATGTACTAGCAGAAAATCTTTCAGCAGCCAAACTTCTTTGCTCATCCTTGAAAACCCACTTAAGTAAATATATATTCTTTGATGCTCAGTGCTATCCATTACAGAGCTACAGCGCCATAAAGCTGAGAAGACTCTCCTACATTCATCAGGAAATTTCTATTCTGAAGTGTATATTTTTTTCTTATTCCCATGGGGAAAAAAAACCTGGCAGAACCACTTCTTTCATTTATCCTCCTGTACAAGTCAGAAGAGGAACTGATGATAAAATATATTTTAGAACATTAGAAAATGTAGTTTGAAAAGCATTTTTCAGATCTATAGCTCATAATGAAGTGTGCAAAATGATGATAAGGATGAGCTACCCTGAATAAGTACTAATTTCATTTCTCCTTATCTGTCTCTTTTCCATGTCATGGCATCAATTTCAGGTTATGATTACCTAGATAAACCCTGCCTTTAACACCCTTCAGCATTTTGTGTGTGTTTGTGTGTGCAAAGCAATTACAGAGATCATTTGTTTTCTTCTGAGTACAATCTCCCTGCCCAAGGCACTGAACTAATGAATGAGAAAAAAAGTTCACAAAATGAAAAATTGCAGGAACTTATGTTGCTGACTTAATTTATGATGAAAAAAAAAAAGAAAAAAATTGGGAAAGTGGAGAAGAAACAGGAAGAGTTAAGCAGGCATTGTAAGACATCTTGAACAAAGGATCCTGACTCTTCCCAGACAGAAATAGACAGAGAAAGGATTGCTCACTTTGATGAGAAATCAAATAATTTCTAAAACACTGGAAAGCAGAAAAGGGGGGAAAAAAAGCTTGAAAACACAAGCTGTTGTTTGGTTGGTTTTTTTCCTTGCCAAGTGATTCTAATGGCACAAGCAAAGTGCTAGAAAAGTCTGGATTTTCTGGAAGAAAAAGATGTTGCACGTGGATGTAGAACAATCCTACTCAGGGCATTTGCAGCCACTCCAAAAACCTGAAGATTGGATTTGCAAGGTGGATGCTGCCCAAGAGGGAAAGTCCTTGTGTTTCTTTCCTTTCCTCTCTCAACCTGGCCACTTGGAGCAGCCTCCTTCCTTGTGTAAGATTCAATTATGAGTACACACTGAGTTGGATCAGCCTGAAGAGTTAAGAGAAAAGCTGTGGGGTTTGACAGGTTCATTTTGTGTCAGCCAGTGGCAGGGCTGATCTCGTTTGCTGTGTGGTTGCCAAATTACCACTGCGGGTGGCTGTGAAGCTGGGACAGGAGCATGTGGCTGATGAGACAGGCCATGGCTTTAGGCAGACACACAGCTGGACTGGAATAAGGGCACTGTGAAGTGCAATTTGAATTTTTCTGACCTACACAGTTCCTGTGCATGAGTCACCACAGGTATCATCCCCAGGGAAGGCATCAACATGAGCCAGGCCAGGGGTTCAACCCCAAGCTGGATCCTCCTTGTACTGGCTGCACCTGGCTACAGCTGTGCCAAATATCTGAAATAAGAGCAAGTGGTCAGAAAATCCCACCCAGGATATTTGTGGAGCTGGGAGGAGACAGATCCAATGCGCAGCTGAAGTAGAGAGAGCACAGTTAGGGCTCAAAGGGCAAAGACAAAAAACAAATCAGGGAAGTGGAGGAGAATGTGACTGAATAACAATTTGCCCGTGGCTGGGAGCCAGTGGAAAAGGAATGCAGAAACAGGGCATGGAGGTTTATGTGTAAGGAAGGGAACAGAGGAGGAGAACTGCTGAAGTGTGCAAAGAGGGATCTGGACCCAAACAACACAGCCTGAGATGGGAGATGGGCACTGGGACCTCCTGCATGGAGACAGGGTTTGGGAATGAAAAGAACCAAGGTCTCAGTTGGAAGGGCAGGATGGTGGCAGGTGCCAAAGAGATCCAGCCAGCAGAGCAGGTGGGAAGGGAATAAGAGATGCTACCTATATGTGCACCTCCTTATCCACAACCATTAGGATGCCACTCAGAAATCCAAACCCTCCTATTTCAGTTGCAGCAAACTGATGGAAACCACTGAGCTGCTTGTTTTCATTTCAGCAGAATATCTAAGAGAACATCCCAAGAGATCCAAGCATTCCCCACTGCTCTCCATTACTCCCAGAGGAGGTGGGGGGAGGAGAGAGCAGAGCTGAGACAGAGGGGACAGCAGGTGTTGGTGCTTCAGGGACCTGAACAGCCAGACAGGCATTTTGCTCTCCTGAATTTGCTTTCCACTAGAATCAGCTTCCTCCAAGGTATACATGGAAATCAGTGAGGAATAAACTTAAAATAGCAACAACACTATGATCTGGTGAAAGGTGACTTAATAGGATCAATAAAAAAAATTCTTTATCCTGCTTGTATTTTTGATTACAAGAAGAACAACTGAATATTAGTGGCAATATCATCTGTCAAAGTTTGCCTTCTGTATATCTGTAATTGTAGATAATGAGCCTCAGAGGGTCTTTTTGCTTGATATAAATTAAACTCCAATTAACTAGACATCTTTATTTTTAAATATAAAAGTTTTCTCCTATTTATTGATATAAATTTAAATTCAATAATAAATATGCCTAATGCATTATTAATAGGATCCTGCATTGTGATAAAAAATGCATACTTAAAGATTACAGATTCAGTAAGCAGAAAAAAGTCAAGTTTTTATATAAAATATAGCCAGATTTTCTCTCATTCTGAGATGAAATCAAACGCCACTGCCAACAAAAAGAGTTACTTGTAACAAGTTATGCTCATCAATAACAAAGTCAACATAAATGGAAGGTTTCTCACTGATTTTATAAACTCTCTGAAATTTCATTAAGCAAACTGTGACTGCCAAAGTAATAAACCTAAGTATCCAGAACACTTTGTACACATAACATTTCTAGTTACACAAAGTTAACAACACATCTAAGGGGTTTATTGGTCTCCTCTGTACATATTAAAGGGGAAAATTTGCTGTACCCCATACACTCACTCCCCATGACACTGTAAATGAGAGTTGCAATTATCCAGTAATGCAATGTGCAAAACCAGACTCATTTCAAATGCATTGAACACAAATTCACATCAACACATTCCCAAACACGGCCAGAAAGGAATGGGAAAAGATCTGCAGACTGTTTGAACCATTTCAATCCAGCAGTATCTTCAGACACCTAAAGAATCCAGTGAGCCACAGGGATATTCTGCTCCACAGGGAAGCTCTGTCCCCTTGAGCTGTGTCTGGCACAGCAATGGAGCAGCAGGAATTTTCACAGTCAGAGTGTGCAGTGAATGTAAGAGCTATGAAACTTGTCCAAAATTAGTGCACTGGGACTGTAAGCACCAGGTTTACAACACAGGACTGATCTCAAGCCTGTTGAGGGCAAAGGGAGCCCTTCCATTGATTTTCTATTTGCTTTGGCTTAGTCCCCTAAGTTAGCTCATTGGCTACATAAGCCAGACAAAAGAAGCAGGGAACATGAAAATGTGTTAGATGTAGACTTCAAATAGAAGATTTTGGGTTAATGTAAGTTTTGGATGCAACAGAATGCTTAAGCTAGACATCTTAATTTTTTTAGAAAACAATTTTTGCACTTTTACTTATTTAAAAGATCAGCTGTGATGACACTATAACTGTAACAAACCCTGTACCTGCTTTGTTGCTTGCAGGAGTTAATGTAGTAAATGCTGAAGAAAACCAAGCACTAGGAAAGTATATTTACAGTTGGCTTTTCCCCCCTCCCACAAGCCCATGGGGCTGAGACTTATTTTAAAGTTCATGCTAGTATTGGCTCTGTGTTGATACTTTGGTTTGGCTGCAAATTTAACCACCACAACCCATGGCTTACAAAAATGCAGAGAAGCCTGGTGATATTAAAAATGTGTTCAGAAGAGATTTTCTGAAGACTTCTTTTCCTCTGATTTGAGTCTTGATTAAAAATTATCAGGTTCATGGCATGTTTATTCCCACTCATTTGTTAAACAGACAAATCCTTATTAGTGTCTGTGTATTCTTAAAGGAAAAAAACATTTTTCTGTGACCTGTCTCTTGCTACAAAATCTTCTGGCCAATATGTCCAGCCCTGAGCTCCAGGGCAACTGGCTTCAGTCTCCTTTCTGCAGATGGCTCCAGCCAAATGACCTTGTCCTCTCAACTACAACATCTCCAAAGTGTTTCATAATCATCTTGTAATTATCTCAATAATGGGATTTGCTCCTTGTAACAGATACATGTTTTTTTTGTAAATAATCAGCCCAGGAGTATGCCTGCACAGTCCTGATCTTTTCAGCTGTTCAGAGGTAAACACACAGATGGGAAGAAAGAACAGGCTGCTGTAATAATTAGCCTTGAAAATTCTTAGCAGGGAAAATGCGCCAGCAGCACGTACCGAAAACATAAACCTACGGGTTTCAGAGAAAGTTCAGCTCCTCCTGGTGCTCCTGAAAATTGTGTCAAGCCTCAGTTCATACCTCTGAAAATCTGGCTACTCAAAAACTGCTTCCTGAAGATTTTTGGAAAAATATATATATGCACATCAAAGCAACTTCAAAAATTAGACAGGTGTGCTTTTGGCAATTTTACTCTGATGCCAATTTCTACACCCCAGAAATTGTATAAAATCCATATGCCAACTGCCTACTTCCTACAGATTTGCTTCTTTTCTTTCTGCATGCTATGGACAATAAGTTCTCATGATGATGTGTGCTGTGAAATTGCAAAACCAGCAACAACATTTTCAGAAATTATTTTAATTTGAAAATTGAAATTCCGAATACTATGGGATATTTAATTTAAAGCAACTGATTACCTTCTAAAATTGAACCACCTGCTAATCCATATTTGGCTTTTTACAGTTAATCACTGCTGTAGAAGTTTTTATACCCACAGTGCACTGAAAGGGAAGAATATACATTTGTGTAGATACAAAATAACAATGGGATTCACTGCTGCTCTTTACCAAAACATACAACAAAATGTGCCAGAAGTGCAAAAAGCAAATGCTTTAAGTCTTGGATGAACTACAAACAGATGTGATGTTCTATACTGAATTTGAACATAAATTGGAATCAAAGGAATTCCTCATTAAAGTCACAGTATAAGCTTATCAGAGTGAGTCTTTGTTCCCTGAGAGCCTCTGCAAACATTTATATAGAGCCTCCAACCCTTTCCAGGTACCTGACCCCATACTGGCTGTTGCTCAAACACATCCTATTTACTGCAGCCCAACTTTTATGACAAGTCACTGAGCTGCTTGGAAACTCTACTTTGCATCCTTTTCCTGACAAGAAAATGATCCTTTTCCTCCTCTTTATAAGACTTCTTTGATTCCCCAAACCCAAGTTCTTCTAGCACAGGTTAGACAACCTTTAATCTATTTGATATATGCCACAGTGATCTGCACTAGTTACTCCATCAAAATTTTGTGCAGTGTTCAAGGCAACACAGAAGACCACAGTAAAGGTATGATAAAAATTAATGAGGTAAGGAACACTAAGGGGTGAGAGATCTTAGAGATTTAATTTCTTTCTATTTTGTTACCCAGTCACAGTCAGTGGATACTGGACATGAAGTGAATATAAAAAGTGAGATGCCTTCTTTCCAAAAATCATGTGGCATGTAGATGATGCTTGCTGCTGTAAGAGCCAAAATAAGTACATCAGTCACACTTTAAGAAAATAATATCTTTATATCAAGAATTTTCAGAATAATTTATAAGAAAAATGTTGAGATATATAATTGCATGTTCACAAAGCTCACACCAATTTACTTATTAGATATCCAGACAGCAGCTACTCTCTGGCTGATGGTACCACATCTGTGGAGAACTTTAACTTCCCTCTGAAGTGTTTGGTACTGGCTTTATCAAAGAAAGGAGGCTGGAGTGGCTGGAAGTTGTCTGAGTCAGGAGGACAACACCTATTTTCCTATTAAGTGAAATGTTGTGACCCAGCTACTAAGAAAAGACATGCACTGTAATATAGAAATCAAGTAAGTAAAGTATTACCATAGATAAAGACCATTTTTCACTAAAATGTTTTTTTAAAAAATGAATGTGTAAGAAAGATTTTGTTTCTCACCAAAAAAAAGTGCTAAGTACTGCCACAGTTTCCATAACAGCCAAAACAGTCATCCACTAGAAAAAAAATGGAAGAAATTTAAGGCTTAGGTTTCTTCATGCAAACAAATGCACTATTTTTTTTTCTTAACAGACCCTTCCAAGTACTGGGTTTTTTATTTAATGACATCTTTTCATTAGTCACTTGTAGTCTGAAAAAACACTAATAGTAGCATTTACTGGATAAATAACTCTTCCTCGTCCTCTTGAAATTCTCAGTATTGATTTTCACAGTTTCAGCTTTAGTTTGATGAAGTCCTTGTTGATTAAAGTTACTCTTTGTTCCATCTGACTATTTTTTAAAGGTGGACTGTTTTTTAAAGCTTTCTAAATATCTTTTTACCTAATTGGTGGGCAGGCACTGAACTTACTGCAAGCAGACACACAAATCTTGTTTTTCAGAAAACTACTGTGACTTTTAGGAGACCCTTTAGAAGATATTGTGGTTTAGGAATGAGGGAAGCCTACCTAAAGCTGTCTTTTGAATATCAGGGGAGGGGACCACCTGTGACAGACCTTGGAAAAGACAACAAATTTTCATCTCTTCTAAGAATCCCTGAGGTTTAAATGGATCCTTCACACGTGGTGAAATTTGCCACTAACCTCTGCACTCAGGAGCAATAACCTCTTCATAAAACAGTGATCACTTAGGGATTTAGCAACTGTAATTACTTCTTGATAGAACAGGAAAAGGAGTCTCTTAGATCAAGTTAAGAAAGACTGTATTCAATCAAAATACGTTTCTGTTTCTTAAGATGAGCCCTCTTGCCTTCAGTCCTCACAGTAATAGTCCTCACTCTTGCCTTGCCTCACAGTCTTCACACTGCTTTCTTTAATTCCATATGCTATGAAAAACAGCTTCAAAAAGTGTGCCAGAAATCAAGATTGCCCCTGATTTTTCTTTCATTTAGTAACAGCCTTTAAAATGCAGATGGACATGTTTATTAGATTTTAGCCGAACTGCAGTTTGCAAACCCATCAGAACAGAAAATAAATGACATGCAGGCATCACATATTTACTTCAGCAGGAGTAGAGAGGAACTCTGAACACTCAAAAGCCACTTAATTTATTACCTGCACGTATAAAGTGAAGTTTAATCCTTGCTATGCAACTAGAAAAGGAGTGATGGATGTAATGGATATAATCTGCTTAACATGAACAACATTAGAGCACTAAAAAAACTCTCAGGACTCTTCAGCACAAAACAAATATGCTGCTACTAATATGGAATACTTCAGTCACATAAATTACAAAAAGCAGTAAAATGTTTTACAACCTGACTACAAGATCATCTAACTTTAATCAAAAAGTTATTCTTAGTCTGCAGGTTAATACATGAGCTTTGTGATTTCCACTTATTTCATTTTTGACTGTGAGGCTTTTTATTTTAAAATATGATGAAATTCAAATGACACTACACATTTTAGGCTGATGGAAATTGATACAACTGAAAGAAAATCTGTGAGAAAAAATAATGTATGCAAGACCATAGAATTGTTGATGTTATTCTAATAATATTATATTGCAGATGTTACAAACTAAACTTAAAATATATTCAAATCTCTGAATGTCCATCTCAGAATATCCATCAAAGCCACAAAGAGTCCTGACAAAATTATCTAATGGTATGAAAAATCTGCTAAAATATCTGAATTTAGCAGCTCAGAACAACCTGATTAGAAACAACTCAAACAAATTGCTTTTCTAATACAACAGGTGAATGGGTTTCAAAAAGTTTGCTACATATTCTTTAAAAAATACTGTATATTATTCCTGCTCTGTTCTATTTTGCAGTAGCATTCTTCTGTAGCACAGCTAATACATGGGATAGTTGATTTCATACTTAACATCATAATTAAGAAAATGCCCCATCCTTTAGAAGAATTTCACTGTATAATGGGTACATTTGGAAGAATTTAAAAGCTGTTTCCTAAAACCAATGGATAATTCACTGCAGTGTTACCATGTGGTGCATCTGCTCAATATTCAGATGTAATAGCCCAGAAGGTGCCTGTTTATCCATAAATATAATTCCAAATTATTTCCTGTTGCCTTTCGCTATAACATTATCTTGTGTTTCTTTCAATTCATGGACAAGTGTCATTGATTAGAAGTGCTCAAGAAGAATATGGGAACTTCCTTGTTTGTTCTCAGTTTATTTTGCTTGAGGGTTGTGCAAACAGAGCAGTATTTAACTAATAATGAAGCTCAGTTTTCCCTTTTACATGCAGTTGACATTTTCTCATTTCCAATGAGTTTAGGGTTCCTTTTCTGTTTCAGTACAATGAAGTTCCTGAGGAATGGTCTTTAGATAAAGCTGTGTTAATTCCAAACAAAGCTGCCTTGAGCACCAGTATAATTTCAAATTATAATTTTAAACTGTTCTGCCCTTCCTTTTGTTCAGTCATCACGGTGTGGGAGGCTGGTAAATAGAGAGGAATCCAAAGAAGATGCATCAAATCTTTAAATAAGTAAGAAAGGAAAAAGCAAGAAGAAAAAACAACCATTATACAACAATCTGATGAATCCACTGTTATCAAATCTTCACCCATTAAGACATATTCCTTCACCTGAAATGACTTATAAACCTTTGTCCCCTAGAGGGTAGAATTCAGAAATAAATGAGAAGTTTTCAAGAGATGTGCTCAGGCATGGTGAAAGGGTTGTGCTTTTACACTAAGCAGAAGTTTGAACAACCCTTATAAGACTAAACCCATTTTCCAAAGAGAGCTGAAGTTGGATACTCAACTGAGCACAGCAGAGTGCAGAGATTTGAATGCCAGGGCAGAGAAAGGCAGAAATGACAGAAAGTGCTGTGGGAAACCCCAGAGCGGTGGGTGCTGCTCTTGCTGGGCTACATTCACTGTGCAAGAAAATCTCCATTCTTGTGTCAGCCATCTACAGATGCCTGACTCTGTAGTGAGCTTCCTTTGTGGGAAATGACAAAAGAAAAGGCAGGTTGAGTGTAATTTGCCTAACTTCATCTCACATCACAGAATAGTTTGAGGAAAAAAAAAAAAAAAGTCTATTTTAGTGAGGCAGCAGTCAACCTCCAAGTGAATCAAAGTGTTGAGCAGCAAACAGACACAGATGGTTTCCTGTTGCCATGTTTTTATTCATGAATTCAATTTTGGATTCAAACACCGGCATAATTATTGGCAAGAAATGTTCAAACTTCATTCTACTAAACTGTCAGTTGTAACATTGCAATATATTATGAAATTCTCACCAGAACGAGTGAATGTCTTCCTAGCAAAGTTAAATTATGAGGAACAAAAATGGAGAAGGAAAGAATGGGATGAGTGCCATGTACTTAAGAGGAAGTCTGATAAATGCTAAGTGAAGACATTGATCTAAATCATTATCAGAATCAACTTCACGATCTTGTGTGTGCCTTTATCTTTGTCATCCTAAAATAAAATCTACATCATTATCTTTAACAGATTCTTTACCTTCCTATTTAGGTTTTATGCTTCATAAAGCATAATTGGAATTAAGCTTGTATCAAAACTGATAAAAATAAAGAGGGACAACTAGGAGTCACTTCATCGATTATTCAGTCAAAACTTCAGAAAAAGTCAGAATGTATTCTACTAGATACACTCAAACCAAAGTTCCTTATTATAATTACTTTTAAATATAATTAATGCTCAGTGCCAGAGCACTTCAAGGATGACCTGGTTCTGCAGAAGGTGATGATTGTTCAATAAATGACACTGTCTAGAATCAGGACTAAATCATTATCTGGAATTAGCATTTATTAGTCAACACCATTTTATGAAAAGCATGCTGAGGGGCAGGAACATTATTTTACAGCTAAATGTTAATGTAGCAGAAAATGCAGTAAAAAATTGAGACAATAAAGACAATGAACACTAGGTTCAGTTTAGGTTTAGGTTGTACTAACCCAGAGAATGCAGCTTCTTGTCCTAATCAAAAGAGTATAAGTAGATCTCATGAAGGCTATTTATTTTATTCTTAAGGTCAAAGTAATTTTATTTCTATAACCTGATAAACTGAGTAATATAAAATGTCCATTCAAACATGGACCTTTCAGCTTAATTCATTTCCACTTCTAGGTTTGCACTTCAAGGCAGTTTACACAGCCCAGCATCCTAAAACGACAGAAATGCTTCAGTCAGTTGGCTTCAGATATTTTATGCTCCTACCAGAATTTATAACAACGAAAATGTTTTTTACTTTATCATTGAAGTATGAACTGAACTACTTTTTTCTTTTTTTTTAAAGCAAGACTGTGAAGAGTTCTGCCTAAATATCAAAATTGAGTCTTGATTTCTGTTTATAAATGTATAAATACAAATGGCAAGTTACAATTGCCTATCAGTGTAGAAACCAGGCTGTCACTATGTTTGTGATTCCAGCGATTTAGTCAATGGCAACTTGAGGGGTTTATTTTCTGCATCTTGAAAAATAACATCTTGACGCTTTGAAGTATTGCTTTGTAGGCTGTAAAAAAACCATATGCTGCTATTTTGACAATGTAATGAAGCAGAGATGAAAAACACTCATGAGTCCTTGGAATATTTATTGCAAATAAAAATGTAGGATTTTGTTATTATTCATTATTATTTTAGAAAGCTACATTGTAGTGGCTTGTAAAAATGAAGCTATAAAATCCCCATTCTTCAAGAGCTTTTGAAGGGGGTACATTAAATTGCACATTTTGAGGGCACATTAAATGACCTCAATGCTTCAGGTTTCGGTTTCTGCTTCAGGGACCAGAAAGATGTTACCCTGTTAGAACCAATAAATATATTCTTCTTTTGACAAATTATAAACCATAATGGAGAACAAATTCCATTGTCATTATTTAAATTCAGAAAGTTGGAGTTTTATCCTTTTATGGCCTGAAATTTAGCTGCTTACTAATCTTACAATGGCTATTGCAAAATCTGTAATAAAACAGGACTAGATACAGAAAATTTCTTTTGAGAGAAGGGAAAGCATGGGGAAATAGACTGTTTAGTGCTGTATGGCAACAGAAAAACTGGTAACTGAGTAAGAAAGCAAATCAAGTTGAAAGGCATTGTCTGTGGTTGTGTGAAGCACGAAAGAGTGAACAGCATCTTCAAAAGGAGAGAGAAAAGCTGCCTGTGTGTGGAAAGGAAAAGATGAACCTGGTGTGAAGAAAAGTATAGTAAAGATGTCAAAAATAAAGCTAATGGAAACTACTTGACAAGACCTATACAGCCAAATTTGCCAACTGTGTGGGTGAAGATTCAGTTAGTGAAGTCTGGAACAGCCTATGGAAGAGAAGACTCGTCTTTGCGAGGAATTTTACAACACAAAAGGAACTGAAGTGAGTGAAGATTTATGTAAGAACCTAAAGAAGGCAGCAGAAGGGAAACAAGAACTGATTTTGTGGTTAGAACCTGACAAGAATCATCAAGGAAATCCATATTGCCTGCCCTCTCCTCCACATGTGCTGCTACAGAGGCAACTTTGCTGAATGAGAAAAGTTTCAGCTTTATCGGCACAATCATTCTGCAGCAGAACCACCTCCTGTTCTTGCATCTCCACAGAGCTGGAATTGCCCTAAAAGAAATGACTGGTGCATAAAGCAAGGAGAAACCTCACAGCAGCCTTGTGTCAAAATCAGAACACATTTAGTAAGGCTATGACATTTATATTGCCTTTTTTTTGTTGTTTTTTAAGAGGTGCCAGAATCTGGTATTGATGGTATTATCTGAATTCTTGCCTCGAAAGCAATTCAGACATGCCAGAGTTAGGCTGTCCCCACTAATCCTCCAGTCCTTCACCTCACAGCTGGAATCCTACAGCATTTTCTGCCACTGAGTTCCCTGATACTTGTTCAGTACCCCCAAGTGTGCATTTCACAAATGTTTCCTTTCCCAAAGCTCTCCATCCTCCCTTATCCTTGAATTTGCTTCTCCTTGTAGACCTGAGTGCTTAGAGGCTTCATGCTCCCCAAAAAAACCCTTCTGCTTAGGACTTCCATATTTTCTTCCCTCAGTTCACTTCCTATTAGCTACAACATGCTTTCTGTCAATTTTTAAACTTTATCCTTCTGTACCCCAGCCAAATCCACTGGTACTGATCACTGTCCTCCCCTTGGGTGCCGTGTCTGGAAAACCCCAAAATGTACTTGTTGCTCCCCACCAAAGCAACACTCCAGTATCTGTTTCTGAGCTGGATTTCAAAGGTTTTAAAAATACCCATCCTGGACAGGACAGAAGAAGGGAAGACACCAGAAGGTGACTTTTTGGAAAATCCTCATCCAGCCCTACTGGCATAAAACACCAATTGCTGTTATGTGTTCATAGTCCCCCAAATGTGAGCTCCTGCATTACTTATTTATTTCTTATATAAATACATATTCACATATGCACTAGATATATAAACAAAGTGGTTACATAGATGTTTCAAACTGCTGATCTACCGCAGTAGTAGGCCTGAGACTGAAGGAAAGCTGGAATTCTGTCCAATAGGCTCCAGTATTTCAGCTAATTCCTAACACCAGTAACAGCTACAAAGCTTATCAGAAGTGTGAAGGCACTTTTGGTGGTTCACTAGCCATAAATGTACAGGTGCAGCAAGGAAATAATTAATTAAAAAAAACTTATTATCTCAAAATGGTTTGTATTCTTTCCTTAGCAATTATTTCACTGTCCTTCGGTGTTCACCTTTTTGATATTGAGCATGGAAAGAGGAAACACTTTTTGCTACATCCAACAGCAAAGATCTGCAAATACCACGGGCTGCTGCTGCAGAGTTTTTTTTATCTGATGCAGCTGTTTAGCAACTACAGAAGAAAAACAACCTGCCACTATGCTCACTTGCACACTTCACTTGGAATATATTGCTACCATTATTCAGGAGTGATTCTAAAGCCCACTAAATGCCTATACTTTGTATATAAAAAAAACCAAAAAAAACCTACTTTCTGGCCTGACTGAATCAGAACAATCAGCAAGACAGGAGCTGCCCAGCTTTCCAAAGATCCCTGTTCCAATTATGTCTGTACACACACAACCACTCTGCAGCATCAAAAACTACCTAAAAAGAATTTGTCCTGACACCCAAACCAGGACTGAGTATCCTGGAATAACACTACATATACATTCACACATCAAGACAATGTATTACAAATTTTAGGGTAAAGTAACTCGTCTTACTGTGTAGGATAAGAACCTGCCTATCCAGGCCTGTTCCTTTTGCCAATAATATCCTAAATGAAAATGGAAACTGCCACTAATAGGCAAAAAAATAGCTTTTTTAAAGGACACTGATGCTCTCATCCTCTACAAAAGTATTTTTATTATTATTAATTTTATAGTTACAGAATTATAGAATTTGTTATTCTATCCATCTGTATATTTAGAAAGTGTTACAGGAGTTTGGTGTGGTGTATATATACTGTAAGAAAGTATCTGCATTTAGCGTAAAAAGAAGAACCATAACTAATGTAAGGTGGGTGCTTCATGCACAGCAGGAAATGAGAAATTAATTCAGATTTGTTATATATAGAAATATTTTAGAAGCCTGTTCATAAAGTATTTTATTTATATATGCTTAAATAAATCAAATAGACAAATTCAGATTTAAAATTAAATTTGGCACCCTTTAAAAAGCAGCTCTTGGATGCCACACTTCTGCATTGCTAAGTTGATTTTTTCAAGAATCTTAACATCTCACAGACCCCAGCAACAGTGATGTGAAGAGACGGGTCCTCAACATTACAGATAAAAAGGCTCTAAAAACTGCCTTTGTGGGACAAGTAAAGCAATCTCCAACTCTTTAGGGAGAACACTGCATTATAAAGGCCATTTGTATCAAACTACACTCTCTTCAGGAGATGGAAGCCAAATTGTGTGCATTGGAGTTACTGCTAAAACAAACAGGAAAAGTGAAGTCCTGAAAAACTAGCTGGTCAATCCTGTGAGATAATGTTCTGCTTGGGAACATAAAAATATGTTAATAATGCAAGATCATGCAGTTCCTTCAGGAGCTACATGTCAAATTATGACTCACATTTATTTTATAACAGTAATGCACCAATAATTTGTAGTTTTAATAGTAAAATCCTCTCAGGGCTGAAATTCAGCATCAGAGAAAAAAACACAATTTACTTTTTCTTTTATTGTTTTGAATATTATTACTTTTTGCTACATGTGCATGTTTAGAATTTCACATACATGCTTAAACAAATCACTGTCATAATATTTAAAATATGAACTTTTACAGGCAATTAACTCACAGTGTTGCTTATTTCCACCTAAGTGTTCAGTTACAATTTCTCTACAACTCCTTTCTCTCATTTTCCAATCCAGTCACATGACTGTGGAACAGCTGGGATCCCACATTGTTTCACTTATACAGCTGCTGGAAATGAACCAGCCCTCTTAGCCAAGAAGAAACAGGGAAAAAACAGGAAAATATTTGTACTTATGACCATGTTGAAAACCTCCCAAAACAATACTGCTCATAACGAGCTTTTGGGGTATGGCTTTCCTGAGTACCCTGCTTGGATTCAAAGAAACACTGGCAAAGCAGATCTCCATCACTCTCAGTTCCTGGTGACCTACTGGATCAAAGCTTACTTAAAAAATTCTATCTGAGGTTCCATTTTAAGCACTTCAAAACTAAACCCTTTGTTAATGAACAAATTATTTACATGGAGAATGCTGACCCGTTTGCTGAATATGACTGAATTAGTTTTTAACGACAACAGTTTTCTGAAATTTAGAAGTAGAGGTGTAGAGCAAAAAAACCACCAAAAAACCCAAACCAGTGGTCTGTTTTGTAGCTGATATATCATGATATATATACCATTATCCATCTGCCTCTTCGGGCCTTCTTTCTGGAATAATGCTGCCAGGGAGGGCTCTGCCAACTGCACTTGCAATTTTCTTTCTGTTTTAAATAGCAGGCAATTTCAGATCCTGCTTACATTACTCATATGATTTTCTCCAACTGAAAATCCTTCTGTTACTCTTTTCCACTGACAGAGAAGATGCTGTTTGATTTGCAATCTGTTCCCTGCCTTCCAGATTTTGAATTTAGGGTCTCCTTGTCAATCAGCTTGCTATTTTCTTTTAAGAAACAAACCCTCAATCTCAGCCACAGAAAAACTGAATGAGAAAAGTTAGTAAGTTACTGCCATCCCAACACAGCATCCATACTGAATATCAGACAAACTGTACCCAAGGGAATCTGCAGAGGGATGAGATTAAACAATGTTTAAGCAGATCACCTTAACATTAAAAAGAACAGCGACAAAAAACAGAGGGCATTAAAATCCTCAGGAACAAACTACAGCAGATACAGAGCTAAACTTTGTTTCACTGATCCTATTTCCTTACTTCTAAAAGAAGCAATAGCTAAATTTTTATCTTAATTGCCACATTGTTAATCTTTTTCTTTCTTGCCAATACTTTTACAATCTACTGAGTAATATGTTATGATCTATAAGGTTGAGAAACTTTTGGAAGATTTTTCTGACTTAGAAAAGCAAAAAGGTAGCAAAAAGATGATTTTGCATCTACACGTAAAGGGATGGTTGCTGATTTCTGCCCAAGGGTCTTATTTCTTACTTTAAATTAAAAATATTTAGTTATGTGAATAAAACAAAGTAGTCTGAAAATTTTAATGACTCCTAAACTACTTTCTCCCCCTCAAAGCTAGAGCACGAAGCAGGGATACTCAGGGGGAAAGTTTTAATATTCCAATACTTTCATATGATAAATAATTAATAAAATATTTGGCACTGAGAGATGAATTTTTTTAAAATCTCACTGATAGAAAAGGGTGAATTTCCTGAAAATGGCTTTTTGTTGAATGAAAAACCTCCTACCCTTTAAAATAAAATGCTAAGCTTCAAAAAAAGTTTTGTACAATTTATGAAAGTTTCATGTGGTTTTTGTATTCATAACTAAGATAACGTTAGTTACCCAGATGGACTATGACTTGGAACTTTTTCACTAATGGAGATGTAATCTTCAGGGACAAAAACCCCACAGAATTTTAAAGCCACTTTATTACTCCAGAGAGAAAACAGGAAACAGCTCAGGTTCTTGATTTAAGACTGCAGGAGCTTAAAGTTCACCAATTCCAGCTGCTGCCACCGTGCTCAGAAACCACCAAGTGACACAAAACGAGCAGCTGGTGCAGTCTAGTGCAACCTTGAGCTCTCCATTTCAAAGAGTTTCACTGGGGAAGGATTTCTTTACTTTTTTAAACAGAAAAATAGTGGAAATACTGGCAAAGATACCTCCAAAGTCCTTTATCCTCTCCAGCAATTGACGGAGGGACCTGCACCTCCTTCAGCCTCTCCCAGTGTGGACACCCTGTGAGGAACAACTGGAAATCAGGGCTAGAAAACCAGGCTGGAAACGAGCTCTGGGGTTCCTGGGGTGGCAGGGACTTTGGTCATGTCACTGATTTATAATTGCAGTGGTTTCATTTCTCTATTTAATCAAGGTGCAGCTCAGCTTGCAGCCAAATGAGAAGCAAGACCCTGTTATTACCCAGGTGATGAGAAATGCTGGAAGTGGGGGCTCTCCCTCATTCCATCACCAGCTTATCTCAAAAGCAGATTAAAAAGACTCCAAAAAACAAAAAAAATCTAGTAATTATTATAGCCCAAGATGTGCTAAATTTAGAGTTTTGAGAAAATTCACCATCCCACATATAAAAATACTGCACATTTAAAGCAAAAATTAACACCACAAGGCTGGCCACCAGAACTGATTTAATCTAGAGGAATAATATCCAGCTCTCTGGTTAAATTTAGGAGAATCAAAACAACCTTTTAGATAATCACTGTATTTTAGAGATAATTTTAATAACTGACCTTCAAAACTGCCTGGGATCATTGAAAATATTAATAAATGCAATTTTATTACTAAGTGTAAATGACAATTCAGACAATTTGCATCTTTAATATAAATAGCTAAATTCTAAGGAGAAAATACATTTGTTCCAGTTTTTCACAGGCACAACTCTGATTTTGGATTCCTTAATGAGAACTCCTGAACCATGAAGCTGGGCAAAATCTTGTCATAAACAAACATAAAAGACATTGATGTGAGAAGATATTTAATGAGCTGTCCAACAGAATTACAAGGGGAAATAGTTTATAAAAGAATAAACATAATATTAAAGTATTATAACCTATTCCCATTATATTGACTGCAATAGAAGGACAGACTTTTTCAGAAACAAATTCAATGACAGTAATCTTAATCTCAGTTCAAAATGCTTTTTAAAAACCCCTATTACTTTAGAAAAATGCCTTCAGATGAGAGTCCTAAAGTTTGAATAATGTTTATTTTAAGGAACATTATCAAAAACGAAGCTCTTATTTTGGCAAACAAGGACGCTGTGTGGTGGTGTTCTAGAAATAGGTATCTCAATATTAACAACGATTATTCTGAATTAAAGATTACACCTGTTGACTTTTGCCTTCAATTCACTGGCATAATTTCTCTCCATTAACACAACAAGTCAGCAATCAGAGTCCCTCTGAAAAGCCACCTACTGAAACAACTAAAAATGAATTCCATCTTAACAAGAAGCACACAGCTCATTATATTTTAACCTGATTATTTCTAATATTATTACTACATAAAAATCCTGGCCTAGTCTGCCACGAAGTCATCTGCTCTTCCAACAACACCTTTAAAATAAACAAACAGAAATACCCCCAGGAGGGCAATTTTGTTAAAATGTGTTAAGCTCTGATGCTAATGACAGAACAAAAACCCACACACATTTAAAACCACAAAGTATTTGGCCAGCACTAAGTGTTATTAGCTACTAATTTGCCTTTTGTTTATCTGTTTCTCTCAGTTTGAGATGTTGATTCTCTACCAGATCATCATTATATGCCTTTCCTGAAACCACTTCCCATTGCTTTCATGGGAGATAAGCTTAACATCCCAGTGTTTATACTCAGAAGTATCCTTTCTGAAATGTAAAAAGTTTACTATTCTGTGATCTAGAAAATAAATATATATGCAAATAAAACAAAATATAGGAACTCTCAGAGAATTTTCTTTTAATTTCCTTTTTTTTTTAATGGGGTTTTATCTAAAAAAGATAACTATTTTGAAATGAATTTTCACACCCTACCCACCCTGTTTCAAAAGTATAGCTTGAAAAGAAATAGCCCCAGGTGGTTACTGGCAAAGATATACCTGCAACTTCTATTTTTAAAATACTGATTTAGAATATCTGTTAACTTGAAAAATAATGCTTATTGCAAGATATATTTTAGGGAAAAAAAACTATTAGTATGGAAATAAAAGCTTTGAGTTTTGCCTTGCAGAGGTTCATTCTCCTCTGGGAGCATGACCACAGATCTAGGGATATGGGATAATTAGTCTGACATTTAAACATCAGTTTAAATAATTTTGAATTGTTTATGCCCTTTAAGGGAAAACAGCTGATTATGAACTTAAATACTTTTCCTCAGTCTGGGCAGAATCCTAGGTTTCCAATATGTAGATAAGTCAATAAAACAGATCCAGCCATACTTAATTTTAATAAAACCTAATAAAATTTATGTACTTGTAGATCTTTTTCCTTTGATAATGCTTCTTTCATTGCATCCAATTTATCTTGGAATGGTAGGGAACACTCTGTCAGCGAGCACTGAAGGAAAGGTAGAACAACTTTAATTTAATTAAGCCTCCTGAATTTAAGTTGTGTGTTATGCAGGATTTTGGCAGAAGTGACAGAATGCTGAGAATAAAAGGAAAAAATGCCAAAAATTGAGAAATACGTTGGTTCAGGAGGGAAATAAGTAATATTTGATATGTGACTGGTGGGGTTGTTAGGTCTGGTTTTTAACATAAGGACACAAACTTTTCAGCTCCCCCTGGTCCAGGTGGCTCAGTGCTTGTCTTTACCTCAGCAAGCAGCACTCCCCACTCCAGCCAGCCCCACCAAAGGAAGCTGCACCTCCTCCTCCTGCTGCTGGAAAGCCTTGGAGACACTTGGAAAAGGAGGAGAAGGGAAACACCCCAGCCTAGGACACCCCACACCTCAACCTTGCCGATTCCCAGCACTCCCCATCACTTGTTGGTCACCCCATAAAGCATAAAACAGGAAGGAGGTTGTTTAATTAATGCAGTTCCTTCATTAGCCCTGTCCAGCTGCTCGGTGAAAGCTGCAGGTACCTGCAGGTGTTTCTGAAAGCAGCTCATCCAACCCTCCAGGACCTGTTGAGCAGCTGGCAGGGAGGCAGCTGCTCTGACCTGACCTGCAGCAGCTGGGCAGCGACACGTCTGGAGCCAGCACAGCTGGCACGGCACTGCAGCCAAATTCCTGCATCTTGAGAGGTGACATTTAATGTTGGTTTTTATGCTGGCAGCTCAGAACTCAGCCATGTGCCATTTAAGCTCTTTTAAATCCAGGTTTTGCAGACACAGAAAGCAGCAAGGTTTCCCACTGCTGATATGCAAGGTGATGTAATTAACAGGGCTTTTTCATCTCCCAATTCGACTATTTCCATGTACTCTGAGGTTTAGACTGCCACTGCTCTAAGAGGTCCTGTGTACTTCTACAGTCAAAACTTTTCTTAAAATGATGTTATGTGAACTCTAAAAACACCAAAAAAAAAGGAGGAAAAAATGCTGTATTCTAATATTAGTTTCTTTTAATTCAGAATTGTAGTGCAATGGGGAAGACACATATACTTTACTAACTCTTATTCAATAATACAGAACAGTTGTCACCTTTCACATAATATATCCCAGGTGTATTCCAAGATCAGACTAAAGCAAAAAAAAACCACAATCAGTGTTGCCTTGGCACTTGAAAAAAAAATCAGTTCTCATTTTTGAGATCTTTTTCTTCTCCCATTCTCATTTCTTCTACCCCTTCTTGCCTTGCCACGTGTCCTTTGCCGGAAGAGTGGGACACACATTGAGAGGAGCAGAACACTCTTGCAAGTCTGAGGACAGTTCCTCAGCCCACACAAATTAAGGGCTACATTGGAGAAAGCATCTTAATTCACTAAGATGCTTAAAAGTTATTAATAGGGCAATTTCAGAAAAATCATGCACAAAACCTCAGGGTTTTTTTAAATCAATATAACAAACTAGACACAGTAAGCCCCTCCCCTATTACACTCATGTATCAGTAATTGGGCTTTATTTAAAAATAGGCACAATACTGAATCAAGTCTGATAAACAGAATTAACTGAGAAATACAGTTTTGAAAAGTGCTTTGTTTCTTCAAGGTTGGGTTCATAGCATCACCCCTACAGCTACACTGGTGAAAGCCCCAGACATGAAATTTTGGCTTGGAGGAGCACATTTGAGCCTGTCCTACACCCTTTGGCAATTGAAAGAGATTTTAACACCACCTTGGGAAGCCCTCCTCAAACTGGTCAAATACAGTGGAATTGTGGCTTGTCCTAAACACTGACACAATGAACATCTGGGAGTTCCTAGGGTTAATGACTGTGTGACACAGCAAGGTAGATTCACTCACACATCCCTTAATTAACACTTTTATAAATATTCATAGGTCAACTAGATTTTAAATTATTCTCGGAGACTTAGAATAGCCTAATTTCTATTAAAAAATTAGCCTTTTATCTTTTTATCTGTGAGGGAAGGGGGGTTTTGGACCAAATGTTAAATCTGGCACTTGGAAAAAAAGAAGTGTGAATCAGGGAGTGCTCATTAGGATTTGGAAAACTCATTTCAGTGAGAAGTTAATTTAATTAAAACAACTGCAATATAACAGCACGGTGCAACGAGGTGAACAAGGAACAGTAAAAACATTTACTAAGTTGTCTTATTTGGGATGTAACACCAGGATTGGGATGCAGCTGCAGCGTTTATGGCATATTGGCCCAGGCACCAGCAATGGGTGTTTTAACTCTGCCCTCTCCCAGCTCATCTGCTGCTCCCTCACTCTTGGTCTGTCCTTGCGCAGGAATACATGTATGGAGATTAACTCTGATTAGAAAAGAAGAAAAATCATTCCAATTTCAGCCCAAGAACTTTCAGAATCACACCTTCAAAGCGGCAAAGATCTCTGAAACAGACATATCCATCTCCAGTAACTACTGAATGCCCAGAAAGCAAAATCTGTTACCAACCTCCTCAGTTTCAATTATTTCATCTCTTTCCTGTTACAGATTTTCCTTTGGCAGAAACAGCATTGCAGTGCCACAGCTGAAATATCACCTACAAAGAACCATTTTCAGGAGATGGAAGATCTGTAACTGCTGAAATGCAAGTCCCAGCACCTTCTCTCCTTGGGAGGACTACAAGTCCTAGGTGTCTGCAATAAAATTGCAGATTTTATTCTAAGAACCCAATGATGGAGGCAAGCTGGGCTGCAAGAGCCACTGGTTACATATTGAAAGATCACCATACACTGTGGAAATGACTGTTACAGACATATCTACAGTGTAGGCAATTCTTGGATGTCAATGTGCAGATAACTTCTGCTCAAAGGTTAGAAACTAGACAAGAAATAAGTAGAAGAACTATAAAAATCCATAGCTGTTTCAAAAGTGGTAAAAACTATTTCCATATCTCTTGTATAATCAGGGACTCTCAGGTCTCATGTAGAATCACAAAAAAAAAGTAACTGAATTGTAAGTAATTTGAACTGGAAGAGACACTGCTGAGCAGAAAAGGTACTTCAAAAATCATACAAGAACTTCAAGAGATGCACTTGCAGTCGGATGAAAGCTCACAGGACTGACTCTTTAGAGTTTATTTTGGTGACAGACAACTGGAACAGAATTCAAAACTGAATTGTCTCTTTGCCTGGACAAAGACCTTATACTGGAAAACAAAGGCAAAGTAATATAAGATTGGGGAAAACCGTTTCAGGATAAAAGGAAAACACTTGGCAAAGTATAATCTGATGTCTGTGTTTATACAACTTACTGAGCAGAGAGTTCACTGTAATGCTATAATCTGAAATTGATAGCTTGTGCTCCTTCCAGTTTGTCATTAAGAGAACACTGAGAAAAAAATTATCAGTTTTTATGAAATTGGTATAACACCTACAGAAACAGACATTAAAAGCCCTCCTCAGCCTTTCTGCAGTTAGTATTGGTACTTTTGAGAGTCCTGCATCTCAAAATTCCCATCCTGGAAAAGACAAGTATTTCCTACAACCATCCTTATTTTCTTCAAAGCTATGTCACCCATTTTTTCCATTATATCCTGCTCCCAGTCTCACTCATTATGGTTTTCTTCCCCCCTTTTCCTCAGTTCTTTCCTTTTTAATAATCTCAAGACTATAAAAGAAATACATTATCAGCCTATATGCATTTTACCACCAAAAAAAAAAAAAGGCATCCTATTAAAATAAAATCAGCTTCCTAAATATAACCTGGTTTGAAGACTTCAGGAATTACACTATATAACAATGACAGATAAATATAAAGCCACAGAGAGCAATTAGAGCTCCAGGTATCCAATTTGTAGCAATTATGCCTTTACAAAGAAATATAATCTCACAGTGCCTATACTGAAGAATGTAAGTTACTGTTGAGTGTTACACCCAATTTTATGCATGCAAACATAAATTAGATTTTGGTCCTGCACATAAACTCTGAACAGTTTTGAACTCAACTAAAATATTCCAAACACAATTATAAATCCAGAAACCATGTCTAGACTCACTCTGCTAAGCCCTTCCTCTCCATGCCAACAAATACAAAATGACACTTTCTGTATCTGTTGTGGCTGGTTCTCTCATTGCAAACTGGCCACATTCCCATCACACGGCATTTGGTGCTCTGGTTTTAAAACTGTTCTTTTCTGATGGTTCTTCAGTTCAGAATAGTTTAATTAGTGCAAGGCTTGAGCAAATGAAATCAATCTCCCCCATTCTAGTTACTGATGAAGTACTAACAGCAAACCATCACAAGGTTTGCAATGATGCTCTGTTTCATGGGGATTTGGCTCACTGGATGGAAGAGTGGAAAAGAAAGTTTGTGCACTTTCTTGCATCTCAGATCCATCAGAAGCACAGTGAAGCACAAGCACCACTGCTGTCCAGCACAAGAAGGCTGCCCAGCTGTACGTGCTGCCTAGCTTCAGCACAGCTTATTTCTATCTGTCATTCAGTTATGCACACTCTTTTTGCTGCTGGATTTTAAAGCTTTTGGAAGTTTTAATGCTACATGTCAATATCCACTTGATTTTATAGCTTTCAGTATTTCCACAAAAGACCATGATCCCATCCACAAAGGATGCTGTACCTACTATTTCGTTAACATGAACATCAAAGTGCAAAAGTCTGTGAATAATGATCCAGTGCTGAATTTCAGTCACATCAAGCAACATGTCCTTCTATGAGTTTTAACTTTCTGGGAAGAAAATAATGCAGTTATGCCTATAAGCAAGCAAAAATCCAGTGACCACTTCTGAATATTTAGCTAGTGCTTTTTAAAGAGGAAAAAAAATTCTTTATACAGTGTGTGGAATATGAACATCATTGACATATGTCCCACTTTGTAGGTTTTATGATAAAACACAAAGCATCTGCTCTAACACCAGAAATAGTGAACATTATATCTTAACTGCCTGCTCTGGGTACTGATTTAGCAAAAATCTTGGTGAATGTTACAAGTCAATCAGCACAGATCATGTTTAATCACTGCTATAATTGCAATCATGAGTGTAATTGCTGATTCTTTTTTGAAGTGGTGGTGGGTGGGGGAAGGATACTTTTTTGGTTAAAATTTAAGACCAGAAATAGGACTATCTGGTGTCTGTTCCCAGTTTCTGGACTTCCATTTGCACAGGCCAAAAGGAAGAGCCATGGGCAGAGGACTGAAAAGCTGATCTCAGTTTCACACTGCAATGGACACCTATTGCAAATTGTAGTCCCCAAATGAAGCAATCACTGGGACTGTTTGTCTCACAATCCACAGAATGTTCCCTATTCATTTCTCCCCGGCATGATGGGAACATAACAGTTCTGTGAATAAGACCCTTAACATCTTTCTATTAGGACAGGAGATATGAGTAGCAATTATGATAATTAAATGTAATTACATTAAAAATAATTAGCACTTTAGCTATCAATTGCCGTGCACTGCACGGCAATTAAAAGCAGGCCAAATTTCAGCATAATTTTTATTACTCTCCTCTTCATTCAAAACAGTAAATGGTAGGGAATATTTTCTTTTCATGTGTGCTATGCTCTCATTTTAATGGGTACTATCATCATCTAAGTAGAGTAAGTACTACCGGAGGTGACATAATTGCCAAAACATTACAATTTGGACTTTTTCCCAAAAGACTCAAGTAACTTCATTTAATACATATACTTATGAGACCATGAATGAAAGGGATCAGCCATCTCACTTTAATAGATCTCTCCTCATTAGACATATTTGAGCACAATTAAAATGGCTGATAGAATCAAACTGAGTAAACAAACTTTTGAATAGGTTTTATCACTGATGGGCTGCAGCATTAGAAATCCTTCAGGGTGCCAATATCTTGTGAGAATTCACTTGGGCTGTTTGCACATATCCAATAGGAAAACACACTTCAGCACTTATAAAGTGTAGCCATTTGGCAGAAACCCAAACAAGCCCAACATTATTGTTACAGATCTGTGAAATTCTACTGACAGATGATACAGAACATGAGGGGCTCCTAAGAGTCTCTGAGCAAGTGAGTGTGGCTTGAAGAGCTCAGCGCTGGGAGAGATGAGAGACCTCTTACACACTTGGCTAGAAGTAATTGTCAAAGCCACCTTAGTGACAGATGGTTTCTCCAGATTTGCTCAAGGAAAGACACCTCTCCCCCTCCTATTTTTTGGAGCAAATCCCTCTTTTCCTGCATAAAATCTGAGACCATTGATAGTGATTTGACTTTGAAAAGAGACTAACCCCTTTGGTTTTCCTTGTCTATCAACTGACCAGGCCAAGATGTGGATAATAGGCAAAACAAATTATTTGCTTGCCAGTGCTCCAAATGCAGGTAATAATCTGCTCAAAATTCAAGTAGAGTCTTCTCTCAAATAATTTTATGAGAAATGACAACAATCTTGCCAGATCCACATAGAGACATTGGACTGATGTGACTGGGTGAATACAAGTAAAACAATCTATTTATGCAGCATTTCTGATTCAGACATGACTGGACTAAACAGAATAAATTAAAAATAATGTGAAAAAAAAAAGTTTCAACCATTACTGCAGAGATGGCTACACTGACAGAACTGCAGAAATTAGAAGGGAAGTCATTTTTCTGGCCTCTTCATGCGGTATTTATTATCAGCATTATGAATTCTACAAGTTATTTTAAATCTACTCATTAATGATTAACATCTGCTGGCCTGGTGAGGCAAGTAGGAATCCAGTGTGTTAAGAAAATCCACTCTAAATACTGGCTAAATGCTTGTGTTATTCACAAGCTTGTGCCATACAAACAGCCATTCCCACACTTGGCACTCTCATTCTCTTCACTTCAGAAAGACCTTCTGAAGCCAAAGCATCACCTGGTCCCACACTGCATCTTCTTTAAAAGCTCCAACAGCATTAACCACAGGACTGTTTTAAGATGATTTACAGTTCATACTCCATTTCTAATGGAGTATTTACAGACCTGTGCTTTTAAGGGTTGCAGTACTTAAAGGCATTTTAAGGAATATTAAACTTTTATCTGTTGTTTCTTCTGTGCATCACATTCAACTTCTGCCCTCAACAACCACAGTTTTTAGAGACATCCAGGGGAATTCTGACTGATTGGAATAATAGGGCACAGATGGAATTGAAATCATTTCATACAGACATATACACACACATGTGATATTAAACTCAGACGTGATTAAAATAAACAAAGTCAATCAGGCATGGTTTGCTTGCCAAGACCTGTTTTTACATGTCCCTGTCTATAGGTACTTATGAATCATATACTTGCAGGCTGTGCCATTAATCAAAACCTTAATATTGCTCTCCAAAATAAATCAAGCCATCTTTAGTATCTTACGTGCATCTTTCAAATACAAGTTAATAAAAAAAAAAAGAGAGGACATTTTCCTACAATGTTATCGTTGGGTAATACTGTTTGACAATAGCATTTACTGCACATTTTTAACTCAACTTCTTCATTTGCCCGTGCAGTAACTGGAACAAAATGTAAGGTGAATGAACTATATTAAAAAGAATTCAGAATGCATAAATGTATACTTATAAAAGTATGCAAAAAAACCAACAAAAAAAACCCAACTCCACAAAAACCCACAACCAAAAGCTAACGTAAAAAAACCCCCACAAAACCCCAGCCTGAAATGAGGTAAGAAGAATGAGATTAAATTTAAAAAATATAATGTGAAACTGAAGGAATGGGGTTAGCAGGATAGAAAAAGAAGAGGGACAGAAGAGGAATAAACCCCTCCATCCTGCCGTGTGATAAAGAGGATGCTATCCTATAGAAGATGCTGTGTGACACAAAATGCAGCTTAATCTGCAACAAAGGGAATCAAGGTGAACAAAAGGGAAGGCTCTCCCAGTCTTGCAGTGATGAAAGGCAGCACCAGGAAGCTGGTTGTCTCCTTTAGTGAAATTTTTAAGAACTTGAAATTTTAAACACACCTTCCAGGGTGTGCATGAAGTACAGTACACCCTGCATTACTGCCAGCAGCTGAATTAAATAACCTCTGGAGGTCCCTGCAAGGCTCACATTTCCATGAGTGCTCTGATCACTGCAGGTAACACATTAGAATATGTTATTAATCCCACTTCATGTTCCACTTACAACACTGCCTGCAGGGCAGGGAAAAAGCAAATCTTGGATTACGGTGACAGCCAACAACTCTAATATTCTTGAAGAGAGTGGGAAGTGGAGAAAAAAAAAATAGCCACAGAACTGTTAACCCTGTAACCCACACCTGCAGCAAAGTAACACAGACTTAAGGCTGAAATCATCAGTGCTATTGACACTGGGTGTGCACAGTAATATACAGATATTTTGTGGGGCTGGGCTTCAAGTGGGAAGAAATATAAATAATCTGCAGCCTGAGATGGCTGCAGGCCATGCACAAACTATCAGGAATGTATCAGACTGTGCTGCTGATCAAGCAGGGGATTTTCATGCATAATTGCATATATTTACCAAGCCTTCTTCCTGCAGCAGCAGTAATAGCTGCTCTTTCAGAAATCGATAGTTCTGTTGCACATTTGTTACATGGAGTGATTATAATGTCCCTTTTTTTCAATCAGGAAAAAACAATTGATGCAAAAGGCCCATTTACTGCAGATAAAGGAGATTGAAGAGTTTACAGTAATAGCCTGGGCCAGAAAAAGCCTTTAAAGAACAGCTCTGCAGAGAGAAGGAAAAGCCTCTGAAGTTTCATCTTGTAGTGCTGCAGTGTTTATGCAGGTGAATAGAACTGAACTTGCTTGCTTCTGAAACTTGATTTTTCACAGGGACAGAATAAATAAGAGCATTTACGAAATTCTCAACCTGCTGTAGGCAGCCCATGACACGATTCGTTCAGCTTAACTGTACTCACTGAAATAAAACTGAAATCACACCTCTTACACTGAAATGAAAGCTGCAAGCTTCATAGCCCAGGACTTCAGTTTTCCTTTTTATTAAAACTTGCATAGTAGTAAGCCTCACTAACACCATATTTATTAAAAAATAAACTAGAAACCATGTTAACCAAGACAAGGTTTCCAAATATTGTCTTGCTCATAGAAGATAGCCTTCAGAGAGCTATTTCATCCTAAAGAAAAGCATGTTATTGCCATTCTTGAAACCTAAAAGTGCAAGTGAGCATATTTAGCTGCGACATTTGAATTTAGCTGACTATATATCCATGAGAACAAGCCACCAGGTTGTCTGCTACCACTGCCAGCCAGCGGGGAAGTCAGTGATAACACCAGTTCAAGAATCCTTCTCCATTAAAAAAAATCTGTGATGGGGATAAACTCTATTTATCAAATTTCCAAATGACAGCAATAGGGGAATGACTTGGTGAAATTCTGAAGACAACAGTAAATTTCAAAGGAGTTTTTAAAAATCCAAACAAAAAAGATAAAACATTCATTTCAGTCTGGGAAGTACATTTTTCTCTCATGGCAAAGATTTTCTATTTTGCAATTGAACTAAACCAAAAAATATGGTTTAAAATGTTTTGTGTTCATTTCATATATTTTTATTCTTTATTGTCAAAGACATTTTAGCTCAGCAAATTAAGATTCATGTAACTCCATTCTGGTATCTGCAAATGCTAGCCACACATTTTGGAACTGATTGAATGTAACAAGCGAAAAAGAAGGTATTAATCATTTGGAACTAACATTTCTTAACCTTTTTCTGGTTAAAACCTTAAGAATCTACTACACTTGAGCAAATAAGTGGCCGTTTATTGATTCTAGGATAATATATCACTGTCCTTTATATTAACTTAACATCTACTCCTTAGGCCCAATGCCATATTTGTAATTACAGTATAATCTTATTCATTACAACAGAGCAAAATCTTCAGCAAAACTCTCAAAGTGAACTAGACAATAAAAACATGGAGTAGCTTTTAACCTTCATTTGACAAAAAAAGTTCCTTTTTACACTTGTGGTTTCAAAAATTAATGTTGTTTTGGTAGTACATTAAAAGTAACTCTGTATTGTGAAGCACAAGCTGCGGAACTTGGTATGTGCAGTCTCCATCCACTGCAGAACTGTGCCTGCTCTAAGACAAGAAGGAAGTGACCTAATAAATGTTAAAGTTTGACCTTATTTTGTCTGGTAAACTAATCCATATACTTATTTCCTTTTAAACATATAAGAGCTTTTTTTATAGACAGATTAGGAAATAATGTTTAAGATAAAACACAGACAAGTGTATCACCACCTGTTTCATGTTCAAAACCATCATGAGGAGAGCAGCGTCTTCTCAGATCTCCAACACTTTGCCCTCTTCAAACTGTGCTTTTGTAAGTGGATGGTAAAACAAGTAAAACTGACATTTTTCTGCATCTAAACATTGTGTGTATATGGCAACGGGCACATATGGCCATACAGCAAATATTCAAATGATCTTTTGGGCTTTATTCACACTTCGGAGTTTCACACAAACAAATGTGTGCTAATAGAAATGCAAGTGTATGCCAGAGAAAATAAGCATAACACACACAGAGGAATGAACTCATGTTATCCTATTGAGTAAGTGCTATTATCATCTGTTTGCATTATAAAATACTATGGAATGTCTGTATTGATACACGTTAAATATATTATATTTATAAATTATTACGTTGTGCCTGCTATTTTCCTTCTGAAACCATCTAGAATGCCTTTCTCAATTTTTTTAACTGTCATCTTCCAAAGCCAAACCTCTGGATTTTTTGCAAGTCAAGCTGCTGACAAGCTGATGTCATATTCCTCCAAGGCCAGCCATATACCATGAGCAGCAGACAGTATTTTTCAGCTCTCACTCAGGAAGCAGCTTGCCTCAAGGAAGGTCACACTCCATCACCTCATCAGAGATTCCTTCTGCATGAGCATTGGCTGTGTGCTGTGTCACTTCACGTTTATAGCAGCATTACTCGGGCTCTGATGTAAATTTTATGACCCAGAAGGTTCTAATTGCTTAGGCACTCTGTCAGATATCTTCAGCCCTATCAGTCAGGCCACTTTCTGACAGAATAAAGCAAAGCCTGTGTGCAGCAATAAGACTGAAGGGTCTCTGCTGTTGTTTTGGTGTGGTTTGTCTCTGAAGGACAGAGCCCTCCAGCTGGTTTAGTTAAGGATTTACTGGAGCAGCGTGCACAGAACACTCCATGACCTTCCTTGGGAAGTCACTTCTCAAAGTTAAGGCACATCTAAAGGCAGTGCATCACAGCAGCCAGGGTTTGAGATAATGCTAAATGACAAGCGTGCATCCTTTCTGCCACATCACTTCACGAGTCAGCTGTTGTAGAAACAGGAATCACTTCTGATGCTGGCCCAGTGCTACAAAAGTGCTGCCTTCCCAGTTCTCCCTGCCAGAGGGAGGCAGAAAATAAATCCATATATACCTCCAGATTCAGGCAGCCTTTCCCAGTGCACCAGTGCCATAATTGGTACACAGGGCGATGTCAAGACAGATTCCCTACAGAACTGGAAAGAAAGTTCACTCTACAGTTCATAGCAAGCACCTGATCACAAGAATACTAAGAATATTAGACTGTTACAAAAGCTTTTTCATGTGTCTTTTACCTCATTTATGTTTCTGTATTTTTATCATTGGATATCAATTCCTCACCACACATAAATTCACAGGTTTTTATGTCTCTGAGAGCCAGGGGATATTTAGTTCTAACACAGGACACCACATTTCTGTGTGCACACCAGCACCACACAGGGGAGCAAGCTCTTTGTGTGTAACACAGCAGGGGAAAATACAGACGTCATCATTTGGGAGGAAACTACCTACTGTGGAACACTCCACACACCTGCAAGACGAAGAAGGGCTAGAAGCCCTCAAAGCACAGAACAGTCACAAAGCCTTCCTTTCTGGGTGAACTTCTGATGGATTTTCAAGTCTGTGTGACCAACTACCCTGAAGAGCTGGCATGGGGATGTTAAATAAAATTAATGTGGCAGAGCTATTGTCACAGGCTGAAAAACCTCAAATGGTACTGATGATCTACTAAACATTAGAGAACAAAGATCATATTTCTGGGTAAAATATTTTGTTTTACAGATATTGAATGCATGAGCACTTGCCCTTAAATCTGATTTTAAATAAAATTTATGGCTAGAAAAGACTGACACCAGGCAAAAAGCTGTGAATGCTGTACAGACGCAACAAAGAATTCCATGAAGTAAGATATTCTTCATGTGGAGCAGGTTTTCCCTGCTTAGTGCAAGTGATCAGCCATTTTAAACAGACACCAAATAAAAAATGACCTGGCTGCACACAAACATGCTTTTGAAACAAGAACAGAACATATGCTTCTTTACAGGAGAAGCAGTGACCAAATTGATAAAAATGCTGGAAGCTATATCTCAGTAATTATCAAAAAAGTATTTGATTAATGTGTAGCAAGTAAAATTCTGGAAACACTCATAAATTCACCAGTATTTAAATATAGTCATACTTAAACAATAAAGGTTCCACCCCAAAAAACTATAAACCACAAACTTCAGGTGGTTTAAATAAATTTCTCTTGTTAGAGAACCACAGCATCACATTTAGTAAACTGTGTTTATGATATAGATACTTTTCTATTATGAACATCTCATACAAACTTTTAAATGAAAATGTAGTTATATAGAAGCACTTTTGAAAAATGCAGTTACAGCTACTCTGTTCATCTTCTCCCCTTTCCTTCAAATATTCCTGTCCTTCTTGAGCTATTTTCTTTCCACTTCACAAATAAGTAGCAGAAGTCTCAAAATATCTTTTTCCTGATACGGTGCTCAGCTGATTCATTTCCATTCATATTCATATTTAATCAAGATTCTGCCATTTGCAGTATCAGTATTAAACACTGCCCTTTTGCTTTCTGAGCACAATTATGGATGATTAATAAGACTTGCAGTTCATTCCAGACTCGTATTACAAGCTATTTTTCCAGTGGTCTGTTTTGTACATTCAGCATTATGCAAGGCTGGTGTGGTACAAAACATTTTTGGTATTCCAACTTTGCTACTCCTTAAATGTCATAAATCATTGGAAAATGTGGCATTGATGAAGAAATATGTTGAAATGAGAGAGAGGATGCAAAATGGAATCCAAAGAGCTGGTGCTAATGACTTCTAGTTAAAAATCATAAATTTAACCATATAGCCTGATGTATCTGGAAGGACAAGCATCATCTGGAGAGTGCACAGTTGGCATAATCAATGCTAGTTTCTGATGGCACTTAAAGAAAAAAAAACCCAAAACCAAAAGCCTGACAAATCCACATGAGCTCAGCCTCACATTCCCACTTCTCCATCAAAGACAAGCAGCTGTGTGAGGAATATTACAGCTCAGAGCATTGCATGCTTCTTCTGTAAAACTTTAGTTGTGGCAGAGTTCCTTGCAATAGTTGAAGCTAATGTGTGTTCTCAAAGCATTTATACATTTAATACATTGTGTTTGAGGTAAGAAGGGAGCAAAGTTGTAGCTCTACAATAATTGAGCCCCTTCCTTCATAAAAGTCAGGTTTGCTCAATTTAACTATGAAGTGTGGTGCATCTTCAGCAGCCTCAAAGCAGGACTGGTGATATGAATATGGATCACTTGAGCTTTTGAAGAGACATCAGAAATGCACTTGGTTTCAATTATTCCTTGTAAATGCAGTAATAAGCAGTGATGAAGGAAAATCTTTTATCTCCCAAAGTGCATGCAGACCAAGACACAGAAGGGTCCTTAGCAGGAGGTAACTGAACAAAGGAAGTAGAAATTTCACTATGAAGCAGCTGTGCCCCAAGAAGAGGGAACACCTGCAAAATGTTCCACCCAAGACAGCTCAAGTCTCTAAGAGTCAAGTCCAATTAAGTACCTCTCAAAGAGAATTATGTCTTTTATCATGTGTAACACCTAAAATGCTAATGAATTAATGGCAAAAGATAAAAGCATTTCCCTCAAGAGTGTGAACTGGGAGGATGAGGCACCATCTGTAGCAGGGATGAAAAAGTGGGAGAGGAATAAAAAAGGCTGCTCTTCCGTAAAGGCTTCCAGGCACTCAAACTTCCCTTCAGAAACCTGTCAAGCACTCAGGACAAGGCTGTGCTTATCAAGTATCACCTCTCATTTCTTTTACAAGCTCAGCTACTAGTTACAGTCTTCAGAAGTGTCAGAGCACTCTTCCCTGCCTGTTACATTTAAGGAGAAAGGATGAGGTAGGGATTATGCAGGCACAGCATGGTTCACTCAGACACTGTCATATTCTACTTACAGCTACCACTCTGTAAATAATCTCTAACACTTGGGGAGAAAAACACATACACACACACTCATCCAAACTTTTTTTTTTTCCTATGAAAAGACTTTTGAAATTTGGTAATGAAAGTAATTATTAATGCCAAGAAAAGTAGTTCAGATCCTTACAAAACTATTTCACAAAACACTTCTGAAAAGGAAGAAATGAAAATAACAATCATTTGTGTAAAATTAAGACTTCTTTTCTGGCTGATAGGATTACCTCCCTACGGCATCTGAATCACTCCTGAGTGAGATTTAGCTCCATTTTCTAACAATCAAAGAGCCCTTCTGCAGGAATTTGCTAAACTGCTCAACATCTGCTAACATCTCCTGAACATCATCTAAACGGCTGCTAAACTTTACGACTCCTCCACTCCCTCGGTCGTTTCTAAGCCCGGTCACAGCTCTGCCAATCTGCTCCAACAGATTGTTCTGCTATAAAATGAAACGTGGTGTAAAATAATGAAAGGGCTTCAGACACCAGGTTCCAGGGACTGCGAGTAGGGTGGTGTGGGTGTGCATCTCATTTTGCATAAAAAACACAGGAAGGAACAAGTTAGCATTTACTGAACAGTTTCTGGCTCTGCACTACTGGGCTTTCCTGACTTGGGGGTAATTTGCTGGGTACGGCATTGAAGGTGCCCGTGCTTGCAGTTTTTAAGCTCCCCTGTTGGTGTTACATACTTAGGAGTCAAAGAGAGGTGAGAAAAAAGCATAAGAGAAACACAAAATCTGTGCAGCTGTCAGCAAATTTCAAGTGTAAGATACCCAGATGCAACGCAAAATAAGACTTTTGTCATACTTTTTGACTTACCCAGCAATAATCACATCTATTTATAGTATTTTTAAAAATGTCTCCATTTATTATTAAATGTAGGTGTGAAAAAAATTTTGAATATTTGGGGTTTTTTTTAAGAATCCCTTTTAAATAATTCCTTTCTTAAAGTAACCCCATCCAATACTCCAGGTTAGATCCACTACCTCCAAACCATGAGAATATTCAGTTTAAGTGCATTATCACTGACAAAAGAGAAGACTGGCATATTATGAGCAAAGACAGGTCAAGTCACCATATATCTCAGGAAATCTTCAAGCTATTTGGAAAACCTGGTGTGACTTGACTTGGCAAGCACTAGCTGTGCAATGGAATAAACAGTAGGATAATTCAGGTTTAGTATGAAGTACTAGTACAGCAACAAGATTTTATTTCAATGGAATTAATTAACAGATTCTAGCAGAAGCTGGAATTTATATTTACAAAACACTCTTTCCATTCTAGCTCTTAACTAAGCAGATGCTCACAAGTCAAGAGTGTAACAGAGGGAAAGCACTGCAGAAGTGTAAAATTTCAGCATTTCTACTGTTATGTTTCATCCCTTAATGAGAGCACAAGGAATTCTCTAAGTGATACAACTTTTTGACTGAAGTCTCGATATCTTAAAGGTGTTACTCAGAAACTGGTCTAACTTTAGGCTCCTTTGCAGGTTAATTTAGGGCTCCAAGTAGCATCAGTTTTTATTTCTTTTGTTCTCTCTGCACAAACCTCAGGATAAAGAGAGAGTGTGAAGAGGGGAAGCTGCTCCCTGTAATTCTGACACAGAACAATCAGAGCATATTAACAGATGAGAGATCAGAATCAGTGACCACTGCTGTTTTCATGAGGATGTTTCAGTTCTTGAGAGCAGAACCCCCCCCAAGTAATATCTGCCTCAGCATCTGAGCCAAAAATACAATCAGCTTATCTTAGCTTCCTGCCGTCATAATTCAAGTATATCCAACTAAAAGTGAGGAGTTCCCCAGCGATTTGACAGTGGAATCAAATTCCTGGAAGATTACAAATCCTTCCAAAACCTAATGACCCAGTCAAAAAAGTCTTTCTATAAACAAGATACTTGAGCTTGTGGATATTAATTGATGCAGACTATCAAATTCAAATGCATTAGCTGTTTCTAAAAGCATCCTCTGTGAATCTTCTGCAAAATCAGTAATTGTTGATGTGTCTATAAGGTCTGCAGCATTAGCTATACCAGGAAATTTCTAGCAAAATGATAAAGAAATTGTTTCTCAGCCTAGCTAGATTTTATTGAAGAGTTTTAAAAGCTGATCTTTACTCTTTGGAAGTTGGAAAGAAATAAAAAATAAAAGTTTTGCATTCAAACTAAGTATATTCAACTGTGTAAATAAAAGTATCCATCCTTCTTTCACTATTTCTGGGCAAGTCAAGAAGAAAATTCCTACAACAAGTTGAGAGAGATTAATTTTACAAGAATGTAAGAGAAGTCAAGCCTGCTGCCTCATTCCGTTTCAGAGAATTTCAGTTCTCCTCCAAGCACTTGCAGAGAATAAATGGCAGTTTCATGAACTATAAATCCTGCTTACTGATTTTGGTATTTTTAAATTCTGAAGTGCTCACAGAGCGTGGGCTATACAAAGAGAAAAAATAAAAATACTATCTTTGACTTTTAGATAGGACTCCATAACCTAAACAGAGAGAGAGACTACTTCTCTGACCCTAAATTCATTGACCTCACACTTGATTTCATCTCAAAGAATTTTTCCTTTTCAATTCTTTTCCTACAGATGCCTAATTTTGAGGTAGCCTGCTTATTCAGAGCAGATCTTCTCCTTTATTATATCACAAGCTACACTTTCACAGTGCCCAGGTGCCCAGTTCCAGCCTCAGGCCAAAATTTGCCCCTCTGCAAAAGGGCACTCCTGCCACTGAGGTCTTCCTTCAAAAAAATAATAGAGAAAAAAAAAGGTGTGCGCTAGCTGTGCCTAAGATAAAGATGTTGACCAGAATGAAGAGAAGAATAGCGATAAATACATGAAGGGATGAAAAAATGAAGTAGTGGCTGCAGGAGAACTAGAAATGCTAAGTATAATATATTGAAAAATGTAACAAAGTAGATTTTTAAAATTTCATGCAGAAAGGTAATTTAGCAAACACCTTTCCTGTCATTCCCTGTTGAGAGGATCACTGAATTTGTACAGGTGTACCTTACAGAAAACAGACTAAGTTTGGCAAAGGTATGAAAAGACCATCTTTATGACAAGAACTGGCAAGATTTTCTTGCTTTTTTAATTATTATATAACTACAGGAAGAGAATTTAACATAAATGGCTCCTATGAAATAATTAGGTATATAAAAAAAGCATTTAACTGAAAAAATTACACACAACTCTCAGCATCACAAGAGACTTCTATACCTTTCCCACTGTTAAAGTAATAAGATTTTAAAGGTTGTTCCCCAGAAGGATTATAATACTGTTGTTCCTAGGCAATATAAAAATTAAACAGAAGATAGAATAAAAAACTGTGCTCTCTCCTGCTGTAGTCAAACTCTGAAATAGAACTTTGAAACTGAAACAAAGTGGTGAATAATCAGTGCAACCCTAATGACAATTTTTCTGTATCTAAGGCAGCAGGTTTGTACTGAAATGTTCACTGAAGCATCCTTCTAACAAGATTTTGATAAAAACCATGCTCTGATTTTGTACCCTAACTTAAAGAATACACTTGAGAATTAATTAATGGTTTTCAGAACATTAAGGTTTCAGACATACATCTCGGATTTTTTAAAGGAAACTCAATTTTTAGGCATAGGGTTTGATGTTCCAAAGTATTTTCTCCACTCTTTTCTGTCATCTGGAAATTCAGAAGCTGAGAAAGCACAGAAAATCCAGAATCTGCATTATTTTAGACACAATTTCTTACTTTCCTCATTAAGACAGCACCCTAAAAAAATTACTGACAATTTCTGTATTTTGTGAAAGTAACATTAATGTGTGTTATTAATGAATATTCTCTAATTTTTGCTCCCATATGCCCACTCATGGTATAATTCTGTCATGCTTTAAATGAGATGTGTGGTATCTCCTGAATTCGCCTTTTAGTTCACTCCTACATAGAATAAAATGTGGAACTGGACACTTCAAAAAAATTCAAAATTACTGTGTAAGCTACTTCCTTTCTCTTTTTTTTTTTTTTTCCTTTGTTTGGGTTTTTCGAGCCACTTAAAGCCATTATTATGAATGGAAGTAATTTTAATTACTTTAAATTAATTTTGAGGTGAAAACACGCAAACGAAGCCAAGAAGAGAATATGGTGACCAGACTGTGTTTGGATGTTGCACAGCAAAGGGGACACAATTTGGAGCTTTACCCATGAAAACCCTGTCCTCTTTTCCATAATACAGTGGGAAATGAAGTGACAGGATCAGCTCATTCACATGTTGTCAAACAGCAAAGTGAAATCAGGATTTCTTGTTTCCCTTTTTTTTTTTCTTTTCAAGCAAAAAAAATTCCTTTCCATTAGATATCAAACCCTTTTCTATTTAGCAAGCAAAAGCAGCATTTTGACTTCAGAATATTTTTACACAGGTAGATTGCAACCATTTGATGAACCATGGATTTGAAAGGTGCAGGAGTAGGTTATGTTCAAGATACATCAGAAAAATGAGAAATCTTTTTTTTTTTTTTTTACTTTTGTCACAGTTCTGAAAATTCATTCCCATCTATCCTACAAGAAAGCTGAAGATGGATTTTTAACAGGACATGTAGTTACAGGACAAGGGGGAATGGCTTTAAACTGACAGAGGATAGGGATAGATTCGATCCTGGGAAGAAATTCTTTACTGTGAGAGTGGGGCCAGGGTCTGGCACAGGGTGCCCAGAGCAGCTGTGGCTGCCCCTGGATCCCTGGAAGTGCCCAGGGCCAGGGCAGGGACAGGGATTGGAGCAACCTGGGATAGTGGAAGGTGTCCCTGCCCATGGCAGGGGGTGGCACTGGGTGATCTTTAAGGTCCCTTCCAACTAAACCATTCTATAAGTCTATAAAGTACAGTAATATTATCCTAATGCTACAGAAATAAATGCTCCCTTGTGTGCATTATAATGAAATAAAGTCTTTTAGTGGAATAAGTTCGCAAAAATTAAGTACATAATAAGCAACATTGTCAAAAGCATCCTTCCATTGCTTTAAAGAAAGCAGTATTAAGAGGCAGAAGAAAACCAAATCAGTAAAAATAATGATAAAAAAAATCACTGCACATGTCATAAAATCTGAGATTAATAAAACCTCTGGAATACATCTGATAAAATCCCAGTGATGTAAAATTTTTGATTCCAGTACAATAAAAATACTTCAAGCCTAGGACAGAGATAATGACTACCCCATAAAGTATAAATCTTTTAAGTTGCTCTCTGGTTGTATTAAATATTTCTTTTCAAGAAGAATGGAGCAATGTGAGGTGTAGACACAAAAGAGCCTGTTCATATAGGTATATAAATACAAACAATCAGACATATATGGACACACATTTAAATACATACTGGTGTTCTTAATTAGATTAATTTCAGCCATACTTAGAAAGTCCATACTGAAAATAAGGGATGAAGTCATCATAAGCAAATGAAGACTAATGGAAAAGCTTTGGCACATCATTATCTACTACACTGTGCATGTTCCTAGCACAATAATGATCACGCTGTTGTCTCAGCAAATCCTCAACGTTCATAAATCAGGATGACTCTGGAGCTATAAACACACAATGCCCTGGGTGTCACAGGTTCTTTCCTGTAGGATACACATACAATAGGAAATCCTAAGCACAAAGTGAACATTTTCTGGCAGCAGGGAGGTAGCTCCTCCCTCCTGGGGATGAGGACAAGACACTGCAAATACAAAGTTTTTCTGATGTCCATTAAATTTTTTAGGCATTATAATGACTCTAAGTCTCTAAACAATCCTGATGGTTTAAATACTATTACTCTTGAATTTCTCCATTAAATTACCAGTCTGTACTTTTAAACTTTAATACAGTTTTTAGTATATATTTTGTAATTATTTTAACAAAATTAACATAATTTCTGTATTTTGTGAAAGGAACATTAACGTGTGATATTAATGAGTATTCTCTAATTTTTGCTCCCATATGCCCACTCATGGTATAATTCTGTCATGCTTTAAATGAGATGTGTGGTATCTCCTGAATTCACCTTTTATTTCATTCCTACATGGAATAAATTACTACACACTTCAAAAAACCTCCAATTACTGTGTAAGCTACTTTCTTGCTCCTGTTTTTTTGGTGTGGGGTTTGTTTGGTTTTTTTGGGGGTGGGTTTTTTTTTTTTTTTTGGGGGGGGGTTTTTTTTTTTTTTTTGGTTGGTTTTGGGGTTTTTTTGTTTGGTTAGTTTTGGGGTTTTTTTCCTTCTTTTCCTTTAATTTTTTAACAACTAATTAATTTACATAGGGATGTTAAAAAACTCAGAAAGAGGAATAAAAAAACCTGGGAAATAATTTAGAGGCATCATCAGTACTCACAAGCAGTAACCACAATACAATAACTCAGTAAGGGGGGTTCACAGCTGCTCTCTGTCATCAGTGGGATGCTAAACCACTTAGGTATATTAATAAATACAGCACTTAATTTATAATCATCTAATTGGTCTGTATAATTCAGCTATTTTGGAGTAGAAGGGCAGAAATCAGGACAACAGATCTTAATTCCTGAGCTTCAATATCCCTTTTTACTGCTTAAAATGCAAGTCAAAGCCAGTCAACCTCAGCCAAACCTTGCATTTTATGTTCTTTCATATAATACTGGCAGTTTAGGAACAAAAGCCACGTCAGCTGATAAAATTTTAACAAGTAAAGCTGTTTAATGATTGAAACCCAGAACAATGTATGTGACTGGTTCAACAGTTAAAGAGTTAGGAGGCAGGTGGATAAGGGAAGGTCATCAGCAAAGTTATAAATATATTATATTCTCAGCTCTGTATAAAAGAGAGTTAAAACACAAAGAAAAGAGCACAGCATATCTGAAATCTGTGTGTATCCAGTTAGCACAAGTTTTATTTATTGTTTCCCTTATTTTAATCCTCAACATCTCTCATTTAGCCTAATGGAATACAGATGGCAATGCTGGAAAGTGTAACAGAAGTGAAAACCAAAACATTTTCAAGATGCTCATCAGCAGTTAACTCAATTACACTTTCTTGTTCTTCATGGTAAAGAAATGCCTCTTTCCTTCTAGAATAAGGTGAAAAATTATGATATTGTCACTGCAGGATCTGACAAATACAATTAGGATTAAATTATTCTCACTCCGGTGCCAGCCCAACAGAAAGAACTGTGTGTATCCGGGTCACTACAAATTGGTTAAAATCAATTAGAATTGATAAATGATAATATAATTTCCAAAGTTAGCAAAGAAGAAAACCACAGTAAGTACAAGATTCCAATATCCAGAATATTCTGTCAAGCCCCTCTGATCCTAGGAATTCAAATCATTAAGTACCTCATTAGTTTACTCTTTGACTTCACTATATTGACTTTTATATGTCAAATTATGTACTGGTCAGGATGTTCCACACGATGCTTTAATTAATGCATCTATAGATGACTATTTTTCAAAAGTGTTACTCAAATTAAGGTTCAAATTAGTTATAGATTTTGTGCTCTGCTTGAAATATTAGTACCATTCCAGCTGGTACTTTGCAGCAAGCTCCATTTGTCAGACATTTGATGGTTTTACAAGAAACCCCTAAACACTCTAACATCTTATTCTGTACTGGGGTGAATTCTGAGTCAGGTTATCAGATGGAAAACATGGAAATATGGTGCCTCAAATCGTGCAGAGGTTGGAGGAACACAAGTCACATCACAGTGACAATGAGGTCTATAATCCCAGAGTCCCTTCTCCTTTCCTCTGTCTTCCCTTTTCCTCGTGATCCCCGAGTTAGCTGCAGGTGATTTCCCCAGTAAAATAATTCAAAATGGCAACACAAATATTCTTAGGCTTGGGCCTGGCTATAGCCAGCATGTAGCTTCCCTTCTTCACTTCACACCAGGTACATAAAGATAACCTTTGGTCAAGGTAATCTCAGAGTTTCTACAGGTCTTTCAGTAGAAGGTGTGTGGGACACAGTTCTGCAGAAAGTGTCACTTAAAGCTTCCAAGTATTGAAGAATTTGATTACGTGAGGCATTTTGAGAGCAAATATCTTCAGTTTTCTGGGGACACTGAGGGTCCTTTAAATGATTTAGTCCATGACACTTCAGGACATTACTGCTTTGATTTTCTATTTTGCTTTGAATCTCAAGTGCTTGTTAACAAGAAAACAATGTAAAAAATACTTAACAAGTTTTATAGGTTTTTATATAAATATCTTTCTATATTGTGCAGATTCATGGTTAGTAAGACTTTGCAATCAAACCATTTGAGATTGTTCAATTACAGAGGCAAGATGAACCTCTTATTTTTCATGCATGGAAGTAAATGTCCAGCACACTGCTTTGGAAGCTTGCATACTTATAGGCATGTTACAGACTGCATGGATGCACCTGAGAAGGCAAGTAGCGAAGCAAGACTCCATTAAAATTTTCCCAGGCTGCACTGAAGAACACAAAGTGGAGCAGCAGCTGTGCCTTCCTTTGGGGATATAGAAAATGCTGCCTTTGGATGATGAACTGCATTAACTTTGATAGTCAGTGGAAAAATGAAAGAGGTTCCAGTAGCTTGGTGCCATAATTTATATGCCCTGAATCCTTTGAATTGGTACCAATAAGAGAAGTAATTTGAGTAACCTAAGGAGGACCAAAGACTGCAGTTTAACAAATACTGTGCTAAACCCAAGGGAAGGCTGTGTGTGATCTGCTCTCCCTTTCACACCTGACTGGCAACAAGTAATTCTGGTGAAGATTACACTTAAAGCTTTCCCAATCAAGCAGCCCTGTTCCATTTCCATGAAAATCATCAGCAATGCCTCTGTGCAACAATTTAAAAATGGAAGGTGCTGAGGTACCAGATGATTTATAACAGTACAAATGCTAAGACAGACACCTCTGTGGCTCAGAGTTATTTATGCATGGCATCAGTCATCACCCTCATCTTTTAAAAACCCCAACAAAACTTATGATTTCTTCTTACAAAACAAATGCTGGGGACTAAAATAGTCTACAGTCAATGGCCTCACTTATAGCTAGAGGTAAATAATGCCCTACAAACTCTTATGTGGTTTGCCAATGTTGCCTCAAGGGATCAAGTTCCTGTAGTTACAGCCTGTCCTGAAAACAAAGGACAGCACACAGAAATCTTCTGTTAAAAAGGACTCTGTGTGTGCCTTGTTAGGTGCCAAATCATCACTGGTGATGTGAGAGCAAAGGCTTCACTCATTTCATTTCAGCAGGACACAGACTGCACACCCATAAAACATCCCAAAAAGGTTACCCAGCCTCAGAATACAGGGCATGAATGTCAATGCAGCACAGATCATTGCTGCACACAGGCAAGATGAAAAATTAATTCCTTAGGTCAAAAAAGGAAACTCCACCACAGAATGGAGCATTTCAGGAACAGCTCTCATACTGAGAATTAAATTAATCAAGTAACAAGACGTTTTTGGAGATGCAGATAGAAGCAGATGACAAATCAAATTAAGATCCCTGAAAATGTGCAGCTTATTCCTGGAAAAACACATAATTTCAAATAAAAGGCCAAGTGTTACACAGCAAAACTAAAATAGGAAATAATATTGTCTTGCTGTTATGTCTTTATTTTGAAAAAATGTTCATTGTTCTCACTATCCAAATCACATTTGTGTGGAACAACAGCTCTACCTTAGTCTGCAAAAGAGATAGAAAAAATGTTTTGGAAGGAAATTAATCCTCCTAGGTAAAGATACGTAAAATACTAATAAAAATAATAAATATGTATGTTAAATGCAATATTCTATACTGCAATAACTTCTAGTAGAATAATTGAAAGTATTTCCTTTTTACCTTTATTCCAAGCAGTATGAAAGCAAAAGGAAGTTATATCTGCACAAAAAGTGACAAGTTCAGTTGAAAAATAACTGGCACTACAACAATGCTTAATAGCCTCTAAAATTTACCAGACATTTGTCAAAATGAACAGTTTGGGCTTAAGACAAAATGACAATGCTGGAGGTATTTGGAAAGCACTGGAGACCATAAGCATATGTTCTGAGAGCATTAAACAGTGAGAATGCTTTGGCAGAGGTTTCACAAATACTTGAAAATAGAACTATGCAAAAAAAGCCCCCAAAACACAAGCCTCAGACTCAAAATCATGTCAGTTTTTACTCAATCAATCTAAATCACCCAGCATCCCACGTGAAATGGAACCCAATCTCTTCATCTAATTGCTATGATAATTATCCTCAGACACTGGAAGAACAAGAACAGTCCATCTGTGAAGGAATTCAGGGCTGCATCACATAAAGTAATTCTGGAAAAAATAAAGAATAGCCTCAGTATGTGGGAGAGAGTAAATGTGTGTTTTTCTAGCTGTGTATGGGAAATGCATTTTTAATATACTTTAAGAGGATCAAAATACCCAAAAAATGTGTCTAAATAAGAAAAAATATTAAATAATTATATATTGTCGTGGGTTTCTATCATATGTTGTAAAATAGTAAGGTAAAAATACAAAGGAAAGCATAAAAATTCATTTTTCTTTGGAGTCATATTCAAACAAATTAAAATCTGCTATTTCAATTATATACAACATGTCTAAGGTTGGAAGTCCCTCTTTCTGGAAACTCCTGCTCTTACATTAAATATTCAATATATTCATAGTTTTCTACTTGCTACTTAATTCTACTAATTAAAAACAAACAATCACCATCTTTTGGATGATCCAAGGAAGCATTTATTGATAAACACACCAGGCAATTAAGAGCTTCTTTCCAAATGGACTTTGATCAACATAAGTCAAGCAAAGCTTTATAAACATTGTTCTTAGCCACTTGTGCAGTAGATTAAATGACCAGACTCCTATCAAAATGCTGCCTTCTCCTGCATGGAGACAGATGTTGGCTGTGGTTTTTTTACTACATCCCCAAGACACTCAAGTTCATTTATTAATACTGAATTACTGTAACACCCTCTCGCTTGCCTTGACAACACATTTTGCTCTGCTCATCCCTGTTCAGAATATTACTGCAAAGATCACCTTTACAGGTTTTTGCATCCCATTTTTTTTCCTTTTTCCTTCTTTATGCTGTCAAATACAAGCCCCTTGCCTTCCTGAGAGCTGCTTTTGGCCTACCCAAGCTCACTTCCCTTGGCATTCTACCAGCTCCCCTCTCCCTAGCTGGCCTCAAACACCAACCCTCATTACGACCTTTCCAGTTGGGCATTTCTGTGCTTCCCTGCTTCATAAACATCTGAAGAATAATTTCATTATTCCTACTGAAAAGCTCCCTCACCTGTCATCAAGCCTGCACAAATGATTTTAAAAAGCCAATTTTGAGCTAAGACTGTAGACATTGCACTGCCCAGCAACAACTCATTTACTCTGCATTCACTTGTGGGAACCAAAACAGGCTGTAAGTGTATTTTTAGGGAAGTTCATATAGCAGCTTTTAAACAGCACTTAGATATACCAGGTTTCTGTTCTACCACTTAGAGCATTTAGCTAATATAAGTAACACAATGACAAAATATGGCAAGGGTATTACTTTATAATAGATTTCCTTAGTATTGATATATCTCTAAAGAATATCACTGGTTTTTTTTTCCCTGACAAACACAGAGCATCTGACTTCTCACTTTTGTTATGATTATCCACCATGCTAAAACAAGCCCTCATTCCTCCAGCACTGTATGATCTGAGCATCTTCTCAAAGAAATCCCCTGCCAAATATGAAATTTTCAATCCTTTTCCCCCTTCAGCTGCTGGCTGAATCAATACTGTAATTCAATGTACTCATTAAAATAAAGCTTTCCGCTTTTGACACTGCAATCGGCCAAACAAATGCAGGCAGCTTAAGGCAGTTTAGGTTCCTTCTTTGTCTAGCCCAGTTCCACAACACTGCTGACCTTGTAAAGCCCAAGATTCCTGGAGCTATTTTATGATCTTCCCTCATTAGCCTCCAGGCTATCAATTTATGTAAAGCTAAGTTCAGCCACAATGGATAAGATCAGTTTGAACTGTTTCATTGTTTGAATAATCCAGGCAGATCTTTTTTACTTATTGCTACAATATCATTTCAATGTCTTCTGAGGGGCTAAGACTGCCTAAAGACTTTTTAATGTAAAATATGGAGCTCCTTTAATTAAGATTTCAGCCTTGCCAGGGACTCTGTGGGCTATCCTGCTGATATATGGAGGGATGTATAGAAATATTTCTGAAAAAATCTTACCTTACAACTTAAAAGTAGCAACACTGACTGCATTTTAATCTAATCCACGTGAAATTGAGAAGAAAAAATAGATTTTGACTTTTCCATTACCAAGAAGGTATTTGATAAAATTCCCCCAAAGTTTAGCAAATGTACAAACAACTACTCATTCTTCTGCTTCAGCAAAGCATTTTAAATTCATCATGTTGGAAGCTATTTATGTGCCATTAAATTTTATCAGAATTTGTTATGTTTTTCACAGCTCTGAAGCTGTTCAGACAATGTGTCTCTGTTTGCATAATGTTTCTTGGCTTTGCTGCCACCTGCAGCAAAACACAGAATGGAGGCCCAGTAAAGATATTTCTGTCCTAATTTGCATAATTTGTTTCCCATCCCTCTTCATCACCCAAATGTACTCAAAGTTTATGAGAAAGTAATAGCAAAGGGTGACTTCTAAACTGATCCAGCCAAAATGTTAAAATGCTTTGTGAATAAGAAAAAAAAATGTATAGGGAGATCGGTATGTTCATTTTTTTCATTAGACCAAAAAAGACTTGAAATAATGTAAAATTGAAACACCTATAGCTACCATATTTAGACTTTTCAAAGCTTCATTTCCCCTTCCAAATTTCTAAATACTAATAAATAGAATGCAAAGGAGTTGTATTACATGATTAAGTCTCTTTTAAGGTAGAAAAAAAAAATACTCAAGACTTTCTTTCTTTTTTTCTTGGGTGTTTTTGCATGTGGTGGCTTTTGTTCTCTTTTTTACAATAACAAATATAAACTTACCATCACTATCTTTGAATATCTAGTTCAAAACTAAAAATAAATGCTTAGCTGAATGACCTAATCAAATACTACTAATTAGAACAGATGGGAACTGCAACAATCATCTAATCCAACTGCCAGATATGTACTTCTGAAAAATACCAATGATACACGTGTGTCTTTTTAACCATGAAGTCACAGGTAAAATCTTTTTAATAATAGAGGAGTTTATATCTCAAGTTTGATTGGAACAAAAATCATGACCACTACTAATTAAACAAGGTGCAAGCATTAGGATGATTTTCACTGGCATCAATTAGAGAGTAAGATTTGTTTCCTCCTTCTCAAAGACCATCATTTGTGGCTTTCAAAGTGGAAAACAACCAGCTTAAGTGAAAGAAAAGCAACGTATCAAGTTATCTCTGAAAGGGACAACAGCCTTGAAGAGCTTCCCAAGATTTCTCTCTCTTTTATGAAAAGTCTACTGGACTTATTGGCCATGATAAAAAAGCTCAGGGCCTTATAAAATTCTCTTTTTAAACTCAACTTGAATAATAACTCAGTTTTTCAAGGAGCTTTGTAAGAACTGGATGCCACTTTACATCACTGTCCTAATTTACAACACAATTTGTATCAAGCAATCTTCATTTGGGTCACTTGTGTCCTCTTCAAGCAAAGCAGAGGACAAATTTCAAGTTATGGTATCCAAGATCAAAAACTCCAGTTACAAAACAGGTTCCTCTCTTTAGGAAATTACAGGCATCTGCTTTTTTAACAACAATCCCCTCTATTTCAAAATCCGACTATGAACAGGTCCATCAGAAGAAAGCTCCACAAACCAAAGGCTGGGAAAAGAAATGCCAAAAACTGAACATATTCTAATATTTTCAGTGCTGTTGTTAATGAAGGATGAGAAGCATAAGTAAAAGGATGAAGGAAATCAGTAACATGTTCTAAGATATTCTCCTTGTGTGCATTCTGTCATATTAGAGCCTTATTTTTAACATATTTGTCCTGGCACTTAAAAATAAAGTTTGCTGTGTTGCATCCCCACATGACAGAAGATAATTTAGTTCAGTAGCTACACCTGTCCACTGACTGAGCCCATGTAGTTGCACAGTGGTTCTTGCCAGATTAATTTATCCTGTGAAACTTTTACTGAGGGGAAAAGGAAAACCTCCAGCTTCGTTTAGAGGTCTTTCACAGCAGTTTTTTTTTTTACTGGACACAAAAGTTGATTGATTTAGTTGAGTATTTTTTTTCTACACTAACCTCTGTCAAAAAGATGACTTCTAAAGACAACAGAGTGAGGCCTTCAGCTGCATCCAGCATTCTGAACTGCCAAGCAGATGCCTTAGAAGTTTATAGCTTTAAAATACTGCTCAAAGAACCCAGTAGAGGTTGTGACCCTAGTGGGCTCAGTACTGTACAAGTTTAAATGAAAATATGAGATCCACGCTCCAAAGAGTTTGTGAACTCATCCTTGCCATCGAAGACAGTAAAATTCTTTGGCAGGAAATCCAGATTTGGTTTCAAGCTACAATAAACAGAAACTTAAGATGATTTTCTCTTTGGTCTCACACAGTGAACTCCTGTCAAGTGATGAACAGCAGAACTTCAGAAATGATGAAAAGGGAAAGGAGACTAGAAAACTCATCATTGAATCTGGATTTCTCATTGTGAAAATTCCATGATGCAAACTGAAGCGGGAGATCTGTTGCTTCAATGGAAACACATGCTGGGATGGGAGACCACAGAGTCCCAGTAGTGTTTTCCCTGCTGAGCCTGTGGAGACCATCCCAGAAGGGGTTAATAAGTAGAGGAACTGTTGGTCCCTTGGGATCTTCATGCAGGTGCTCCTCACACCAGTGACACTCTGCTTGGGCTGGGCAGAGATGTGAGCTGGATGCTCACCTAAACTCCCCCTCAATAAATGAGTTCAGGTTTCAAAATAAACTTGAATGCATACACTCAGAATAATGGTACTTTGATCACTCCTGGTTTATTAACAAGTTCATTCCTTGAAATTACAAAGAAAAATTTATATTGGGAACCAGTGCAAGAGAAGTGAGAAATGAAAACAAAACCTGATCTCATTTCCCATACACACTGAAAAATTATGCCTTTAGAGAACAATATAAATAAAATTTAATTTGCAAGAAGATAGAGATATGTAGAGTTCAAGTTCTGTTACAGGACAAAGACTGAAGATGTTCTGAGATTATTTCTTTTGTTCCTTTCTAAATATTAGAAAATACAGAGTTAAGAAATGAAGAACAAATGTCTTTTTTTTTTTGTTTTGTTTTGTTTTTTTGTCTCAGAAATGCCACTTTTCCAAAGAGTACCGATTTTATTTTTAGGGTAGCTGCAGTCAAGAGACCTTAATAGAAAGAAACACAGCTATGGAAAACTGTATCCAGGCACCCTTCATATTTCAAAGCAAAACAGTATAGAATTAAGGAACAAAAAATTAAACCTCTTGCTTGCTACACTGTTCTTATTTTGTGTCTCAATGGGAAGGGAATGACAGATGGAAGTATAAAGTGTGTTTACTCCTATCGAGCCTTTGATATGCAAATGCTTGTTCTGAAAGAATGAGAAATTCACTGACCAGCAGACATCCCCTCAGAAGAGGAGCATCACAACCTGAGGGAGAAGACAGAGATAAACACTCCTTGGCAAATGCATTATGGGCACTGACTACTGCAAGCTCTGCCACAACACTCTCCCAGGGGAATTATTATGTTTTGAAATGTAATGTCCTGACAATATTTAAATGTAAAGAGTGAAATATCTCAGGGATGCTGCTAATAAATAAAATACATTCACTCATTTGTCCCTATTTTTAAATCTCACAGTCTCACAAATATGCCTGCTGTAATTCTGCAGGGAAGCCAAAACAGTTTTCAAATACACTCACAACCAGTTCTCCACACGTAGAAAAACCAGTTTTGCCCCCTTTGCACCCTGCTACAGCACAGTCTGGATGCAGAATGAATGCTCCAAGAAGGTCAGAGTAAAGCAGTGTAGTTACATTTCATACCAAATAAAAACTACTTTAAGATATGTAGCAAGGGTTAAACAGTAACATTTTTAAGCTGATGATTTTAACAGGATATTAAGCAAGACTACTAAAATGTTAAAGCTCAAAACAACACCACTGACCTCCTGTATACTCCATAGATTCAAACTGCACAGTCTACTGATTTTTAAATATTTTAAAGTATTCCCTGCATTTTCCCACTGTCACTAGCACAGAAGCCTAATGAAGAAAAATACTTGAAGGTTTCTTTCAAGTTATTCTCTTTTCAAGATGCCTGCCACAGCTAATTGCTCACAGAAGAATTGAGATCATGCAATTCTCTCAGGCACAAGTCCTTTTTGAGAAAAAGAGCTACCTATTATTATTGTAATAGCTTTATCATGACTTTTCTCAGGAATGACAGCCATTGTAACCATCTGATTGTTCCTCAGAATGCCCATGGTTTGTATCTCTGTTGAAATCCTCTTGATAAACAAAATAAGCCCCAACAAACCAATCCCAAAAAAGCCAACAAGAAAGCACAATCTCTGTCCCTTCAGAAAGGGAGAACAAAGTAGCTGCAGAAAGACCCAAGAAAATCTATGTAGAAAAGTAAAAGTGCTGATGCTCTCAAAGTTAAACCAAAAAAATAAACACTACTAGTGTATCTTTACTATTACTACCACTCACTTCTACATTAACAGAATAGTTTCATTGTGCCCTTGTCCTTGATTTTCAGGTTAAATTGCTCTGCTGCTACTATTAACACTTAGGTAAAGAGGGAGAAGGTGTAGGTATAAAGAGCCAATCAAATACCAATTACTTAAATTGCTTCCGTAGTAGTTACAGTGTGGGCTTTTTTGGATGCAGGCAACTGTAAAAACTACTGAAGACAGAGATTTAGTCAAAAATCAATAGTTTGTTTTATAGCCACTGAGCCTTCAGTTCTTTCAGTTTTACCTAATTTATTCCTGAAGTGTAGCAATGTCCATAAATCAGAAGCAAAGATAAGTTTTACAGGTTTCTCTTGAAGGAAAATCTTTCACTACACAATTCCTATTCTAACTAACTGTAAATATTACTATCCAGTAGATTCCACCATTGCTTGTTATTTCTTACAAATTATATTACTTTTATTGCTAAGAAGACTGGATGCTACTTCAGGGAATAAAATAAAAAAACAACTAACCACAACTCACAAACAACAATAACCAAACGAACCCTTTGAAAATTCGAGAATTTTGAAATGAGAATGTTCACATTGTGGGTAAAATACTTCTTTCCAATCACAAAATTTCACAAGACATTTACAATGCAATAATTCCTAGATATATGCAAAAAGAGTCAGTACCACATTTAGGAATCCTTGCTTGGACACTGCAGCACCGGTAAAAAGAGGTGGAAAGACTGGAAAACGTTTAAAAAGTATGTTGACAGTGTAAGAGGACTCAGGCACTGGTACAAGAGTGGTAAGATATCAAACAGTATTTCATCTGTGGATCTTTTTCTCTTACAATACTGCCACACAGAAATTTATTCCAATTCAAGGCTGGGATAAGAGCAATCTCAAGGCTGCCTTTTAAAATGATTAGGTTAGTTTGGGATCATTAGACTCAGCAATGTATTTCATGAAATCACATCATTTTATCCATGGACAGCTTGCTCACATTTTTACTTTACAGTTTAAAAAAAAGATTACTTCTCTCCATAGGCTATGGTGAATAGCATGACCTGTATTTTTAAAACAACAAAATATGTCCACAGAGAGCAATCTGAAAATTACTTGCAGATTTTTACATTTATATTGTCATTACTTCTTCTGCAACAGCTACCTTGAGCACAAGTGGGTTGCTATAAAATTTATTCTCATTTAGTTGGACCACTTCCTCCCTTAGAGAAGGAATTCAGTTTAAGCAAGTTTTCTCTACTCAGAGGAGTTTGTGTTATGGCGTTTTTAGATTTAAACACATCACAAAATTATTTCTAAGTTTAAAAATGCCACAATATCCATCTGCATGTGTCATATCCGCAGCATAAAACAGCCTGAACTCCTAGAGTAGGTTTTCCTGGCAACTTTGCTTCCTATATTGCACATTTATACTTAAAAAACAAACCAATAAACAAAACCCTAAAACAAAGCACCCAACAAACTCTATGAAGTGCTGCCTAAGTATTAAATCACAATAGTGGAGGATTGTGGAGCTATAGAGTCGATTACTAGATTTTTTTCCTGATGTATGAACAATTACTTAGCCAAGCACTGACTTATTTCTGATTTCCATGACCTTAACAGAAATGAGTCACTATTTTCCTTTGGAAACTCAGACCTTTCACACACTATTCCCAAACTGCACCATCACCCTATCTCCAAATTAACTTAAGAAGTCTCATCAGAACCAGAACCCAGAGCCGCAAATGATTAAATGGCTTGATATTGAAAATTCTGAGCTTAATGTGTGGTGTTTCCATGAGCACCAATCAACATTTGTCACTGGAAGTTCTAAACAGCCCCTTAAAAGTCCACAGACCAGAAGAAGTATATTCCAATAATTATCTGCAAGTCTACCTCATGTCTAACTTGAGAGAAATGCATGATTTGTTTCATATGGCCCTGTACCACTTCACTCCTGCTAACAGATTAATCTTGATTAATAATGATTTTTTGCCTCTTCTTGCATTTTTAATTCTAAAATTGGTGCTGCCAGCTGATCAGACATGACTGCAAGATTTGGTGGTGGCTATGAACAGGTTGGGACACAACAGTTAATAAACAGTTAAACACATCAGTTGCACAGAAAAGAAGGGTGAAATTGACTCTTTTTTCCAGCTAATCTGAGCCATTGATCAAAGGGACAATCTAAGAAAGTTCAGCAGGAGGAGCACAGCCAGCCCCCCAGAGACTGACAAGGAGCCATTCAGAGACATCCACCAGTGCAAAGTGAAAAATCTCTGTAATGGGATTTTGTCAATGTGGTGACCATTTCCTCTAGGATATTGACAATATATACAGACTTCATCCTCTTCTGCTATAATTGTTTAGCTGTTTTTCAGTTAAACATTGTAGATTCGGGGACTTTTCACTAAATATTTGGATTTTCACCAATTTTTAGGAAGTTTCCAACGTGAAATTTGTTTTCAAACTTTTAGCCACCTGATCAAGTTAAAAAAAACAATGTAGCCCACACAACCCAAAACAATATAAGTGAAATATTTAAAGAAACAAAACCACAAAAACTGAAACAAAGATGAATGCCTCAAACCCCAAATACTAATCCCTTGTGATTAGAATCTGAATTTCTGACAAAAGTTAAACATTTTGTGTGATTGCAGTAAAGATAAAAAAAAACCAATCCAACATATCCAAAAGCTTTTTAAAATGGAGTTTTAAATTTTCTATACTGCACTAAGAATTTGTAATATTTTTTTTGCATCAGTTTACTTAATGTTTTGTAAAGAAAGAATATAGAAGGAAAAAAATTCTGATCAATCTATATTTTCCTCCAGAACTTTCTTCTGAAGAGAATTCAGGTCTTCACTAAGAATTGAAAAAGACTTCTTGCAAAATGAAATTCCTTCACAGAATTTCTCTTACTAACACGGTTTAACATGATCTGCTAATTGCAGTAACTGGGTATATAATATTAAACTGAGATTAATAGGAAAAATGGTAACAATTCCTAGTTTACAAAAAAAAACACACAGAGAAGTAATTAAACCCATTATTAATTTACTGCATGTCAAAGAATCCCTATTCAGATCTTGAAAAGAAAAATGTATCTTTCCTCATAATCTGGGATTTGCCTTTCCTGGTATCCTAAATGCTACAAACCAACACTGTCTCCAGGCATTCCCCTTGGACTCTCCCCTCAGGGTCTTTACCATCTCCTGACTTTTTACCTTCTTTTATTTTTTCTGTTAAATGTTGAGTGCCGTCTTAAAATAAAAAAACACTTCTACATCTTTTATTCCAGTCTTTCACCTCCCAATAATTCCACACTAAAGTTCTTGCTATCCTTATGAAGGCATCTTGAACATACACACGTGTAAGTATTAAATTACTTTAAAAAACTGTGGTTTCTCAAATATTGATTAAAAATAATTGCAAGAAAAATTGTAACAGGCAAATATGATGAGGAATATTACCACAAGCACGACCTATAAATATTCACCAAGTCAAACACGTACTTCAGGACACTGCAATACTCTTTAATTTTGGGAAGGGTTGTTGCCTGCCTGTACTCCCCCCCCCACCCCCACCAATTTCTTTCTGAACTACCATTACACACAGATACTGGTATGTAAAATTCTGCACATATTGAAATAACTCTTTAATATGACTTTCCAGTTCTTCCATCTTGACTGCTCAGTTTCTCCTTGAAGATTGGTTTACAGTAAAATTGAAATCTACATTTTGATTCTGCTTAAAAGATAGACTGCTATTAAATTCACTGTTCCACAGGGACTTTATTAGAGCTGCTACTGAACTGTGGATCATTTTAATTAGAATTAACACTTTCATCTTGTTTATGAATATATGTAAGATAAGCTTTGAAATATTTAACATCTGGGAATACAGTCAAGCTGTCACAGCAAAATTAAGACATTTCACATCCATAACTATTATTATATAATAGCCAGATACCAAATAACTAAACATTCATTGTTAGCATTTGGACTATAATCTCTCTATGCATACATTTCCATGTCCTTTGGGAATTTATTCATGCTTTGATCAGTATCCCTTTGAAGCAACTTTTCTTTAAAGAGAGACATTTCAAGTGCAGTCCTTGACTGTGTTAGATGTTTCCCTAGTAGGTACAAGACCTGTTTTACATAATTTATTCTGCTGTTAGCACACACATCCCTAGATACACAGCCAGAACAGCACAAGCTCACTGCAGCAGGTTGGCTCCCAAGGATCACCTTCCCATGCTGGGATATTTACTTTGCAGGATAGAAAGATTCATAGAAATGCCTGCTCAATGGGCCACCATCTCCAGGTCAGCAACCTCAGTAAACTCAAGGTTCTTCCCAGCAGAATATTCTCCTGGGATCTGATGAGACTCCTAAAAGTAAGATCAAGGGGGGGTGGAAGCTAATCCAAACAAAAAAAATCCCACAAAACCCTTTAAGAGAGAACTTTCAGCACATCTACTAAAACACTGTGGGACTGTGAGACACGTCAAACAGTAAATCTTGTGTTAATTTAGATCTAGAATGTCTTTCTCAGAATTCGGCATCCAAAACTAAGGTAGCTGACATTTTGGAGTTCCAGTTACTGATCCTCTCCTCTTTCCAAGAGCCCTTCAAGAATCTTCCAACAGCAGTGCAGCTCAAAAGCCAATCCATCCTCATGACCTCTCTTGAAACTACTGAGGATAGAAAAACCTCCATGTGGTGCCTCCCCTTTCACAGGAGTTTTTCTTCATTTCTCTTTTATCTTATACAAAGGTGTCAGTCATAAATTTTGTCATTAACAGTACGGCCTTTGCCATCCAATTCTTTGGGTTTTTCCCATTTAGCAAGAACTTAAGCTTGTGAGTAGCTTCCAAACTGCTTTGCCCACAAAAGCCTCACACAAGACATGTTTTGGTTGGTGCAGTTTCTGAGAACCTTTTGAACGCCACTGCCCTTAAAACCTAAGTTATTCTTAGGTTTTATGACCTTATAGTCTACGTAAGTTTCTCTAAGACAAGTGATACTAATTTTTTTTACATTATTCTCCACTATCAGGTTTAGTAAGAAAAGGCAAAGTGTGTTGGCTAAAGGGAATCTTGTCTCATTTGCATTATTACTGAGACTTGCAAAAAGCAAACATAGTTCAAGTTTTTAAACATCCACATACATTATTTTGTATTCAAGACAAGCATCCTCAGAAATCTCTCTGTGCATTCACTTCTGCTTGTGATTCCTGGGCCACGCCAGAGAAAACTTCTTATTGATCACTTTTGAAATTATATTTCTCAGCACAACTGCTTTAATAATTGACTGAATAAAATGATGCTAAACCTCTACAGGAACAGTTTCATTACAGAACATGCTTTATGGTTTATTTGTGAATGTGTTACTGATTAATAACCTGCCTTGGAGGAAGTACTGCTGATTATCTTCAGATTTTGGTTCTCCACTTTATGGGTTCTCAAAGGGGACATAACCTATATTGAAATAATAATGATATTCTAAAATGTTTCAATTATTTCAAAGCACAAATTTAAGTGCTTTTGCTCAGAAGCCTAAGGAAAAAAACTTCAAACAGAAAAAAATCTAATTCATAGAATTTGAGCTATTATATTACATATAATTATATAATTAGAATTACATATATTCTACAAATTGAGTTAGATTTCTTATCACTATTGAAAAAAATCCACAATCTACTATAGTGTAAAAACTTTGGAAACTTTCACTGAGCAACATGACTAAAATGTTTTCTCTTAGTTTATATTTATTTTCAGGGCTCCAACAGGAATAACAATTCTAGAATCTGAATTTCCAAAGACAAATATGTCAAGCCCTTGTTATTGTGCCAGAACTGTTATTCTCCTATAAGAAATAGCCATGGAAATCCTTAAAACACAATTGTGCTGTGCATACAGTTGTATTCTTTTGTAAATTGGTGGCCAAGGCTTGTTACAGCTTCCTCACAAAGGACTTCTCTTTCACGACTTTTAACAAATTCCAAGAGTAGCACAAGGCATTTTGTATTCCACAAGTGTTATCAAGGCTTTGTAAGTGAAGCATTATGGTTTTACTCTCCTCCATTTTGGTCCACACAAGACCTCCTCCAAACTCAAATGTACATTTCCAGCACATTGAGGAAACCCACGTGCTGAGGATATACTCAGCCATAAAAAAAACCCCACCACATTTCTCTTCCAGCTGCAGGAAAACCTCCTCAGCTGCAGGAAGATGCAAGCAACCAATGCTGAAATTTTACATTCAGTAAATACAGCAGGCCAAGGGTTTCACTCAAACAAAACTCACCCCCATTTGATACATTTGATTGTTGAAACAATTAAGGTTAACCACAGGTAAAGTGCAATGAACACCTTCCAAGGTAAATTAATATGAAATGTTTGAGCTGAAGCTTTAGCTACTGACTCCCAGATGAAGGAAAAAAAAAAATGTGGCAAGCAAGGAAAAGCTGCATTACCCAAGAATAGAGGCCACAGTTTCTGATAGTGTCTCTAGGATGTGACACACATTTTGAGGACAAATCCTATGACAGTGAGGGACACAGGACAACAACACAGAGTCAGTGCATTCCTTCTTCCCGCCTGCCACACTACAGCATCCAAGCTGTCAGTCTTTCTGCTTTTTGGCAACACAGGAGAAACTTCAAGTTAAAAAATAACCAACAGTTTTACAATGTACCTAGCCTATATACAGTTGAACAGATGTACAGATACATTTGTATTTATACTTTCTGTAAAAGTTAAACAGCTTGTTCCCATTAGTACCACAATTTTTCCATGCGGCCATCACTGCACCACACTTCTTTCAACAGAGCAAGAGCAAATAACTAATTTACTGTGGGCTCCTGCTAATGTCAAATCATGCAGCTCTGTTACGAAGTCAAACACAACAACAGCAAAATCAATCCCTGCAGTCCCTTGGACAATTTTTGTCTACTGTTTATCAAGGATAGCTAGTAGGATCAATATCCAGCAATATTCACTAACGCAAAACCTGAGGCAAGACACACTTGAGTTATCAGCAAGCTTTTGTTGCTGAAGTTTCATGTCTGTGTGTACAAACAGAAAATATTGAAGTTTTTCAGTTTGAAGCTCGCTATTTAACCTCAGCTGGCTTCCTTGTTCTACTATCAAGGCAGGTTTCTATTCAATGCACATTTCAGTATCAGAGTGAAAAGCAGCAATTTCCAACATTAATTCAGTTTGCAAACAATAAGTTTTCTATCATGCATAATTTATTTAGGTGCAATTACAAAATAAAGGCTTTGATTTGAATTTTTACAGTGAAATATTGTGGAAACCAGGTTACAGTGACTAATGTAAGGTTCTTTAATTGCTCAAAATAATGCAAGTATGACATGACGAGCATGTGAAAACAACTTTTGTTCATTTATTATCACTGGAGTTTCCTTTCTATGTAAAATCAAATGTAAAAGGTTGTTTGGCTTTTTTTTTTTTTTTTGTCCTTTAGATCCTTACTTCTGAAGCAGCATCCCTTTTCAGCTGTTTTATCAGACTTTTTGTGTTGCAATTTATCCAGCTGAACAATCTGCAGATGGCTGTAGATTAAGTAAAAAAGGGTTGGTTGTGAGCTGCAATGTGAATTTATACAGCACTGAGATTTTTCTGGCTGTTAACTCAGGCAGTCATTGAAGACAGGTGCCCTCAGGTACTTAGGTAATTTCTACAACTTTGTTACACAAAAAAAAAACCCAAAACGACCCCCCTCCAAAATCAAAATCAGTAACTAACTTAAATATCCCCATTTTCAAGGCACTGAAAAGATGATGCAAAAATGTTACAATTAAAATGTCCAGACAAATGAAAACACAACAAACTAACTCAAAACCAGAAACAGCCATCAAAACAACCTAAAAGTGTTGAAAAAAAGGTGAAATTACTGAATCCAGCCAAGTCAGACCTCTCTAGATTAGTACAACTCACTAAAAATTCATCTTTTAGACAGTAAGTAATATCCCATCCATACCACAGTTCACCATCCCTCATTTACCTCCTATTTCAGCCAGGCAACAATGTTATTTTTAATTCACACTAATTGCAAGCCTTAAAGACAAAATGGTTTTCATTGCGCTAGTGGAAAAAGTACAGTCTGAAATAGTTTGGCACATGACCTGCCATTTAGAAATTAAAACCAGGATAAGGGAACTTAAAAATGCTGCCAGTAGCATTTGCAACGTCCCCTCAGAACACAGAGTAATTTAAATTTTTGTCTACTGTAAATACTCTTTTTTTTTCTAATGTATACAGGCCTTGAGTTCACAGTTTTTCCATATGCTAGCAGCTATATGTGGTTAAATACATTCAGAGGCTTTGAACAGTCATTATCAATTACTTTTCCTTACTCTAACCTACACATCTGCAATTATCCACAACTTCTATTTTTTATCCTGTCCTTGTTCTTGCATTGTACTAAAAACAACTATTTAGCAGTTCCACCTAAGAAGTGAATCTGGAATTGACAAATCACAATTCAACTTTATCCATATTCAGAACTGAAAGTTAAAATTTATGTTGAGTGTTCACAGATGTGCAGCCTTACACAGGCTAAAGAGGAGGTTTTCAAGGGAAAAATATATGTCACAAATAATCAAAGGTTTCAAATACTACCATTGAAATGGTGAAATCTAAAGCTCTGCAGACTCACAGATTATCTAAAATAAACCAACATTGCATAAGGACAGGAAAGAAGTATGGATTCCTGTCAGAGCAGTCACAAAGTTAAGAATCTGTTATAAATTTAATTAAATATATGGCTGTTTACTTGAAAAAATTAATGCAATTTTTTAAAATTGATCTGATAGGTCACGGATACTTTTAAAAAAGACAACCAACTAAAAGACAACTATTTAAAATATCTCTCTGAGAGACCAAAGCAGACAGGACTGTGATTGCCCCATTCTGCAACAGAGACAAAAGTCTGTGGATCCTCTTAGTTCTCCACACATTCAGCTTCTTTGACAAACTCCTGTCTCTGGCTGACAGAAAACAGAAATTTGGAATTTTCAACCCTGTATCTTAGGGATCTACTCCAGGACTTGTGGAATAGCCCCAGCTCTGCTGCAGGAAAGACTCTGGTGAAAAGGTTGTTCCCTTAAAAACATAATTCATAGCCATTGAGAATTTTGTATTTAGTCTCATTTCTTTTCTTTTTTGCAGTCAAAAACCTTTCTATGGTTTTCCTTTAAAGATGCTTCCTTCAGTGCCTGGTAAAGATTTGATCTCATGAGCAAACAAACACATGGAAGAAAACCCAAAAGAAACCTTACACAATACTGCATCTCTGTAACTTGCAGTCCCAAAGTAGTTTATTCCCTCCTTTTCCTGTTTTGATGCCAGCACACAGGTAACTAAAGCATGACTGTAGCACGAACTGCTTGGTTTCCCAAAAACAAAGCCACACTACAGATATATATATATATGAGGACAGGATTAGTTAATTTAAAAATGAGAGTAGTTTCCAGCTGGATCAGATGGAACAGCTAAAGAACACAAAGATCAGCTGCCAAAGCAGAAGTCCTAACACTGAAACATTACCACAAATTCAAGTGATGAATAATGGAAAGAACTGCTTGTTCAATTAAAAACTGCATGTGTTCAGGCATTAGTATCCCTAGGAAGTGTTGTTCACTCAACTCAAGGTCAGAGAATTTGAATTTTACATTTTCACTTCTTACTCTATTTGTCTCAATTAAAATAAGCCAGGTGAGTCTGTCAGCGCCTGCTGTTTTACATTTTTAACACTTAGCATTGCTTCAGCTATACCAAATATATCCCACTTGGAAGTGGTGGCTTCCTAAGAATATTCCTCAAGAAGAATCAACTTTTTATGTCTGGCAAAATACACTTTTGCACTGTGTTTGGTTGGTTAAGACTAAAGTAAAATCTGAAATTACCATAATAATTAGTATTTGCTATATATAATTGAATTTCTTTGCAATCAATTCCTAACCTTGAATAATTCAGATAATTTTTGGTAAATCATTAAAAAGTCAAACTTCAGTTAACAGTCATCCAATTATTTCTATATCATGCCCTAACAGAACTGAACCATTATGATTAAGTTTATAAGAGGTTCCTTGTCATGATTGTTTGCTCCTATGTGAAAAACACCCACCACAAAGTCCTGATATGACCTGTATATATTATACATTTGCTAAATTCAGCACAACTTGTATCTTGGGCTGACATTCAGAGAACACAGAGTATTGAACATGCCACTTTTAATTGTTGTTTACCAGAATCCTGTGCAGCATTTCCTCCTTCTAACCTGAAACTTGGTATTGGAGCTGGTGTAAATGAATTGGCAAAGCCAGCAGTTCATACCAGAGCCATTTCTGATCTGCATTGCCAAATTACTGGTTCTAATTTATTTATTATGCCTAAAGATACAGAAGAACATGTGAATGATGTTGCTATTTCAGGATTTTGAGGGGGAAATCTTGAAAAGTAGATTCAAATCAGAGATTGTTTATGTAATAAACTTAGAGAAGATTGGTATATTCCAGATTATCCCATTAAAAATGTACAGAACACACAAATACCTGGGAATCTCTTGCAGTCAATGCCACTTTTCCCCCCCACTGACTTCAGAAAAGGAAGACAGTCCTAAATTACTGAAAAATTCCCTATTAATATGCTTCTGAACTAACTGGAGACATTTGGGTATATATTTAACAGATACAGATATTTTCAATCCAGTTGGGAATGCTTCTCAGACAATTTGGCTCTGAAATGATGCTTTTAAAAGAAAATGCAATGGATAGGGAATACTGAGAGATCCACAGAGAGAGATGCATAAATCTGACATATATTGAAAGAATTGAAATGTTGCCAGTTAGGAAAGCAGGTAAATGAGATTTAGGCAGCTGAAAATAACCTATGATTTTTAACAGCAGCAGTAAAACTGATCAAAGACTGCTTTTATTCCCATCCTTGCTGCTTTGTAAAATGATGAGCAATGACAATGACAGAATATCCTTCCTTATGTCATTTAGTATTTTGTGAATAGACAGTCTGTATCTCCACAAATATCAAAACAGAAATTTATTCTTTAAATTCAGTGACAGACAAGCCATATTTGCCATGAAGTGCTTATTCCCCACTGAGCCGCAGGCTGGGGTATAAAAAGTTTGACACCATGTGTAAGTAGGAACAATATATTCAAGTATCACCAAGTATTACCCACCACCCAATTATTTTTCAGAACAGACTTCAAAAAACAAAATTATTATTCTGTTTATTTTCATGCAGAAGAAAGAAATGGTTCTCTCCTGAGTATGTCACAGATTATGCCTGCACAAAGCACTGACAGAATGGTGCAAAACACTTTCAAGACTCAGATTTGCAACAACTCCAGCAGGGGAATGGGAGGGGCAAAAGGGCTTTGGGTTGGGGTTTAGGAGAAGATATGAAAAAGATACGAAATACCCAAAAGATATGAAAATTTTATAAATATAGATCAGCTCTTATCAGGCTAAAATAGAGTGGCTTCTACTCTTCCCCCACCTAGTCCCCCACTCTCTGCTTCCCTAAAAAGAAGCTCAATGTAAATTTTAAATATTTTCCCCTCTGAGGGTTAGTAATGTTCAGTTTTTTTTTTTTTTATTTAATGGGCATTAAAGAGTTAGGTCGGGATTTACTAACAAGCAACAACTTGTTTACTTTTATTACTTAAATTACTTTACAACAATTTACTAACAACTCTTTTAAACTCTGAATTTGTTATTCATGTCTCAGCCAAGAAGCAAAGTCTCAAAATAGAACATTATGGCTGTCTGAAAGATGTCTGCCAACACACATATCATGGTTCAGTTCACAACCCTCAACAGTCACATTGAAAAAATCCCTTTGTACAAATGCATTCCCAGCTGTCCAAATATGCATCTCCACCATCAGCTCTGGCACAAACGTGGCCACCCTTAACAGGAGGAACCCTTCCACCCATGGTTTACACACTGCAGAGTGGGAACTACTGGAATTAAATTGTGCTCTTTCGTTATGAAAGCATCTCATGCAGCTGGGCTTGCCTTGGGCATGATATTCACAAAGCAATGTAAGACAAATGCATTCTAAAAAACTGTCAGAAAAAAAATAGCATAAAAATTTAGATTCACTATAGAAAATTAAGTGGACAACATCAACCCATAAGAATTATTTCAAAACATGTGGAAGCTCTACTAGATTAGAATTTTCTAAAGTAGTAATTTGTAATTCTTAGGGCAAATAGGTAAGAATACACAAAAACTCGTGGCTTTGGGTACTCCATTTCACTTTGAAGGTCCTGTTCAGCAGATCAGATGGCCAATTGAATAAACCAGTGGAGTCAACGTACTGCAGAAAACATTTCTGGTAGACTTTGGCTGCTGCCTATATTGCTCACATACAGATGTAGTGTATGACTCACTTGCATAATGGACAGGAATTCATTAAGCATTAAAGTTGCAGAGAAAATCCTTATCCCATTAAGAGAGAAACCTTTTGACCTTATGTACGAAATTATGCTGGCTCCCAATAATGGCACTGTCAACATTGTATCACTGCAATGAATGTATTTTGATAATTAATGCCAGCAAGATCAGACAACAAAGTGAATTTCATTTTCTGATTACAATGCATAGTGCTTTTAATGCTCTCTATTATCCAGGGTTGCTGTGCAGCTTGCCTAACACCATCCAATCTGAAAAATTCTTGAGCAAAATAGCAGAGTCATTTTTGTAAAGGATGAGTACAGACTCTCTCTCCCTCTTTTTGCTACAAAACCCATGTTGAATCACAGCAGACAGCCTCAGCAGCCACTGAGATATCATTGTTCACAACCATTTTTCACTACAGAAAAAAAGCACCTTATTCTCAAGTCATTTTGAAACTATTATGGACAGTGAAAGAGAATATGACAGTATATGACTTCTCTTAAAAAATTAAAAA
>VXBC01005601.1:118169-132958 GCA_013399945.1 Ploceus nigricollis | reverse complement strand
AAAAAAAAAAAAAATCAAACAATGTTTACTTACCATGACAGGAACCCTCCAGCTCTTCATATCCCACACTGCAGATGCATCGTCCCAGAGGCACCAGCCAATCCCCATCTGCCCCACAATACAATTTTGGGGTGTCCCGTTCCTCAGCGCTCTTCACACAGGAGCCCCGTACTTCCACCAACGAGGAAGAATCCACCCTTGGAATGGTGTCAGGAAACATGGCCAAGTTACGGACCGTGAAAGGGCATTTCTTGTAATAGACACGGACTGACACCAAAGCAATGCACGCTCCAATGTCCTGGAAAGCAAGATAAAATCCCTTCTTGTTGATCGGCCCAACTTCACGAACTTCCGTGTTGAGCTTGAGGATGCGGTCGCCCAAATCCATCTGGGTAAAGCTCTCATCGGCAGCTATGGTATCAATTTTGGTGTACTGGTTTGGCTTGAATTTTACTCCATGAGGCTCATCTGACTCCATGTAGTAGAGATTGAACGTTTCCTTGCAGGTCCCCAGCACCCAGGGAATGCTGTTGCAGTCCCTCAGGGTGAACTTCATCTCCACGTAGATTTTCTGCGCGGCGTCGCGCGAGACCCAGTTGGTTTGCAGCCAGTTGTTCTGGTTGGGTTCCATCACGTTGCACACCTGGTAAGTGTGGATGGGACGGTTGTGTTCATCCATTTCAGTTATGGCATCCCACTGAAAAGAAAATAAAACTGTTTGAAAACCAGGAAAAATATGTATTATGCATATACACACACAAGTGCCCCATGTATATGCACCTCTGGCTGAATTATGAAAAATTACCTCAGGTTTAGGGGAAAGATGGTAGTTAAAAGATGATAACTACGGAACACCACACAAGTTTTTATTTCAGAAACTCCACAATAAATTTCTATTAATAAAAATATTAAAAAATGACTGGGGCCTAGCAAAGAAGGAAATACAGGCCATGTTTATGTTTTGTAGATATACATCTCTCCATATACTTTATATCAAAGGCTCACCAAATCCTTATTGCATAATCTGCTACTCCAAAAGATTACCAACCTCCCAAAAATAGCTTCAATATAACTGAATCAATTTTCTACTGAGCAGTCAAAATATTAATGTAGCACTGGAGATATCTTTTTAATCAAAACACAGAACTATTTATAGTTCTGTATCCAAAAATATTGTATCCCACCAGCAGTTTTAGCTTAGCTTTTAGATGTACTGATCCATTGGGGTAGAAGTAGCAGGAAAAAAACCTCAAAATAAGAACCAAAACCAACTAACATTAAAGTCACATTAAAAGGAGGATATGCTCTATGCTCCAGAGAGGTCCCAAAAAGAAAAAAGAACTAAAAAAACCACCAAACAACTCCAGCACACCAAACAGAATTAAAAAGTAGTTGGCTGTTTTAAAAAAACATTTTTTTAAAATATCGAAGAGCTTTCCAAACTGGCATAGGCCAGCTTAATTTAAAAGCCTCAATATGATACTGTCTCTTAAAATTATTAAGGAAGAAAAAAATATCCAAAATATCCTCCTCTTACCAGGGGATTCTCCTCAGAAGTATTTATGTATTCACTCTGAATCAATATCTCAATTTGAACTTAGAAATTAAAGCCCTAAAGTTAGCTGTTAACCCTACAGTTAATAGTATAAATCTATTACTTCTGTAGGAAAGTAAAGGCTCAGCACTTCAATAAGTGGTCTCAAAGAATGAAACAAAATGGATTGATCAAACATGGACAGGGCTTTAGTCCATTCAAAGCAGATCTCTCATGCTTTGTGCCTGTGCCTTTCCACTGTGCTCCCAGATAGCCTGCTGAGATCTCCCATTTTAGAGGAATTCACCTTTGGGCAAGAAACACGTTTAAATCTGCAAAAATTTTTAATAAAGCTAGTAGTCTAAACATCATACATATAAAATATTTGGAAAAAAGTTAGCATTGAACATCTCAACCCAGCTATTGCACGGGGCCATGCTGGGTGAGGATGGTTACAAATATAGAATGTGCTCTTAGGTACCAGTCCTAGATACTGAGTGGAAACAAGGTGACTTCCACCACCCCAAAATGTCACTTTCAGTGACTGAAAAGTCTGACAGAACTCACTCTGTGATAGTCTCTGACATGGACACAGTCTCCCTGCATGAAATACCATCTGCTTTTAATTTTATCTGAATTCTCATCTGATAAAAACAGTCAGGAAAGGCAGCAGTTCAATTCAGTGCAGTCCACAAAACCCCAAACAATTTATCAAACACACACTGGTTTTCTTTTGGGTGTATTTCATATTATAGCTCTCATTTAATCAAATTTTAAGTTGAGCAAAACTTCGAAACCAAATGAACAGAAGCATCTCACTGGGGATGTCTGCACAGGAATGTGGTGGCTCCTTCAAAAATCCCTGACCTGACACTCACAAAAGCTGGCAGGAGCTGTCTGGCTTAGACAAGCTGGCAGTTCAGACCACCTTCAAACCTTGCCCATCCCACTATGCTGCTTTACCTTCAAAACCTTTTGATTACAGTCCTTTCAAATCAAGAAAACCTCTGCTAATGTTGATGGAAGCAACAACAGCATAAAGCTAATTCTTACACCTGGAGTTGAAGGACTTATGGAAAAGCATGTTAAAAGCATAATTTGAGGAAAGTTCAAAATTCTCGTTGAAAAATGGAATAAACAACAGCATGGCTAAGAGCCTACATTTTACATGCAGCATAAAGGAGGAGTAAATCACTAAAATAGAAGAACATACAATTTGAAGACTGGTGGAAAGAGGATTCCAAGACTACTCATCACATCCAAGTACAAAATATGAGATTAGGCTACAAACCACACTGGGATTTTAGTTAGATAAAGTCTCAGCTGTTTCCATACCTCTCTCGACAAACTACTTTACAACCTCTCATTCTTAAACTTCACTAATATCCAACAGCTCTACAGAGAACACTATTAAGAGCAAAAATCATGTAACTTTAGGCTTGTATAAGCTATATAATACTGAAACCTATCTTCATGGATTCAATTTTTTTAAAATTCTATTTTAAAACAAAACATTGGAGACTTAAAAAAATCAGCAAGAGCATTTTAGTACACATCACTACTGAAAGCTGTTCCAATTAATAGGGGTAGATATATCAAGCAGTTAAAAATATCTACTTCCTAATGAACTGATATCAAGGTAAACTTCACATGTAGTGACACCTCTCCCACAAGCTGTCACACTGATTGATAGATTAATATTGGGTTCTTAATCTCAGTAATTGAGGCACCGAGCCCAGCAGCAGTTTGGTAACCTGGGATGGCAGTTTTAGAATCCTGCACACCTTCAAGATTCTTTATTGATATTTTACCTCATTTTAAGAAAAAAAAGGAGACATTGGTTACTTAAGCTCACGCCCTCACTCACCAGTTTATGAAGAAACCATCTGCTCTTACAAATTTTGCTGCATTTGTATTCTAAGCAAGAAAGTTCCCCCCTGCCTTTTATCCTTATCATTTTACTCTAAGGATAATTCTCTAAAAATGAAGGGTTCTGCACTTGCACACACCTAACCAGCGTATCTGAGCTCACACCTGAAGGTTGTGGCAGCCTTAACATGAACACATTTGGTTATCTGGGTAAAATATTCCACACAAACCACTTGTTGAGCAAAATACATGAGGATAAGCATTGGCTTTCCATGCAGAGAACTGAAGGAAGAAGTAGTGCCTGAAAATAACATGAGATGGGAAACTGGGGAGCAAAACCTGTTCAGCCTGACTTCAGCCATTCTTTGTTGTACTGTCTGCTAAGGCAAATCTTCAGTGGTGGTAAGTTTTATTCTCACCTGGTAACAAGAGGAAGGTTTCCATTCTAAACTGAGAAACAAATATATAAGGTTCATGCTAGAGAGATCTGGTTTACTCTCTTGGCTTTAGCAAGCGAGGTAATTTCAGAAATAGAATTCTCAACTATTTCTTAGACGCAAACATAGGCTGACATTTCAAAATTCAGTGAACCTGAACTGTAGAAATGCAATTTTCTGACATACATATCCCTCATTGCCCACAAACATCCACTTGAGAGAGCTCAGGTCACAGATAAAAAGTCCATCCTATCAAAGGGATGGACTGTGTTTGTTGTACAGAACTGCTACTACCCTGAAAAAGATTTGATCTCATGAGCCAAGTGTCTGAAGAAAGTTACAAGTGTGTCTATGCAACTCATGTACCCAAACACAGTTAAATAAGCATTTTCTTACTTATCACATCCAATGAGGACAAAAAGAATGCATACAGTGTTTTCTCTAAATTGCTCCTTTTTTTTTTTTTTTCCCCACTAAATGGTTTACTACTTATTTAGGTCATCCCAGATCTCAGCTGGGAGTCACCTAATGAAATCTACACATGTAGAACACTCTCAGCTGTTCACTCCTGACAATCTTCTAGATCCCATTTCCATGGAAATGAGCAGAACAGTAAAAATAAAGAGAGTTTTAAAAGTTTTCTAAAATTCCCTTATACTAATCTCCAGTGAGATGATGTTCACAAAATGAGATCAGAAAGGTCCAAATGAGGAAACACCAGAGGAGGACTTGCACTTGGCATGCAGCTGCCATCTGACAATGCACATTTACACATCTCGCCACTGTAGTGACATTCAGGCAAAACCAGCTACATACTACATAACAGAACTGAAGAAAAAGAAACTTATCTCAAAGTAATGTGCTTAGGAAATGAACATTTTAAGGCACAGTTGGCATTTACAATGACATTGAAAAGAGCAAGACTAAAGAAAATTTAAAAGAGCTACAGAATTGCTCTAAGTTAAAGGTATCAAGGTAATATTTTTCCCATTTCCCACTAACTCATTTTTCTTTGCCTTCACTTTTCCCGAGATCTACAGTTCTGTATGTGAAAACAGGTGCTCTGACCCCCAAAGATGAGTGATAACACTAAACTCCCAAAATATGCCTATTTGAAAAAAAGCAGACAAAATTCCCCAGCTATTTGTATATATCTTAGCAAGTACAAGTCAACGTAGCTGGCAAAATAAAACAGCAACTGAACTACTTATGTTCTTACATTTAAAGTTGAGGTGGTTTAAAGTTGCTTAGGGAATGAATAGCAATATGTAGCACAATTTTATTAGCTCTGTAGAACTAAAATGACAATCACAATGCAGGATTAGAGGAAATTGTGACATCTGTTTTCTATATAGGCACAGAATATGAGAGTAAGAGGGCAAAGCCTGTGGAAGTAAACATGATTAAAAGGAAATAACAAAATCAGAATTGAATAAATAAACAATAGTTAGGGCAATATAAACAAGAGAACACAGGAGAGAAAGTTGTTAATGCACTCGAAACAGAAATCCAAAAGTGAGTTTCTTTTCTGTTATTTACATGAAGCACTCAACAACTGAGAGATGAGCTGCTCCAGGTGATCCAACTCTGCTCTGAAAACTTTTCTGGTTCATAAAAACGTTTTCTACAGGCAAGCAAGACCTGGATTTGGTGAGATTTGGAGGATGAACCCTGGAATTCAAGCGAGACCAACTTCAGATACATGAAACTATTGACTCTCACTTGGGGATTAGCCAGCATAGGACTTTGGGATCAGCAGGCAAAATAAGAGAGCACTGCTCCAGCTTTGGAGAGTGAATTGGGACTGTTCCAGAAGGAAAGGGCATCAGAGGTCTTGAACAAAGAACTTTGTGCATCTACTAGAAAAGATCAAGATGACAAGAAATGTATTTGCATGTCAAAATACCTACTCTGATGCAGAGCTCAGGCTAGTGAGGCAATCCATTTATTTGACCAGAATTTAGACAGGAGCATGATAATGCACCAATGAAAAAGTTACATATAGAATGATGTTCATACTGTCTGGGCAGGGCATAGAAAGTATAGAACAGAAGGCAGAGAAAATAATAAATCATTTCTTCCATAACAGATCATGAAAAAGTACATTCAGAAAAGAGATCTATAGAAAATGGGAAGAAAACCCAAAAGAATTCACACACATATGCATACACATGAAGGTTGTTTATTATAAACTGAAATACCATTGAAACCAGCCACGGCTATATAAAATACCTTTCCCCCCAGCACTCTGGAACAAGACCAGTGTTTCCCTGAATCCATTATTGACTATAAAAGACTCAGTGACTTGCACCAAGGATCTGCAAGGATAGTGTGCCACAATTTTTAAATGAGACACACTAGTAAAACCTCAGCAGGTGGTGAGAGATGCCACAATTCAGTTGTGAAAAGTGCTGCTGATCACCTTTCCAGGGGCGTCTTATGCCTTTGTAATGCAACACTTCCAATGTATTCAGAACTGAATGGAAAGTGAGAGCAGAAAGTCTATACACATTTTCAAAATACTACAGCTCATAACACTCAACCCTGCTGTGTGTCCTTGAAAATCTGGCAGTGCACTGTCCCTGGGACCTGTGACAGAAACCTTCTCTGCTGGCCTCTGTCTTACAAAAGAAATAGCAATAAAAAATACATAACACAGTGGTTTTACAGGTATCTTCCACTAGAATAGAGCTGGGTCTGGCTAATCACAATAGTTGTGTGCTACATTTGGCTGCCACCAACTGCAGAGTCTGCTGTTGATAAAACACAGAATAAGGCTGATAATGCTGATGCTGGCAGGGCAAGGGGAAGAGCCCAGCAACCTTCATTTGGCTGAGTGAGATTTATGGGATTAACCAGCAATACCTGAAGAATGTGACAGCTCTAAACATCAACACACGTGTGTTGAAGCACAGGGGTCTGCTGTGGAATAACAGATGGGTGGATGAATGGATCAAGTTTGGTCACTCAACAGAACCACAGACTGGCTTGGGTTGAAAGGGACTTAAAGATCATCCATGGACAGGGACTCCTTCCACTATCCCAGGTTGCAGCACTCACAACATCTCTGGGCAACCTGTTCTGGTTCCTAACCATCCTCACAGGAAATAATTTCCTCCTAATACGTAATCTACACCTGCCCTCTTTCAGTTTAAAGCCCCTGTCCTATCACTACATTACTAAATGTAGTAGCAAATTAGTAAATATGATTAGTAAATCGACATATCATGACTTAAAATACATAAGTGTTAATGCTTATACTTCGTTATAATTGGAATAAGACAGACAAGGACTGAGATATAAATTACAACTACAAAATAAAACTGAATCAAACTGTAGATATATTCCAATTAAGCCCCAACAAGTATTAGCTGTTTAATAGTAGAAGACTTATTTGCTGCTGTGTTGCTTTATTTCCTAAATATGGGGAGCTGCAGCAATCCTGGCTCTTCCCTTCCCAGCACCTCCTACACTTGGAGTAACTGGAGCAGAATGTTACAACACTGCTCAGTGAAGCCACTGGGTACTTGGGTAATGCTGCACAATAGCTGTCTGCATCAGCTATGTGGCCTGGGGGACCTTGCTGGATCTCCAAAATAGCACAGATAATGTTGTGGTAAATGTTTGTGTGTCCTCAGGTATTTAGAAACACATAACAGTGTGGAGGAAGATTTAAGAAAAAAAACCCAAATAACAAACCTTGAGCAAGCCCCACATTTCTAGCTTAGGAATTTCTACAAATTCAGAGTTTGCCTGTTAATCTTATTCAGGTGTTTGTGAGCAGCCCTGGGCTGTCACATCACCACTGCATTGGCTCTGACTCACCAAGCCCCTTGGTAGCCAAGCTGGGCCATAAACTCCCCTCCTGGCAGACCTGCACTTCCCATGAACTTTAACCCTGCCAATTGGGCTGGCCTGCTGGGAAGCCAGAACAACTTTAGCGCAGGCAGAGATACTTGGTAGATTTTTCTCAGCCCTCAGTTTGAGAGCTGACCTTGTCTGCCCCATGATATAATGCACATACTGAGTCAAATAACTCCTTCTACCACTTAAACTCTTCAGAAATTGTCTATTGCATCACATCACAAACTTGACTTGAATGCACCAATTTCCAAATATCAGTTCTGCTTTACTTGCTTTCCCTGCCTTGAATCTACAATTCTGATATTTGAAATTTCCCTCAGCAGCAGGAAGATTTTCTGCCTTTACCATTCCGAGCAGTGGAGTTTTAGTGAAGAGCACAGAATCCCAGCACACCAGTGCACTCACAAAGAGGGCTATGACTCAGTTTCCCATTTTCATTTCCTGACTAGTCACTCCAGGAAAAAAGCATTTCTGTAACATTGGTGGCAGAAATTGTATAAATACCTTTTCAAGCTCCAGGTCTTCCCACTGAAAACCAGTGGATCGCAGAGGTTTTTATGTGGGCATTGGCATATTTAAATTCCTGCAATTAGCAAGCAGTCCATGAGGTTAGTATGGATGAACTGAAACCCAGAAGTGTATCTGTCCACTTCTTCCATCTCTCCTCAATTTTTTCTAAAGTCTTTCTTTTAAAAAAAGAAGAAAAAAAATCGCGCCTTTTCTACTTCTTATTGAGCTCGTACTAGTCCATCAGTGATTCCAATTGAAATTATACAAATGGAAACAATTAAAAATAATAATTACATAAAGCAGCTATGAAAGGCTTTTCATCTGTGGAGTGCTTTATAAACACTAACACATTAATTCAGCCTAAGACATAAAACTAAAGAAGCAAAACTAAAGGCATTAAGAGGAAGGTGAGGCGACAGATCAGTGATTTTTACCAGCATGCTGTGTGTCAGGAGCTGTATCACTGTGGATGCCCTGATCTGACACTACCCACAGGAGCTGAACTGATGACACTGCAAAGCTCCCCTGCAGCACAACTCTTCCTTTGAGCATTGACTAATGGGCTCCTTCAGAACCACTCTCCATTCCCCTCCAGCAGTTGTGCTGCCTGGTGAAGTGGAGCCCATTCCTGAGGCACACATCTGGCTGGAATACCTGTGACCCAACTGCTGCTGGAGAACTAACACTTGCACCTTTCATAAATCACCTCCAGCCTCCCACCGCCATCCTAACAAGTGTTATTGCTATCTACAAATAACAAATTCATGACTTCATTTTTTCTCAAGCTACTTATCCCTTCCAGGCAGGGGATCAAAAAGGGGAAAACCAAGATTAGAGCTATGTGACTAATTAAAGGCATAAACTTATATTTATTGGCTTGCAAAGGATCATGTTGATATACTCCAGTGAAAGCCAAAAGCAATGCTATCATAGCCTGCCATTTAACTGAGCCTAAAACTTCTGGAAATAAAATCTGAGAGGTGAACAGAAGAACCAATTATTACAAGTGGAGCAAGCTGAATAACAACATCAGTAGCAGCTCAGTTTATTTGCATGTAAATTCATAAGCTTCTGTATTTCAGCTACATGCATTACAACCTTACTCATTTTCTAGGTTAAACAGAGCCATGCCAAAAAACTCTTAAGGTATAACTTCTATTACAGGTTGCAAACACCCTTAACAAAGTGTCCAAAATGTGCTGAGAAATGAATACATAACATAAGCAGCCTAGAGTATTTTTAGAAGTAAAAAAAAAAAAAAAAAAGAGCTATCCATATGAACCTTATCTATAGTCTGTGAACTCCAAGGAAAGAAGAGGGGGGGGGGGAAAAAAAAGGGAAGAGAAAGGAAAATAAAACAATTACCAGCGTTTTCCAGTATATCAGTTTGTTCATCCTTCCTATGTAATTATTTATTTATTGAGGACTTGTAAAGTAGCACTGTCTCTTCAGGGAGCTCAGGTTCAGACATACTTGTTAAAATGTCCTGCAAGAAAATAACTTGCTACCCCTTCCCCAGTGCTCCTTCCTTTTCTCCCATTTCTGAGAGCACAAATGGAGGGAGCATCAAGCTCTTAATTATCCTATACTATAAATAATCTGGCATTAAACCCACTCCATTCACTACAGTCGAGGAGTGCATCATCAAAAACTCTCAGACATCTCATTTCTACATGGTCCTGCATGTGAAAAGAAAAGATGTGAACTATAATAACTCCCATGCTCTTTCAACCTCCCTTATCTCATTACTCATATTTTCAGCTACATTAAAAGTAATTTTGTGCATCAGCTTCTGGCACAGCTAACGGGAAAAGGAGAAAGTTTCATTTGACTATATTTCAGTTTATTTTGTAGGCAGGCCAGGATATCTTATGTAGGTTTGCAATCCCTTCAGGTTCACTCAAATTAGAAAACAACTAAAAGGTATTTAACAAAGAACTTATGACAAGACATGGAGAGCTTCAGTAAGCACATTTTTTCACAGGTGTGCTGTTCAGGTTCCTGAAGGAAAACAACCTCTGGACTTCTGGAGAGATTTATACATTTGCTTGCTCTATTTTCAGTTCACAGTTTTCTTAGAATACCACAATCTCCCCAAGATATGTAGAACAAGCTCTGGCTTTCCAAAAGGACCTTGTTCATAACACAAAGCAACATGAACCACGTGGGCACATTGTGCTTGGGACATGTCTTGATCAAAGAGGTACTTAAATACATGTTGACAAGTTTTAGCTTAATTTATTGTTGGCTTTTTTTGTTTGTTTGCTTTTTGGTTTTTTTAAAAATTGATAATAATTATCCTTTTATTTTCCAGATACTGCAATTGCAACAGCTGTACCTGACTTCAGTGTTGAAGTACAATAAGACTTTTTTCACCCAAATGAAGCCTAGAGCTTTATTTGGAACCTACTGTAGATAAAAATCACTGCAGCTGGCAGGAGGTGGTCATGAAATGTCAACTAGAGGTCAAATTAGATGTCAGGTTCTTTCGTAATTTACCAAAAGATTACACTTTGCACATCCGTCTTCCAGAACTTTCTCTGTTGTCACAATCAACTTGACCCTAAGAGAGCAATGCTTTATTAAGTTACAGCTGAACACAATTGTTGAGATGTTGGTCCAGGGCCTCTAGTTAATATATCACCTACCAGCAGGATGTCCTTTTAATGGAAAAGACATTTATGTTTGTCATTTCAGAGCAGTAAAAAGAGAAAGGCATCTTGGCTTATGTCCTCACAGGGTATTTTTTTTGATGAAGGACAGTACAAGTTGGGTTTTTTTTAAACCAAACTGTGCTACATCAGTGAAGCTCTTCACATATATATTTAAAATATGTCCCATGACTTTCTGGTCTAAGTACAAAACACTAAAAAAAGCTTTAATAAAAGTTAATTTAATATCATTGAAAGAAAGCACACCAAAAGCAGGCCATAGTTAAAGAACATTACTAAAAATCTTTAACCTCTTTTCCGTAGAATAAGAAATTTTTGCTAGGAAACAACTACTCTTGAGGGGTTTTTTTGTTACTACAGTTATGCTTTTAACAGACTTCACAGTTTTCTAGAATGCCAATGTTGGAGTATTCACAGGGCCAGGGAAGATGGCAGCACAATTCAGCTTTGAGAGTTATGAAGAGAATGTCAATCCTGTAAAATCAGGACATTAGACAAGAACCAAAACTCCAGGAAAATGGAGGAAGAAGCCAACTCCACATTCAGTTTTTATCTTCCTACTCCTCTCCTTGTCCAAGAACTGTCCTGGGGACCACAGCAATGACTACATCTAGCTACCATTTTTAAAAGGCAGATATATTTATCATACAGATATAAGTTGTTGTAATCAAATGATTCAATATATGATAACCATTTAGTAGTTTTCTGACATTTCCAAATTACTTACTTTTTGATACTGCAGAAAGTTAATGACAGAGAAACACAATACTCCCAATTTCCTGAAAATTTCTTTACTAGCCTATGATCAAATCAGAAATCTGAGTTCTGCAACTCCCTCTTAACAACAGAATGGAAAAGTATTTAGGAGCAACACTTCTCCCTTTTTAGGACATGACCTTGCAACCTTCAAAGCTTTGACTCTTTCACATTTTTGTATTTGGGGCAAAAACTTGGAATACATAATCCTCCTACTAACCCTGATTATTCTGGAAAGAAAAATGGGAGCCTGTGAGAAATGAAGAAGCTGCAGGATCCATGATTCCATACAAAAGAGCAAGGAACTGAGGCTGCCCAAGAAGGAACAAAGGAGACAGAAAAGAACCCTATAACCACAGACATCACAGATCTATCACTCATTCCTTAATCACATTTTTGTCCTCTTCATCAGTCCCAACCATGCAGGTTGGAATAGACAGACAATGAGCATGTATGACTGACTGAAACGAGCTGTTTCTATCAATTTAATGTACAGCTGTATCATTTTTGCTGCATTGCATTTGTTATGTACAGCCACATGGAGGGCACATTTTTCTTACATACCTGTTTTTCAATACAAAGCTTTGACTCTCACGAAAACACCTCAAGATTTCTGCCTTTTATTTATCACATTTGAGAGGCTTGCATATGAAAACGAATGAAATTCTATTATCTGCTAATCACAGTCTCATGATCACTTTTACTGAAATTACATGCCTGCAAAAATAAGAATTTTCCTAGAGCACAGTGTGCTGAATTCAAGTCCTCTCCCACCCACCACTGCCCCAAACACAGTACAACTCTTCCCTAATTATTCTGCTCTTCTGCTGAAACATGAGATGAAGGATAGTTAGAAGCAAAAAATGTCTTTTGTAAATTGACATATGCAGAATATTGACCTGCAAACCCTTCTCCAATTTGCAGAGTCCTTTCTTGAAGCAGACGTGTTAAAATAAGCAAGCAGAGTCTGCTGTGTGCATCCGCTCCCTAATGAGATCTGACACAATAATTAGTGTGCAGCAAGCTGGGGTAGTTTAATGTACTTCCCTTCTCGTTTCTATCCAACTTTATAAAAGTTTCATTAATCTTTGCCACCAACAACAGGAAAGCAATAAAATGGGCGTAACAGCACAAGTCACAGAACCTCACAATCTGCGCTTTTATTTCAGTTCCACTATTCAACACTGGTTTCTGAAAATAACCAGGTGAGTTTTCACAAAGGCCAATTAGACAGTTCAGGTAATCTAGGCATGCTCAAGTTCACCTTTCAGAGTTGCTGAAGATTAGAAATATCAGATTGAGTTTTTGGGACAACCTGTGATTTTGATGTGGGAGGGAAGAGCACCACAGTTGACAGCAATCAGTTTTTTCATGCTCTGATGAGTTGCTGCATGGCTCATTGTTCTGGCACAGCAAGAAATACTTAATCTTAGCATTGTAAATACAAAACCAGGAGATCAGTAACCAAAACAAAAGACAGGCACAGAATGAACTGTCAGCTTTGATGTAACACTTGTGCTACTGAAACAGAAAAAGGAAAATTATACTAAAGCCTCAAGCTGACAAAACCACAAAAAATACACATGAAAGAATTAAAAAACTTCAATAATAGGGTCTAATATTTTTGTTCCCTTCACAAATGAAATAAAGTTTTTCCCATTAATTGAGATTTTCAAGTCCAACTTTCTGTGGAAACAATTTATTTAAATTAGACACAAATCCTTACTATAATTTCACAAATTTCATCATTCTTTGCCCCATGTGTGTATTCCTGCATCAATTTCATATATATGCAGGAGAGGCACTTAGACCCAAGGTTGGAAAAGAATAAAAAAAATTACTAAAAATTTCAGATGAAAGTCACTTAAAGCAGCTTTTACCTGATAGGGGAGAGCATCTGCTATACCCAAACATTTTTTTGCCAAAAAGAAAACCATGGTGTGCTAAAAATGTAGTGAATCTAAGAGTAAAATAAATACATGAGTCTCTTGTACATAAAACAACAGCTCTTGAGTCATATTTGTTTGTCTCAAGGGATTCAGAGGCTCTGGTTGGAAGCTTAAATAAATGCAGGGCTAAAAAAAAAAAAAGTGAGCAGAAAAAACCCATTTTATTGGGAACTGCACTTCTGGCATCTTTGAAATCAAGGACTTAAGTCTTTATTTTGCCTTTACCCATGATTTTTTCTCCCACATCTTCACAAAGCATCATTTAGATTTCAGCAGGTCATCTAGAAAGTAATCTTATAAGCTCTGGTGTGCAAAAACTCCTTTTTGTGGGCTTCTTCTGTTGACAGGACTTGTCTTGCTGAAATGAGCAGGTACTTAGAACCAAGTGATGTATCTGTGTAAAGTTATGCTATTTTAAATGATGCTGTCAAATAAAGTTATGTTAGAAATTGTACAGATTCCTGCTTTTTCCTGCAATTTTATTTTCCCAAAGAATATTTGGCCTTTAAAACTGCTGTTTTGCTGAAAAGCTGTACAAGAACACCAACGACTATGCTATAGTGTCACAAATCGATAGCACTGCATGCAATATTTAATACAAACTTAGACCCATGGGCCTGCTCTTTTAGCTTTTAACATCAAGTTTTGCTTACTTGCAACATTTTATTTTAAAATGGCAGTTATGCTTAAAAGAAACAAAGCGCTCCAGTAGTCTCAGGTATTATAGATAAGGCAGGCTTCAGCCCAAATAAAGTCTTAAGAAAATCACAGCAGCAATAAAAATATAAATCTAGGCAACTCACCCATTTTTAACCTTTTTCATAAGAGCATTTATACCATTAAACTTTCTTTATACCAAATGCAAAGTGTATTACACAACAGTATTTTAATCTTTGAGAGGTTTTTTTAAATCTAAGTATTTTCTTCTTCATATAATTATAGAAGAAAGAGTAAAATAACTGGGGGATTGGAGGGTGGAGAAAAGGCAGAAACAGTGAAAAGCCCCAGCTGCTTCAACATCCTATTCCTAACGGTGACCACTGAGACAGTCATTGAGAAATTTAAGAACTGGGTAGGGCCACTAATCCAGAATACTCCCCAAGCTATCTTGGGGAGTTATCTTCATAAATTTTTCCCAGGCTTCCCTGGCAAACAACCTGAAACCACAGTAAAGTTTGAGAGGAAAAGAGGAGAGAGA
>VXBC01005601.1:72187-117875 GCA_013399945.1 Ploceus nigricollis | reverse complement strand
AAAAAAAAAACAACAAAACCACCCTCTTTATAGAACAGCAAATACAACCAAAAATGGATGGTCTAATTCAGAGTCGTTCTCCAGGCATAGTGGGAAGGAAAGGAAGTCTGATCCATTCTGTCCTTATTCTTCTGTATGAAAGAGAACACAGTCCATCATATTTTTGTTTTCTAGTATCCTCATATCCAAGTTCCTGGCCAGAGGTGGCTTAAAAAGCATGTAGTGTACACAGAACCAATTAATATTTTCAGATTTGTATAAGTGCTGCTTTTGCCTTCCCTCTCTGTACCATGTTTTGAACCATGCAGCTGTGGCCTTAACATTCTGGGCATGGGTGTCAGAATACAAAGTTTCTAGGCCTCTCCATGCATACAAAATTAAGAACAGCTACATTAAATGATAAATAGCATTTCCTGTAGCATTTCACTGTTGATAAGGGTGAAAATAGCTGGCATGCATTTGTCCAAACAAGCACTGTTTGCACGAACAAACATTTGGACAAGAATTTCCGAATTCCACGGATTAAACGCAGCACTTGTTTCAGCAACCTGCCCATCTTCTGCCCTCAGTTCTCAAAAAGCTCTGGAATTTATGTCTGTCAGAGCCTCTGGTGGTGTCTGACATTATCCCATCAAAAAAAAACCCAAAAAACCAAATAAAGAGTGAAGGACAAAGGGCCCTCACTCTGGCTGCACAGAGTTGCACAGGTAGCGCCTGCAGATGCTGAAAGCCAGCACTGCCCTGTGCTGAGCCAAGAGAGGCTACCTGGTGTTTTTAATTAAAATGCAGTCAGCTGAAAGTCATTAATATAGCCAGAGAAAGAAAAACAACCTTTACTCTGCTGGGCACGGGTAATAAAGTTTGGGGGTTTTTAACTTGCTGAGCTCCATCTGTGAAGGTGAGGAGGAAGGTTAGTGATGAGAGCATTGCTGCTCTGTTTTGTGAGGCCTGTGGCTGCACATCCTTCCACCCTGAGCTCCACAAGCTCAATCACAGATTTTATTACAAGATTACTTTTTTTCCCCCTCCTTAGAAATTAACATTACTTACTTTCCATAATAGAAGCGTGCCTATAAAAATGTAAATTTAAGGCAGGCCATCTAAATAGAGCACACTGAACTTCAGCACACCAGGCAGGACTAATCTTGCAGACCCCTGGTAATTTAAATTCTGACAGTGCAAGAAAACTGCAATTGATATTCTGCATAATGAAACTAAACAGAGGCATCAGTATTCTGATGCAGACTGGGAAAAAGGCAAAGATACTTTTAAATAAAAGTTATATTTTTCAGTTCAGTCTTTTAGTAAAAATGCTATATTCATATGTAAAACATACTGAGAGAAAAAAATCATCTCACTGTTAAAAATCATTATTTACCACTCTTATTTGTAATGGATTTACCTGGGCCACAGGGCTGTCAGTGCATACCTACAGCTATTCCTTATGACTACAAGGAATATGTCTCTCAAAAGTGAATTCACAGAAATTTTCTTTAGTGTTCAACACCCACAGAATCTACCTGGATTTTCACCTACATTTCCCCCCAGTTCAAAATTACAGCATCCTCCGTACTGCAACCTGTAAAGATCATAATTATCAGGTTTAAGAAATGTTTAAAATTCAAGAAACATAAAAATAAATATTAGTTCTTATACCATTCTTGCAGTTTAAACTTTTTCATTACTAATGAAAAAAATAATTTGCTCAAGTTTTGTAAAAACTGCGAGAGAAAGAGGGATACTTCAAATGTAAGGGTTTCAAGTAACAGAAATTCAAAACCACTGCGCTAAAAGACAGAAAACAAATACAAGAGTAACAGGAAAACCAGAAAAACCCAAGCAATGTACAGTTAGGGGTGTTTTTCAAAGAAATCTTAGAATATTTAGGCACATCAGGCTTACAGATATCTACTAGAGTTCAATTTAAATTAAGCATAATAACACAAAAACAAACAGCAAATCTGAGAATCAGAAGACATAAATTGTGCTGAATCCAGTACTTAATCACTACAGACAGACATATCCTTCTGCACCTATGGGTGTCTGTCTTGATGTAATAGTGTGCATGCACCTCCCCCAAATAAAAACACTCTACAGTCTCAAAGCCAACACCATTCTCAGTTTGCCTTTTATTTCTGGAAGTCTGTTCTCCCTTTATCTTTTGAAGAAAAGGAGACTTCCTTCCAAATTCATCAGACTTTTCTTATGTTAATTCATTTTCGATTCATAATGGGGATCCTAATTTATTAGCCTTAGTGAAGAATATTCTGCATTTCTCACAGCCACAAAGATAAGGCTGCTTAGTAGAGCTGGCTACTATGGTGTGATCTAACAATCCAATTAATTCGGAATGTGTCTTACTGATTAATAAAGCCTTTTACAAAATTGTGTGTTTTGTCTGCATTCACAACCTGGCAATAATGACTTTCTCCATGCAGCAAGTTATGCAACACAGATAAAATTAAAGTATCTTAAATATTTAATTATTATTAAAATTTGATAGTACTATCAAAGCTTTTTTATCATATTCCAGTTTTATAATTAAATTCTACACATATATAAGGTAAATAAACTGGGCAACAAAAGCAGATGAAGTTCAGTACATCCTGAAATGGATGGGATGCTGAGGGAACTGCTGTGACAGCAGTCAGCATGAAAATGTACAGCACATGATTTAAATAAGCCATTACTCTTGAGGGCATATCAAAATATGCATTTGTGCATAAAATTACAAAAATGCACAAAATAACAGCAGTGTTCTAAAGTCTCATATTAGTCTGGGATAATATTCATACTTCTGGAGAGATTTTCAGAAGATTCAAGTGAAGATCTCAAAAGGGTGGTGAAGCTCATCTCAAAACTTAAGCAGAATTTGCTCAAGCAGAGACTTTTCAAGTCCCTCTGCAAACCAAACTCTTGCCACCTTTGACAATGAGGCCAAACTATTTTTCAGTATTTGTAGGTTTTGCTCTAAATTAAAAAGAAAACCCATATTTAAAGTAGCTTTGGGACTGCTGTAACAAACCAAGCAGATAAAATACAGATAGCCTCATTGATTTTTCTACCATTCAAGTGGAAAAACAGAAAACAAACCGGAATTTTTTCACAGAGCAATAGTTTCCCAGTGTTCATCAAAGGGTGCTTGTCCCACAACTCTGTCTTCAGTCACAAAGCTTTCACTAAAAACTACTCTTTTATTAGTTCTTTTACTGTGTTAACAAAAGCAGCGTGGCCAGCTCATGCCCAGCTTCCAAATTCATGAGTCATACACAGTCATGACAAAGATTACAACCCTTAATAAGAACTTTTTTAAAAAAATAAAAGGTTATTTTTCATCTTTTGTAGAGATGCAGTTCACAACTGTGCCTTACTCTTCAAAAATGTATTTATTAAAATATAAAAAATTTATTTCAATTGCTGGCCATAGCCTGTCTCTTGCTTCTTGCATCCTTTCCACAAGTAAATTAGTCTCCAATATCAAGAGTAAGTATATTTGTTCCTTACTGTTCATTTTAAACAAAAATACCTTCAGATGTCAGCTACTTATTTTTTTCTAGTCCATTCAAAAGGTACTTTCCAGTGGCAAAACACAAATAGGACTTTCAAGGTACATTTAGTGAAGGATTTATATTACAAAGTAAGGCATCAAACACAAGCTCCACAGAATGACAAAATGTTTTGTACCGCTCCTTTATTTAAAATAAATGTTCCTGAACAGAATATAGAAGAAAAGATGAGCCACAAATAGAATTTCTCAATGGCTGTTTGAATTTCCCTGCTCCATTTCACATCTCTCTACTCCCCAGTAATCATCTTCAGCTGCTGCTGCTAACAGAGAGCTACTGATTCTGGAATTACTTCCTCCAATTATGGAAATTTTGTAAGTAATGAAAACCAAAATATGTCTTTAGCAATGACAATCAAATGGTAAAATGGTTACAGAAATCCATAATTTGCATTTCTTATTCCCCAGAACAGGCAAATCCACAAGGGAAGCCCTTAGGAAATAAATCTAGAACCATTTCCTTTTAGTTATTGAAATCCTACTTCAAGAGTTTTCATTACCATTACAAGTCAATAGTGATTTATCTGCATAGAAAGAATAATATCCAACAAAAATACTGCAGACCGTAACAGGAGTTAACAGTGCAAGAATCTGGGATAGGGAAGAATGTGTGAAATACACTTTTAATCCAAGCATTTGTTATGTCACATGTCTGCTGAAATCACCTGGATATCCCCCACAAAAAAAAACCCCAAAAACATCCCAGTGCTTTTTAGGAGTTTATGTTATTTGCTTTGGAGTTACGGAATAGAGTTACTGTTTAGGACTAAATGATGGTTTATTCTCATAACATTTTAGAAGTAAACATGTTAGTGATAAAACAGGATAGTGAAGCTCATGGTTTAAAAGCAAACCTGCTCAAAACAAGTTAAAAAAAGAGAACCAAACAAATCCCTTCTGTTCTTTTGACACTGAAGAACTGAATGGTCAAATACTTGAGTAAACACACCCCCCCCAAAGAAACACATGTGGTACACTCTACAACTGATAGGAGTTCAGAGAAATCTCATTTTAGCTAATTTCATTTCAGTATTAATGACAGAAGGTATTTCGAGCTGCACTTTATAAATGCAATGAAGTTTTTATAAGGTGCAATTAGCAGTGCCTTGTGATTGATTTCTTTGCACTAAAATAACCACAACTACAAGCAAACAGCTCATATAACACTGTCAAAGCTACAGAAACACCTTTCCTTTCAATTCTAAGATTGAACTGCTATCATCTTGTTACTCAAAATCCAGAGTTAAACCATGCTTTCCCTTAATTTTCAATTTAATACACTGGGATCCAGCTTTGCACACGTGAGTCTACAGTCCAGAATGGAGTATACATAATATCTAGTTTTACAGATGAAAAATGCCCTTTTTGCTTGCCTAAAAGGCCTTACTCAGCACGAGTTCAGCGAGTCTCAAGCAGTTTATTTATCACAGTAAACAGTACTTTTTAATGTTAGCTCCTCTCTGTAGCCTACCACAGTACACTGAGCAACAGTCTTGCTACTTTTTAAGGAAGTTCACCATGATGCAGAAAAGCAGTGGCTACGTGGAGACAGAGAAGGGGAGGGGGAAAAAAAAAGGGACATCTGGAAGGTGTCTACTACCACCTTAGCTACCCAGCAGATATAAAAGCAAATACACAGCAAATACAGAAGAAGATGCCTGGAGCCTCTCTCAGCTCATCCCTGGGGATGGGCATCCAACTAACTCTCCCTGACAACTGATTTAGAGTTTGACAGTGAAAAACTGCTGTGCAATTAAAATTCCACTGTCACAGGCCCATGGTCACTTTCCTGCTGCAACTGGGTCCCCTGAGCTTTTCCCCTCCAGGCAGAGAGGAACTGAACAAACCCCACTCCAGTCCTCAGCTGGTCCTTACATATCATTGCTTCAGCCCCTTTTCCTGGTGCCTTTCAGCTGGGCTACTAATTGTCTAACCTGCTTCATGGATTTTCCAGGACAACAAATTTTCCCCTGATCAATCAGAAATACAACCAGCTTCTTCAATTCAACTTAAAAGTCAGTTCACCATTTCTATACCCAAGAAAGCCAGTAAATGGGAAAATGAAGTGTCCAGAAAAAAGACCAGGCACTGGTATATGATGGAGCCATTATTTTCTATTAATAGTCTTAGACAATGTTCTATTGTACTAGCCCATAGTGAGGGAATGGTCCCTTGCACATTTTGGACCAGCCTGGCAGAGTCCAAGCAGTGTTTGGACAATGCCCTCAGGCACAGGGCGTAATTCCTGGGATGTCCTGTGCAGGGCCAGGAGCTGGACTCGATCATCCTTGTAGCTCCCTCCCAGCTCAGGATATTCTGTGATCTGAACAACTCCCCAGGTATCTACCAGGCACAGTTTTCAGAGTTAAAAATCAAACCTTTCCACAGGCCCTTTTTAATATGCAGTGCGCACACAGTGACCCTCTTCCAAAGGCCACGACACTCCAAAATAGCTGCAAGTTATTCCAATAAACATCCCCAGGCCTATTTAATCTACTGATATCTCCTATGCTGCCATCACCTCCTAGGGACCCAAAAAGCCTGCTTGTCTCTCTGTAGTTAATATTAAATACACATTCATAGCTGATGCTTTGTGATAACCAAGAATAAAAATACTCCTTTTCTCTCAGCAGCTGTGTAACATCCCTAACAACCTGTATCAACAGCCAGTTAAATTGCACCAGGGAGGAGTGCAGAATCACACTAAAAGTCAAGCAGCGCCACTTTCGCCCTCTGCCATATCCACCAGGGGATTGACTTCCAGTGCCTGACTGTTGATCCTCAATACATCACACAGGAATAGCAAAATCCTATCTTTTATTTCAATCCCTCCTTCTGTAGCAGTTTTTCAGGGGAAATACAAATATTTTCCCTGTACAGAAGAAATAAGAATATACTGAGAGCTGTGGTAAAAACATGGCATGCACAGTAAATAAACCAATGTAATTAACAAGAGATACTGTTAAAAAAGACTATTCTCAAGTTATGTCTGTTGGAAGATCCCTTCTCTTTTTGAAATTCCATCATGAGAAAATTCAAAACTCAAATACCATGAAACAAATGAAGTGTAATTAAAAGTATATCCAAGACAAATTTTAGGTGGCACTCTTTTCTCCTTAGTAGGAAGCCTTTCCCATGGCTTTTATTAGCAATAAATCAATTTTTCAGTTTCTTGGGAAAAATAAACTCCCTAGCTGAGACTTCATTTTAGATTATACTTTATTTTAAACCTTTTTGTGAAAAAAATTAACTTTTTATCATTATTTTACCTAAGAACTACAGTTCAAATGCTCACATTAAAGTATCCAACAGCAAAAAGCCTTCCCTCAGAGGCCACAAATTTAAGAGGTAAATATTCAACTAGGATATTTCATTCCTGTAACGTTATTACACTGCTGAATATTGATAAAGCTGCAGTTTTATTTTTAAAATTATTTTTCCTGAAACAGGTGTAATAGCAATAGTAATTAAAGTGTAATTAGTACTGAAGCAACATGCTAATGCAGCCTTTTCTATCTTTACATTCCAACTTCCTATTGAATTATTTTTAATTTTACTGAGATATCTGCACATTTAGAATCAACACATCTAAGAAATAGTTAATAAGTACTGTCTTAGAGGTCTACATTAATTTTAATTATTTTACAGTAAAATATTTTAAATCAATGTTTATAGTCAAGACACAAGAAAGGTCAGCGTTTGAAAAAAGTGCTTCAAGATCATTCTTCTTTTACAATACAGTCCACTCTTTTCTTACTACTAGATTTTTAAAGCTCTTTTGAACATCAATTGACATAATTAGCAAAATATTTCTCCATAATAAAAAACCCAAGAAATTTAGAAGCACATGTTGGCTCTCTTGGGAGAAACTAAGTTATAATAGGACACAACAACACAGAAAGCCAATTTATATGTTAAAGACAACCAGAAAGCTACACCCTACATATTATCCTAACAGATCAAAGAGATATATTTAATAGAAACACAAAGGTGCTGAAAAACATTTCTAACAAGAAAGAAGTGTATTTGTGGTAACACAACAACACCAGAGTTTGACCACAGATTCCTTTCCTCTCAAAAAAATCCTTGATAATGAAATTTAGGCAGGTTTAAAGCAATACTCAAATGCAACCAATCAGAACAGACATCAAATCATTCAACTTTTTTATACTCAATCATCTCCCATCTCAATATTTCTTTTTAAGAAGTTGATCTCTTTACAAATAGCCCTATTGAAGACAACTCCAATGACAAAGTCCTAAAAGAGCCATCCCTTTGCAGCAGTATTTCATACATGTCCCTAGCACATAAAGGATGCTTTGATATTGTTTTGGGCCCCTCTTCCCTAATTTATTACTTGTTTTCAACAGCAGTCTCCCAGAGGAGCTTGACAGTTCTCCAGGTATCTTTAGAAGTCATTATGCATACTTAACTGCTAATTACAGGCATTAAAGAGATGTACCAAATCAAATGGTTAATGAACAATATGGCAAGAAAAGTACAGAAAAAGGTTTGAATCCCTCAAGGAAATACCTATCTTCTAAGCCCTGCAGCTGCCCTGATATTCTCAATATTGATCATTTGCAGACAAAACAACAGAAAAGCAAATTAAAGTTTATTAGGTGGTAAGAAACTGACATTGTGAATCGATGAATCACTCTGTTACATTTAATCCCAATTGATTTGAGTAGTTCAGTACATCTTCGAAGCTTGTCTTTATGTCATACTGTAAAGTGTAAGGCAAATGGAAATTTATTAAGCTATGAATCCTTTATAACTTAAACTCAATAAGCCCTAAATGACTCATCCATAAACCACAGCTCAAGTATTCCATGTTTAAATTTTTTAATACAACAGAAAGCTGTAGCTGTAGGATTGACAGTGGTCTTGGGGCAGCCTGATGTTCTGCAGGTAATGGATCTGAACATTAAACTGCAGCTTGGAGCCCAAGGGAGGGGGGCACAACCCAACAGAGACTTAGTGTTGGAGTTTTGGGAAGTCACAGCCACCAGAGCACACAACCCTCATGGAAACTGGTGACAACTGGTAACAGGAATTGCTGCCTCATGCCCACCAGCTGTCACAGAAATCCTCATCCCAATCATTAACAAATGGAAAGGTGAAATCCTGATTATCAGAGTAGCTGATGAGGTTTAGAAGATAAACATTATTTGAGAAGCTGACAACACAAACTTTTCAAGAGATGGTAAGAGAGCATCAAAATCCATACCAGGAACATTTACATGGCCTTGTTATTTAGCTGCTGGACAGAGAAGATTTAGCTCCTGCAAATCACCAAAATGCAAACACAGAAATGCAACAAGCCAATTTTAACACTGCCTTTCGGGGTCCAGTTCTAAATGAGTTTTCATATTTGGAATGTCTAAGAAATATTGAAGTCAAACATGGAATAAGCTAATACTCAGAAACACTTAGCATTGTAACTCTGTAGTAAAATAGCATAAAACCCTCTGTGGAGAAGTATCCTAAACAGCACATTTGGGTAGAAAATAAAATACTAAACACTTAACTTCACCGGGATTGAGTTACAGTACCAATACTAAATGTATGTTTGTCAGCAAAAAAATGTAAAGTACTGACTAGAAAGTTTTAAATTCAATGCCAATTTTCACTGTCGGAAATATGTACGAAGTTATTTACTTTCTTATTAGTCTGATATTAAATCCATCTGTTGATGTTTATTTGAAATACAATTTATGTTTCTATAATAGGATGCAGCTCTCTAAAATTCTAGATGAAATAACACTTCCTCACATCAAGAGAGTAAATGCAAATTTTGTCATAACTTCAACAGCATAAAAATTTGCCCCAAAGTGTGCTTCTTTAGATTGGACTTGTTAACATATAAACATGGACCAAATGTGAAATTCCAGAGCAAAAAGCAGATGAAGGATAATTCTTTCAAGCAATCCTACAGGGGATTCATAAGCTGTTGCCTGTTTTACCAACAAAACCAGTCTTTTCTGATTATTCTGGCAGTGCATCCCAGAACCAAGTCATTTGGAATCTCTATTAACAGTATTATTGAGAACCCAATGGTGTTAAAGAGCAAATAATTCACCATAGTGAATACAGAGTCTCCTTGAACACTGGAAGTCTTCAAAAATTAAGAGAGTTTTGGAGGGTGTGTGCCTCACCCAACTTCTTTAGGTTTCTGCTTTAACCTTCAGAAAGTTTCCCAAACTCTTATGCATGCAGACTAAATAGAATAATAAATGGCTACTCACATTTCAAATAAAAAAAGTGCTGATATAAAAAAATACTTCAGTATTATTCATTGTGTTGAATGTCACTATAACACATAGAAGTCATCCCTAGGGACATAAAAACCAAATTAGATTTCTAAGAACATAAGATCCCTACTTGAACTGTAAGAAAAGTTGAAACACAGGCAAAGACAGATAACTGTGATGTCATTTTTCCCTACAACTGTGTAAGGAGAAGTGTTTCATTTCAGGTTTTTTATTTTTTGGTGTCAAGTTTCCTTCAGAAACTTGTCCCATAATGATTGGGCCATTAGCAGAAGGAGCTATCAGTACTGTATGTGTTAAAATAAGGATAGAAAGAGGACAAAAAAACTCTTAACCAAAAGAAATCAATTTCAGAAAATATTATTCAATTCAAACCTGCTTATTTAGGTTGATTCTGACAAAATTAAATTAGAAGAACATGAAGAATAATTTTAATTTGAAAATGCTGTTTCCACAATGGAAAATTTTATTACTATGCAGAAATACTTAAGTATTTAAAACAATAAATGCAAAGGTTTTTGCTACCTTTTTTTGGAAACATTTCATTATGTGAAAATATTCACTGCTCAATCTTTTCATCCTTTATAGGATTTTAATATGCTAGATAGCTCAACTACTCAAATTTCCCATTGGTTTTAAATTCTAGTTCTTAAACATCTCTACTCACACACTTCAGGACAGAAGTGTTGTTGGGATCCATCCCCGTACAGGCCAAAAATTGTTGGCATTGGTGCTTGGCACCAATCAGTGATGGATGGGAACTGACTGTCACCATTAGTTTATTATCTCACTGTAAGAATTTCCTACCTTCTCTCTGTGAGCTCTCTCGGGCAGCTCCTCACAACACTGACTCCTTTTCTCTTCCTTCTGCACAGCTGGCTGACTTCTACCTGTCCCTAACACAAACACCTGACCCTAGGTCTTCACAGCAGCCCAGCCAACTGATTCCAACTCCCTGACTCCCCTCTCAACTACGTGCCCACTCTTTTATAACACCCATCCTTACTGGCCCATCCTTATTGGACACAGCTGCACCTCATTAAGGGCAGGCCTTATTGGACACAGCTGTGACCTATTAAAGGCAAAGCTGTTCCTACTCTTTGGTAATTAGTACAGCTGCAACTCCTCAGGGGGAAGACTGACTTCAGCACTATCTCTATTCTCCTACAATCCATCCTCCCACAGAGTGTGATTTAGATTACCTGCATTATTTTCTGCCAATTATCCACATACTACTTTTTACTTCAGCTGTCCAAGTGTTATAATGATGCATAAAAAAATTTATATTAATTTCTACACATTATTTTTCAATTGCCACCATGACAAATAACTATCTCCACCCCTGTCAGAGCTTTTTAGTCAGTAAATTACAATGAAAACACTCAGCAGTTACCATTGCTTTAGAAATTCATTATTTCTCTGCAAAGAATCATCTTGCTGAAATACTGTTCACAAAAGAAGATGGATTTTCCCAATTCCCCCAACTGGGCTTCTTCAGGATGGTGGGAACACAGCTTGTGATGAAATTAGAAAAACCAAACCACTTACTACTGTGACATATCAAAATTTTGCAAGTATTCTGAAGTTCAGTCAGTTTCCAGAAAACAAAAGAACCTACATGGAATGCTCTGCTGAAGACAATTTCATGAGCCCTTTGCTTCACAAATAAAGAATTAAAAGCATGAGAATTGATTTTTCATTCTGGTACCCAATCATAAACCTCTGAGTGCTCCTCAGTCCGTCCATCTCAGGTCTTCCAAATGCAAAACTCAGCATTTCTACCCCTTCTTTTCTCAAAACAGGCAAACACCTTTCCTCAATTAACCCTGTACAGAAAATATTTTAATAATGCATTGCTGGAAAGCACTCATTCATAACAGAGAAATGGGCATCTGGAGGAAATATTTTGAGGGGCAGGAGAAGTGTACAGAGGTGCTTTTACAAAGCTTTTTTTGTAAATTAAAATCTACCAGCGTGGTTTGGTAGGAGGGAGTTGCTAAATTGCAAAAGGAAACTTCAGACTCTAAGAACTAGGTAGAACAGTGTGGTTTGACTGAATTCAGGGCTGAATTTTCTACTCCAGCTAAAAGCCTTTTGACAATAGCTAAAGCAAGCTATCTAGCTAAGAAAAACAAGTTGAACAGGCCAAATTATCAGAAAGCACTAATTAAATAGGGACATTCACATCATTTCAGGAGCTTCAGCAACAGAAGTAATGTCTGCTTGTATTCACACACAATAGATCAACCACTCCTACCTAAACTTCACACAGTCTTCGAGTCAAAGCAATTGCTTCTGGAATTTAGCCTTTCACATCAAAAAAGAACTTTTTTAGCTCCCAGTCACTAAGTGACTGAGAAAAAAAATCTTCTCTATGGAGGTAGGATAGGAGAATTATGCCAGAACTAGACTGTAAACTCTGTGAAGCAAGGACTGGACACTACTAGGAATTTATTCAGGACAGATCCAGACTCTGATCTACTGAACTGCACTATACAGCCACTACTACAGCCTTAATAAAAACAAAAGTAGGACAAGAAAGATTTAGATGCTGATGTATCTTCACAGGATATAAAAACACATAAATTCTGAAGTCACCTAACCTTCAGCCAAGCTTACAAGCAAAATGCTCATATGACTCACAAGTGGGTCATGTAACTAAACTCAGAGTAAAATTCACAGAAGCATCTTGAAAAGCAGGCTGGGAAGCTGAAAAGTTAAAACACAGAGCACAGCCTAGGAGAAAGATACCTGCAAACACAACATTCTCTTAAACAACAATCATTGGACTTACCTGGACTGAAGAAATTCTCCAAGAATGAAAGCTCAGCTTTGCCTCTTATAAAAACTATGTTCTAAATACACTTCTCAGTAGATAAAAAACTTCTCCCTGAATTCAACATACATCTTCAGACTCCTTTGTTCCCTCATTTCTGTTTTTCCAGCGTGGCCAGCTGCAAGCAATGATTCTGATAGGGTCCACCAGCTGCAGCTCATTAGCAAATCAGACCCATAAACTGGGGAGGTATCACTGCAGCTGTGCACTGACGCTACAAACCTGCATCGCTCCTCTGTAATTTTCACCTTTCAGGAGATATGTAGGAATTGCAGATCCACAGGGCTGTTGTATTTTTGACAGGGGAAATGAGCCCCTTCTCCTTCTATGTGGTTTGTCTCCTCACAGCAGTACAATTGCCATGGTGCTAAATGGAGTTTGTTGAAATCCTGACAAAATCAGTACAGTTTCTTTCACCAACCAAGCTTTGAAGGCTTAGAGGTCTCACATGAGCTACAGGACTGGCCAAATAATGCAAGCTACATATTGAAAACAACTATTATTCTGTACATTCATTAATCTACAGTTCTGGAATAGCTTGCCTCCAGTAATAACCTAATACTCCCCTTGAAATATGTACCTGTTAATACCTGAAGTATTAACATTTGCAAATCACTACAGATCCAATTAGAAAGTACAAAATAAGGTATTATGGTAACAAGCCACTCTCCAAACAGTGAGACTCAAACACAAAATAAGGAGAGAAATGAGGTTTGGAAATATATGAGCAAGGGTATGGAGTTCAAGCTCATCAGGAAAAGTGTACATTGGATTTGTGGCAGAAAGCAAAGCTCATTGTGCTTACAGAGTGACATGGTCAGAAGTTCTGTATTTCCAATATTTTATTAGAAAATAAGGAATTTCCAGGGCTCACTGGCACTAGTACCCAGATTACACCCATGCACATTAAGTTTCAATTACTTAAGACAGTAAGAAAGAACCACTGGAGCAGGTTGAAGTGGCCACATTGAACCTTCTTGTGAAAGATGTTCTTGAAGTCAGCAGGCAACTCCTGCTTCCTTACTGGGAAAGCACAAACAAACACAGGCAGTGAGAGGCCAGGAGCACAAAAAAAATACACCCTTCATTAGCAAAGGTACCAGAAAGGCAAAGCTTTGGATGCAACAAAGAGAAATTGTGGACCTAATCCTGATCTCAATGTGCCTGACAGCTCAAGGCTTTGAAAGCAGAGCTTGTTCTGGGAACACAGCTAGCAAATATTTGTGGCAGCAATTTGCTTTTAAAGCAGTGATTCCCAGAATTTGTGTTTGTAGGGCCACCCATGGATCATAAGGCCACAGCATTTGTTAAATGGGAGCACTTGGACACCCTCTCCCATGAGGATTATGCAATATCCTGGTGGCTGCAACTCCAGGCTGAGGCCCCTTCCCTTGCTTCCTTTACCATGATGACATAGAAAGCAAATCAGCCTTTAAATTTGCCTTTAAAGCTGGCAGAAGCTATGATATTTTACCCAAAGAATACCATTTAGCTACTGGAATAGGACAAGATTCACCCATGTTAAACAGTTTTGATAATTATTTGAAATAAAAGTCCATAGGAGTAACAGTGAAACAATGAAGCCAAGTATGTCAGCAAAGATGTATTATTTTTTACTGATAGGATGAATAGATGGAATAAGTAAGCAGAGAAATAAAATAGCAAGTTCTGTCTAAGCATAATATATTAGTTTTTAGATAAAATATATTGTGTTATACAATTTTCTCTTTCTCCTTTTTTTTTTAATAGAGACAGGAAAGAGAAAAGAAAAAGAAAAGCTAGGATACCTGTAATATAACTGCCATCTTAAGAGTTATTGTATAATTAAAATTCATTTCCTAGCATGAAGTTTTGGAATTAGTGACAGGATGAGGACCAGGGAAATGTATATAATCACAGTATGAATAAGAAAAGTCCATTCATTATTTCACATACACTGTATGCCAACTGGTCTAAATTACACATTAGTAAGTTCCACTGCATGTCTCTTAATTCTTGGAAAAAAGTACTCAGTAATTAGGTTTGTATTGGGTGTATGGAAGATCACTGTGCTTGCAGGTTCTAGATACAGGGTCTGTGTAGGCTATCAAACATTTCAAGTATTTATAGTTTTCACATTTCAATTCTGAAAAAGAAAAATCGAGAGATTCCTAAGAGAATTTTGAGAAGACTTGGATTGAACCCTGTTGAAAGATCACAGGCTCCTCTTTCTACACCAGCTCATTAAGACTTTAATATACTTTGCATATCTGCCTGTATCAGAAATCCTGGCCAGTATGTTTAACAAATGACATCTGAGACCTGAGAAAATGCTTGAAATTCTAAAGGTATAATAACTCAGTGGCTAACAGTAAGCTTTGCCTTTCTGAATAGCAAAGAAGGATTGTGAGTTATTGATTCTTTCAGTTTAAGGCAAAATATGATTTCCCTGCATAAAAGTAATTCACTTCCCAACATCTACATCCCTCCCTTTACCAACAAAAATTGTATTTCTAAGTGCAGTGAGTGCTGGTGATTTCAGTACTCCTTCCTACACTGATGAATAAGAAAATTAATGCAGGTCTACGTCATGAATTCAGAACTACTTCATGGCTTTGTTATGTTTATTACCAAATAACTCCGGCCAAGTGGTGTATGATTTTCACCTCTGAATTGGCAACAGAATAAGTAAGGAAATATTTAATGTGGATATCTCTGTTCAGACACTGCTGTCTATAGTCATACAACACCTTGTTTTCACTCTTCAGAAGCATTTTTTTCTGGAGTAAACAAGACAGATCAATTTGCCTGCAACTCAAATCAAACATGGTCAACCATAAGCCAAGTGGGAAGGATGCCACAGTGTTTTAATCTTGAGATAATTGTGCACATTATAAAACCATGAAGTAGTGGTAAAACCCCCTTTTTAGCCAGTGAAAATCACAACTTTTTTACAGGGGCTCTTAATGCAGAAGCTCTTAATTAAACTCATACCCCTGATGAGTAGAACACACTCCCTTCCCCACTGGAGAATGAAGTGCCCCCAGCTTGTTTGGTTGGTTGGTTTTTTCTTCATGATTTACATTCAAATCAGGCAGAAATTTTAACTAACAACATCAGTGGGAAACACTCACCTCTTCCACTGAATATCTGAGCCCTAGCTTCAGCACCAATGATTAAATTAGCAAGTCAAACAAGGTAAATGTCAGAAGAGGAAACAAAGATATTTTTGCTGCACCTTCTCTTCCAAACTGATTATGCTGATGGCCACGTTTTTAGATCCCTGATGTATCTGCCCAAACAATCAATTTGACATCATTTTCACAAATAAACTATTTCACCCGTGGAAATTTTTCACAGAGCTTAATCTGCTAATGTAATAAAAGAGGACATTTGGGGTACACACACAAACTGACATCAGTAACTTCCAGACACTGGCAGTTTGCCTGTACTTCACACCCCTAATGTGTCCTTTGTTTATTAAGATGGACAAAGCATTTCCTACTTGCTCAGCCAAAGTTGTTGGCAAAACAGGGACATTTATTTTAACAACTTTAAATTGAAGGGCAATCCAATGAGAAAGGAGCAGGAGAAGAGAGCATTAAAAAATCCATCATACTGACAGAGCTCTCTTCTCCAAGGAGCACAGGATACTGGAGACAATCCTACTCCCAGATATCTGCATCACTCAAAACTGGCCAATGAAACAGATTTTGGGTTTACTTGAATACTCATTTCATTCACTCATTTGTTCATTTAGACAGTTCTTAGATGGATTTTAAAAATCATCTGGTTTCCTTTGAGAAAAGGCACTGGCCAGACTATGCATTCTTATCTTCATTATCACTATTGTCATCATTTGTGTTAAGCCACTTTATATCTTCACTTTTGCTTTTCATTGAGAAACTTCCTTATTTTCTTAGTCAGTCACAGAAGTATAATTACAATTAACAAAGAATATGGTTAAAAGCAACTTTAGCTTTTTAGAGCTGAATGAAGAAACTTACTTATTCATTTATTTCGGGCCTGAAAATAAAAACCCTTTCCAGAAGAGAAGCAATTATTTCCTTGGACATTACAAGCACTATTCCCCTGGATGGGTGCATGTGTCATGACAGATATGGGTTGATGGGGGAGTGAGTGGTGATCTTTTCCTGGTCTTTTTCCCAGTTATCTGCTTTTTATTTAAGGAAAGACTTGTTCTGAGGAAGAAATTTTTCACACTGAAGGCACGGAGAAAGTTGTCCAGAGAGGTTGTAGATGTCCAAACTTTCAAGGTCAGGCTTGGACAGAGCTCTGAGCCAACTAATAGAGTTGAAGATGCCCCTGCACACTGCAGAGGAGCTGAACCAGAGGACCTTTAAAAGTCCCTTCTGACCCAAATGATTCTGAGATTCTATGATTCTTTACTCTTTAAATCCTCCTCCTGCTTCTATCCTAGGAGAAACACCATGAAAGGCAAGGTAAACAACAGATTCACACTTATTTGAACTTGAACACTATTTTTTGACAAGGGAGGAAGGTAGTTAATAAATTATTTTTTATCTCTCAGATGCTCCCACCAAGAAGCAGACACCAAATGAATAGTTTCTGTCCAGGACAGCTGCTCTTTTGATCATATACTCATTCCTATTAGTTCATTAACAGGAATAAAACTGTGGCCACACCAGTCTGCTTCAATTCCAACATTGACAGGGTTGTTATGCCATTAATTTCCATCCAGCTCTGTAAGTCTGGGCTGTGTACTTTGCCAGAGGATCAGCATCTCCTGCTAGAACACAGCTTTCAGACAACCTCCACTCTGAGTCAAGCTTGCCTGCTGATGGCAAATCTGCTTTGTTTAATAAACTATGCCCACACTGTCTTCTCTGGAATGAATTCGCATCCTCAGCCTGTATTACCTAGTCCTACAACAATTACATTTAGCATCAGCTGGGGTGTTAGTAAGTGTTGTGACCCTAGTTTTCAGTGAATTAAATTACTGTAGAATCTTATATACAAGACGTGAAAAATTAAAATATTCTATTTATATTTACCTACTAAAAAAATTTAAAAAAAGAAAAAGAGAGCCATACATTTACCTACATTTACTTTTAATGTTTGGTTTCAGTAGAAGGGCTCAAACAAACTTGAATTGCAAAACTCCTCACTGTAGGAAGCAGCAAACACCTTGGTGCTCAGAAGCTCATCACATTTTCAATAGAGCAACTTTTCACTGCAGAGCTCCAGTGCTCAGCCCATGGGGTATTTGTGCTGAAACATTTCTTATTAAATAAATTAGTTTTTCATTTAATAATGGCAGTACAACATTGCCCATTGGCAGTGGGAATTACTCAAGCTAAGTTCAAGGTTAGTGAAGGAAAGCTACTGATTTAAAGATAAGATTGTACAGTGAACCTTATTTTTATTTGGGGCAGTTCCATTTTACATATTTAATAACCATTAAAAAGTTATGCCACACTGTACATTTTATGGCTACTAAGCCAAAAAGAAAATTTGTCCAGATGGTATGAAAAAATAGAAAGCTAAATTTACTTTGTGGAAAAAAGGAAAACATCATGGAAACTACAGCAGCCCCAGTTTGAAATTTAGATCATGAATGAAGATACGGTCATCAAAAGTTTTTATCCTCTACTACTGAAGGGGTAACCACCAAAATATGTAACATCTGTATACAGAACATAGTTCATATCATTTGTAGGAAAATTTTAATTAAAAGTCCTGTGTGATGAATTACTTAGGCTAAAAGCAGTAAGCTGTCAAGTTGGAATAGACATATTAAAAAGAACAGGTTAAAGGACAGAAAAGAATATAAGAAAAGATCTATATGCAGCCAAGGGAGGATACTTAGAGGAGCCCTACTGTACATGACAGCATTTGGGCAAGAACAGAATTTTTGAAGATAAAAAAGAGTTATACTGACACATCGAAGGATTAAAAAGAGCAGAAATGTGGGCAGGTAAAGAAAAAAAAATTCATCAATGTAGCAGAAAAGACAGCTGTAGGGAAGGGGCTGAAAGCATGTAAAAGTACAGAATATGTACACTGCCTCACTTTGACTTACATTTGAAATTGAAAAATCAGACAAAATAATATAAAAAGAGATTAAAGAGAAACACAGACAGGACTTCAAAAAGGCACTTTCTGAATTAAAAATACATCCAGTAGCTTTCATCTAAGATATAGAATTTGAAAAAGAGGAGAAAAAAGCCTGCATCCATTTTGCATCAAGTAGGATGACAGTTTACAGAAGGAGAAGTACAACTCTCTATAAATCAATGCTGAAGCACTTTAATGCACATTTTCCCTTTTATTTATATCTCATGTAATGTTGGCAGGATAAGAACAGAGGTTAGGGAGTGGAAAACATGTATTTTATCACTGCGTTTCTTGTCGAGGACAACACTGGAATGTCTGTAATGAGGACTCTGCCCACATTCACCATGAAAGAATACGGGGGAAGGTTTTGCCTTTTTATATGAAACAGCATGTTTGCCCAAAGCAACAGATCCCTTAAACCAGCCATCTCTAAAAACTGCTTTATTGCCAACAGTGCAAAAGACGGATTTCAGAGATTTTTCACTCCTGCTACATTGCTGTTGGCTGTCACTGTATCTGATCTCAGTGAAAGGACCTATCCTAAAATGATGTTTCCATCAAGTATGTTTGATAACACATCTATTGGTACAGAATGGAGAGGTCAGTCATGAGGGCAGTTCATCAGAAAAGATGGAAGAGCACAGGGTCAGGAAGGAGGTGGGATGACGGATCAGCCATGGCTGTGGGAAGGATTCCCCCACAAGCCTTCGAGTAGCCCTGATGTCTCACAAAAGGACAAGTGCTGCTTCAAAGGCTGAAATGCTGCTTAGAGTAGGCAGAGGAATTATCTCCTGAATAAATTCCAATCAAATGTGTTTCAAAAGGAAGGACTGTTCCTCACTAGATTTATTAGAGGGTATGGAAGACAATAAGCTAAAAGGCTCATATATTAACAGAGAGACATGGCACTTCTTGGGAAATACAGCTGATGCAGGAAGATAAAATCCATGTAAAGATATATTCCAGAGCAGCATCAACAGCAAGTCAGCTTGGATTTTTATCTGGGACATTATTTGGGCTTAATCAGCAAGTGTTCTTCCAGTTTTTTGTTTATGTCCATTATTCAAAAAGAAAGGTTGTAGTTGTGCTGTTCAGCTTGGATATGAAGATGAATACTGTTCAAGGTATTTTATCTAAACCTGAACATGAATCTATGGAGAAAAAGTGATTAACTGCCTAAAAGGAAGGTACTGCTTGCCTCAATACAACAACAGTAACAAGACACATACAGATGTGTCAATCTAAAATAGCAGAAACTACTGGTTTTGTTATTATTTATTTAAGTATGGCACATAAAACTTATGTCCATGACTTAATGTGATCCACTACCATGGCATACCACTACCATACACACATAAATATCAATATTTATGTATAGTGAGGAGAAAATTCCTGAAACAACCTCTTCCCCACTCAGATTTTCCAACAGGATTTATCTGATTACTTTCCAAAACAATCCTGATGCATCCTTGGAATGCTTGGTGGAGGCCAAGTGAGTTATTTAGAATGCTGTGCAGTCTATCACCTACACTGCTTATCTTGTAGGATGTTTTTTTTATTATGATTCTAAGGATAACATGTCAGTAACCCTTTTTGTAAGGCTAAATTAAATATAGTGTTCCTATGATTCATTTGACAGAAAATATGTTCTTGTGCATATTAAATACAGCTTATAAAACAATCTGTTCTCTAAGTCTAATTAATTGATCTAATCTAATCAATCATACTAATTTTTTACTTATAATAAGTAGTTTATAAAAGATTCTATGATGATCCCTCTCTGAGGCATCACAGAGTGAAAACAGTCTCTTAAATATTCTCATCCATCAAGCTGTATTTTGGATTTCATTAGACTTGTCACAGATGTTAAGGTCACAGAAGAAAGGAATCTTCAAGATGTGAAAGAAGAAATTCTTGGTAATTTACATAAGGCAAACTACTGAAACAACTGCTGTTTAAAAAAGATATTGTGATTGTTATTTCTAATTACAGCATTTGCAAACAGATAACCATTTGTCTAACCTTCCATAAAGTATATATTTGAAGATAAATTCTCAATATACAAGAAATCTACTTGATTTTTGGAAGAAGATTTAAAAGAAGCCAATACTGGTTTTTCTGAACTATTACATTCTGTGCAATTACTGGTAGAAGAATGTAACAGTCTGAGGATAAACTGTTGTGAGATGTTGAACAATCAAAAACAACTGGTTTGGGATACAAAGGATCATCAATATGAAATTGCACTAAGGAATAAATTAAATTATTGTATCCTGAGGGGTGTACAGATGTTCTGGATTGGATATCGATTTCTACAGATGAAGCAAAAAATCCATCTACCTACAAAGAGGGAGATGTAGGCCCACTATGTACCGAAATGTTCAAATACACATTTATTGTTTTACTTCATTTACTTTCCTGCCTTCTTTACAAATCACAGAACATATATGAAAAGAAATTCCATATTTCACACAAACTCAGCATTCAACCCACTCCCACTTGTGCTGCTCTGTCACTTGGCCCTTTTATTTTTTTTTTCTGGTACTTTCGTAGTTTTTTTTTATTCCTTGTCCAAGGCTGCCTTTGCTCCATTAAACTGTGTGCAGCCAACTTTATTGATAGCTCTGCCACCTAACATCAGCATTTCAGAGGCACTGAAATGACTTCAATTCAGCTCCTGCAATGGTATTTAAATAGTAGTGCCTCATTTGCCTTTATTGGAAAAAAAAAAAAGTGAGACTTTAAAGTAAGAATGAAAAAGCACCCAGAACTTGAGTTACCCATCCTCTAAACTGTGTTTTATATCTTCTTACATACCTTTTTTTTTTTTTTAACCTATTTGCAGGAAAACAAGATGTAGCTATCCCTTTGACACATTTATGTACTTGAAAGAATCTGCATTCCAACAAGCTTATGCTGGAGACTATTATTCTTTCTGTTTAGCCCAAAAATCTCAGCATCTAAGATTAAAAAAAATAAAAGAGCTTATTGCTGTACACAGAATTAACATGGTTTTCCTCATTTTGGAAATGAAAGCATCGTCATCATTACCCATGTCAATATTTCTCTAGAATCTAGTTTCATAAAAAATAAAATACTTGCATTAGGTATTTTTGCTACGTGGGCATTCATGCCTATGAATAATGAAACTATCAAAGAACTGGGTACCAAGGCATGGCCATACACTTTATTTTTCATGCTTAATGTTAAAAACCCATAAAAACACATGTAAGGGGAGCCAGCAAATGGCTGAAAAAAAAATTCCTTTCAACTTTCTCATTAGCTTTTCTGAAGAACTATTTGTGACTTGGTAGCTGAGCTCTCTTACTGAGGTGATCTGATGCCCCACTGCAGCCTCCCAGTCAACACCAGACAGGGGAAATATTTCCCATTTTTTTAGGACTCAGAATAGATGCTCCAAGTTATCAGACAAATAAATAAACATTTTGGGTAGTTATTGCCTGGGTATTGGATGGAACACAAACCCCAGGGAGGGTTTCCTACGACATTCTAGCCTTCAGGGACAGGCAGCATTACAAGAGACAAAACCAATTTTCTGTCCTTGCAACTGCAGTATTATCTACTATTACGTACTAAAAGTCTTAAGCCAGTAAAATCATTGGCTTAATACAGTAATGGAAGCAAATGATCTGTATTTTTCCCCCTAATATTTGCTGCTCCTTGCCCTGTGGTTGATTACAAGTACAATGTCTGTTTATTTACAGAGATTATAGTTCTCTGCATATACTGGCCTCGAACCTATTCTATTTTTCTTGCTGACTTAAATAGGAGCAGGATTAGATCTCTGATGGAACCTTTACTGCATAGGAAGCATTGATTTGAGAGATTAGCAATACACTGTGGTGACAAAAGGTATTCGTCATCACAGCTGAGTAGAGCAGGTTCCAAGACAGTCTGTTGAGAGCCTGGTGTGTTTTCATCAGCCTCTGTCATTTTTTCCCCAAAGCAGAGTTGATTACAGAGCTTCATTTTATCAGTAAACTGAAAATGGCATTAAGTAAGTGATTTGTTTGTGCCATGGAGTATTCCAAGGACAGGTAAGAAAGACATCTTCCTAATTTGGGAAAGAAAACAGCATCATTAAAGGCACATTCTCCTGATTTAGTGTAACACTGGCATGAAGAAAACTCAAATCCAGCTCTGGGGTCCCACTGTCAGGCAGGCACCTGGAGTGTTGTTCCAGACAGATTTAGGCATTAGAAGGCTGCTGTCAGGAATCCCACTTTTCCTTTGGGAGCAACTTCTGAAGAAATGCTGTGGCTGGATATGGATTAACTTTTCCCAAACTAATGGCCAGGCTCACTTTGCTCTTAGTTGATGATATACTGTATCTTTTCTTTTTTAATAAACTATCAATTTTAGGAACACAGAGACTAAACACTCTCTACTTTGTATGTACATCTTTTCATCTGTGCTGCTCTGAACATAAATTTCCTTCATAATAACTAAAACCTGGTACTGAGTTCATTCTAGAGAGAACTCTCAGAAAGACCCAGAAAGAGCAATTTTTTTTCTCCTCTCTTCCTGATGACTTTATCAGGAACTAGAATGGGAATGGTACAGTCTTTGCCCTGATGGTCAGAGACATTTACATTTACAGAACTGACCACAGAACTCGCATTTTTAAGTAAGCAGGTCCTAAACTACTACCTAAAAAACATCTGGAGAGGAACAATGTTATTGGAAACATGGAATTTTCCTGAATTTTTATAAAGTTACTGTGTTACAAGTCTACAGAATGGCTTAACATATTTTACTTTACAGTTATTTTACTCAGCCTATATATGAGATACATAAAAACCACTTATTATCACGGAGAGACCTAAGGACCATGCCCTGCGCTGGGATATGAGCAGTATCAATAAAACATAACAGAAGGAGCATACAAATTTGAAAGAAATTTTGGCCTAATTTATTATTTAAAGGGCTGTCCACACAAAAATAGCTTCAACCCCTTGATTCTTTTTAATCCATGTCTCAGTTTTTCTAGAAACAAATAATCTTTTTTAAGCCTTTATATAGCAAACAAGTAAGCATTTACGAAAATTTGTTCACGGGAATCTCTTAAGTGCAGCTATTTCTATAAACCTTCATATATTTAAATGAACCTAGGCTAAAGATTTAATTATCTACAACTAGCCCTAGCTAAACCCCACAGAAATCTAGATTTTTATTACAAATGTGTATTTTATGCATTTAATTGGATGTTGCACATTGCTGAAACTTGCATTTTTATTTATTCCCATCAAAGTATGCAAATCTGGAAGATTCTATTAAATTTGGAATAAAAATACTGTCGAAAACAATATTCCTAATGTATTCTTAATTATCCAGTGCTTAACTAATTCCTCTAGATAAATATTTTAGTAGCTATTGTATTTTAAAGATTTGCCATAATTGAGATTTTAAAGATTCAAAATTTGCATCCTGTTTATTGTTTAGATGATTAAACAAATTTAGATGTTGAAACAAACTATTTTATTCCATAGATAACTAAAGATTTGTGGAGTGGATGCTATAGTTTTTTACTAGACTGATTGATATAGTGGAAAAAGCTGATAAATTTTCTAGTCTGTTCCAAGCAGACCAGAAAAAAAGCTTTTGTGCATGAAAGATTGTGTGCTGAAGGAGCCTAATGAATTAAATTAATTCTACTTACAAACTTGGTCTAATTTACATCTACATAGCACCATCACCTTAATTACAGTGAAAAAAAAGTTCATTATTTTACCTGCAATTGAGTATGGGGCATTCAGATTTTGGTACAACTCCTACTGCACATTAACGTTACTGTTTTTATCAATATGAAAAACACTCATTATGTAAAAAAACAAATGCAGTGTTAACCCTCCCTTCAATGGGACGGGAATTAGAACATCAAAGGCAGCAGGAAAGTTCTGCTTAAACACATTTTAAGTTTTCACAGATCTTTAGTAACCTGCAGCCTCGTAGGAAGCTTTGTCCTTTACTGAACTCCATTTCCCACAACTCTCTGCAGAGCCCAACCTGAGAAGATTTGGGTCATCATCTATAAAAAACAGAAAAGCTTTAAGCATGCTTTTCTTTGTGGAATAGCAGGCTTTTAATAAAGCCTTTTTTTTTCCCCATTTACATGTTTATCCCATTTGTTGTTCTTTAACAATATCTGGAAATAAAAAATGGAAAGAAAATGAAAATATTAAAATATAGCAACTTACATTACATTTCTAATCTATCTATTCCACCCAAAAGTATTAAACCAGCTTAAAAAAATTGTTATATAGCCATTCTGGAGCACTATTTCTCATAAATTTTAATATATATAGAGAGAGAGAGAGAGAGAGAGAGAAGTTGAAACTTTTTTCCCTGCATGGGCAAAATTACTTCCACATTTTCTTTCTGTCAGAAATATTCATGTGAAACATTTGTTTTGAAAAGACCCCCCGGTAAACAATCACATTTTACTCATGTTCATCGATTAAATATGTTTGGACTTGCAAGTAATCAGATGAAGAGGGGAAATCTTTATAGAAAGGAATTCAAATTAATTCAGCACCTTTCCCTGCCAATGAATTTCTTTTTCCTTGTGAGTAGAGCTGTGACTGCTGTTTGCTGTAGCTGAAGGAAATCTGGAAGCAGCTGCTGTAATTTAAAGTTATTGTGATCTGCACATTTCCCTCTTGATCCATAATTCCTAAAAGTCTCCATCCCAGTGCTCCAGTTCTGAGCTCCACGGGATGTGCTCTTTGCTGTGGTCACTCTTGTCACCTATCTGCAGATTTTCCTTCAGTTTCCTCAGCCTCAGATGTAACCAAATAATTGCTGAGAGCAGTGTGCAGAGCTCTGTACTTGAATGTAGGTTTCAGGTGAAGTATGGGGGAAAAAATAACGTTTGTGATCCTGTGAAATAGAGAACTTTTCACGTGCTACTGAGCTAAGGGATTAAGCTACAGAGAAAAGGCTCTACTACCATAGATCAGATGTTTTGATTAAATTTTCTAACCTCTTGCAGTGAAACCAGGCTTCCTGTAGAATTGTCCAGAGTTTTCCCTGAAAAAAAGGTCCCCATGTAAATTATCACTATAGTAAATCTTGGCTTTGAAACGTCAGATTAGAAACCTGAGTGTAGGATCAGTGATTGCAGCTGTTGTGGAAAGGCAGATCATTATTTACAATGTAATGGTGTGAGAATGGAAGAGAAAGAAAAAGCTCTAACCAAGATTTAAAGGCTTCTTAATTCCAAATGTGGGCCCACTACTGGCTGACCCTGAGGTAGCTTGGAGTGAGATAAGCCACTTCTTTTTTGTTGCATTTCCCAACTAAGATTTGATCTTTTTCATGGGAAGAATTTGCCATTATATCATTGGCACTATCTTCACCTCAGTAAGCCTGAAAGGCGAAAACCTGTTTGCTTTACAGAAATATCAGGTAAGCTGAACCCTTTCGGAGTCACAGAAGAGAAATCCGTGGAAGGCAGGAAGTGAATGCATCTCCCAGGACAACTACAGCTGCACCAAGGTTCTCCTCTTCCTGCTCTGGAGAACTGCCTGAGAAACTCAGTAAGTTAATAAAGGTAATAACAATCCCACAGAAAATCTTCCTAACTGATGCCCTGATACAGAATCAAAGCCCACAGGGTAAGTGTCACAGCTCCAAACATCAGATTATGTTCCAGGGGAAAAAAATCAGTCTTATGAGGTTACAGAGCATAGAGAGAAATTCACTGGATCTGGGATTCATTCTTGTCAGGAATTCCCTTCTGTGATGCTATTTACAATCAAAATGGCAAAAGCATCTTAACTTGATCAAGACAGAGACACTACAGCTTTACCCCTCAGATTCAGTTCTGTAGTGCAGGAAAAACCTTATAGAGTCAGGTTTTATTTTTTATCAATGCTTGAACTTTGCATCTTTTGCCTTCCTTTTTATGACAGATAATGAACACAAGCTTTATATCAAGTCATTTTGAGAAGAAAAAAAGCCCAAAGAGGTCAATGATGTTAGCTAGAAAATGTTTTACAAAGAAGGGAAAAATAAGCAACTTGTCATTTGTTAGAATAAGCTGTTTGTTCCCAAATGCTGTTGGGTCACTTGGTCAAAATATGTTTCAATCACTGTGTGTATTCATTCAGGTATCTGTGCACCTTTAAGCACTGCATGTCACTACATCACATAAATTCAGTAACTTTTACAGTGGTAACACAAAGGCTGATAAAAATGCTGCGCTTTCACCTATTTTTTTTTCCTGGTTTTAAAGTCTGGAGGCAAAAGAATAGAGAAGAACTGACAAGAAATGTCCTTAAACAAATTAAAATGAGTGGATGTAGGCAGAAATATTTTTCTTTTTGATGTATTAGTTATAAAATCATCCAAGCTGGAAGAGACTTAGCAAAGTCACCTCTAGCTCAAACCAGGATCAATACTGAATTCAAACTACATTGCTCTGGGTTTTGTCCAGTCAGATCTCAACACCCTCCAAAGATGAAGAATCTTCAGATTGACTGAAATAGAGCATTCTGGTATCTTATTTGTAGGTTAATAATGGCAATATAAATGTCATATTTTAAATGTAATTTATTCCTTTAATTGAAAAAAACCCAGCATTTCCAAGTGTCCCATTTGGTATTTTGGTAAAATGAAGTTCCAGTATCCATGTCTCCGAAAGAGTAGTTTTAATTAGATATATTATTTTCATTCCTTGAGCATAAAACTTTGAGAGGTTATCTGGATGAACATTTCTTGATGTCAGCTTTCTTTCCCAACAAGGTAAACTGATCAAAATTCACTTTCCTGGTAGAAAGCACAATAGGTAATAGAGGCAGTTAATTACATCTTTGATGAAGTCACTTTTCAAAAGACAAAGAGTTTCTTTGGATGAGAATATAATCAAGAAAAAAAAAATAGTGTCTTCTAAAGCACCCAGCTCATCAGCATTCATCCAAAAAGAACTTTCTGGTTTTTTCTCACTATTTCTAGTGCACCTGGGAATATTTTAGTGTGCTTGCTGTCATCTTTTTTAATCTCTGTTTTGTATGGTTGGGATTTTTTTTCATATTAAGGGTCTGAGGTGATCTTTCATTTGTTGGTTCCCTCTTTTGCAGACCAGCAGAATAATTTGGAAAAGACTCCTTATCCTCCAATTCCTTACTGGGGTTTCCAGTGGAGTGTGACTGGTTTGAGAAATGCTCCCAGTAATTTCATGGCTTCTAATGACTTTCTTAGGAGAGGAGCAGTGGTGAGGAGCAAATTGTATGAGTAAACATGAGTCATAATAGAGAGCACAGTGTTTCACAGATTAAAAATAATCATTCTATTTTGGTTTCTTGAGAAGATTCAGCAACTAACTGATGTGGAATGGGCTGATCTTTTCATCTTTTGGAATTCTCATGCAGGCAATAATAGGGAAAAGTCTTGTTAAATGTGGAGAACAGAAGGATGTGAAATGAAAGTATAGCTAAACAGCTTTTGACTTGTGGCATAATCATGGGTATAAAGAAAAAAGACACCCATCACATGATTTTTTTGTGCCTGCCATACAAAATGACCACAAAATCCATGATGCTTAAGCAATTTCTCAACAGGCAATAGTAATACAAAACACAGTATTTCTATCAGTTAACACAAGTAAAATCACAAACATTTAAAATCAGACCTAAATATTTAAAATGTCTCAAAAACTTAAATGGCAATATAATAAATTAGGAAATGTTATCATCATCTTGGAAAGATCCCACATCTACAAAGAGTCTCTAGTTGAAAGTAGGTTGGTAATAATTTTTTCTTACATCTGACCAGAGTTTTAATTGTTCACATATGCAAACTCTCCACCTGAACAATATCTTCTACATATAAGCAGATTACTTCTTTCCACGCTTTTTGACCTACCTACTCTATACAGTTTAACTGATCACAATCCCACCTCTCCATAGAAATGGGAAATTTTTAAAAATTAGGTATTAAGGATTTTCACCCAACAGATGCAGATTGCTTTCAAAATCACCATTATTCTCTTCTCTTTCCTTTCTGTGTGTCAATTAACAGATTAAATGTATTATCATTCTCAATTCCATCCATTGTTTCAACTTTTTATGTCTCAACAGTCTAAAATAAGGAATGTTTCATGACAGTAAAAACCAGTTTGCCAAGCTCCTGCCCTGCAAGGCACCTGCAGGCCTCTCAGCCTCTCTCGTGCAAAATTCATAGCCTTTTTTAATCTCATCACTCAGCATGGGAAAATTGGTAATTTTTTTTGTGTTCGAAGACACATACATTTGCATTTTTTAAATTTGTTCTAATTATTTCATAATTATTAAATTTATCAATGGGCCAAACTTCCAAAATTGTAGCTAACTCCACTGTGCCAAAATCAATTGGAGTTACCTGCCATACAATCCATTTTACTGATCTGAAAGGTTTGTCGTGCAATTTATCACCTCACCTATCTGAACCAATACTACACTAAACCTTTACCATCATTCTTTATCCATTTTTTGATACAAACTGTCTCCCAAAAAGCAACTGGTCTGTCAAATTTATATTGAAAATATACTCAGCTATTAAGCTTTGTTGAAATTAATATTGAAACAAAAAACATCATTGTGTACTTTTCAGGCCAATGTATTCCACTGTAAGCTAAAATATTTTGACTATGACTGTCTAATGTTTATTGCATCAGTTTTACCAATTGTCCTATGTCACTTTCATGCACTTTTGTATTACTTACACTGATTATCTTTAGTTGTTCTTCTGGCAATTTATTTATATTATACACATGATTCTTCTGAAGCACTTTAGACACTTTATAAACATTTGGCCTGATGTGTTGTATCTGCTTTAGCCATCAGCCTGAATAAAAACCAGAATCCTGATATATTACTCTATTTGGTAGTAAAATCATGCATAACACCAAAAAGTAACAGCAATATATGCCAAGACAAGATGACCTTGTCATTCATAACTTTAAAGAAATTATTTTATTATCTGTTGACAAGAATCTTTTACATTATGACTGTTTTTTCTTAATTTTCTTTTTCTCTTCAAAAGATGACACCTTCAAAACCCCAGTATTGCTATTTCAGTGCAGATTTCATCATTTAAATAGAGTAGTGACAGCCTAATTGTCAACATCTCTGGTTATTTATTCTCAATTCTTGGACATCTGTCCAAACCCAGTTGTTCCCAATGATTCCTGCACAAGACACATGCAATATTATCTGGTTAACATGGCCCATGGCCTAGAAAGGGATGTACTGTCTTACTATGTCCTGTTCCTTGAAGTGGTTACCATAATTTCCAGCACAGCTATCTAAACACATCTTTTTTTTTTTTTTTTTTCCCCAGAAATTTCCTAGGGAACATTTTAGCATCCATTTGCTGACATCCTCTTAACACAAATGCATAGTTGTAATAAAAAACCACTTCAGATTTTAAAAGTAGATGCTATCATACAGTGTCACTGTGTTAAAAAGACAAACATCTCTATTTCCAAATTGTTGCTATTTGGAACAGAGCACATTTGTTTTCAATATGTACTTGCATAGAGGAAGGCCAAAAGTTATGTTTCAGGGGGCCTGGCCAGCTTGGTATTGTTTCGAATTTGGTTTTTTTTTTTTTTAAGGCTGTGCAATTAGTTTTAAAGATACTTTATGTATTGTACATGTTTAAGGTTTCAATGTTATGAACATGAATATAATAAAAAACCCCAAGTCACATCTTCAAATGACATAGCATTATTATACATATACATATATAAAAAAATATAAACATATATGGGCAACAACAAAAAACCCTCCTAGTTAGCCTAATTTTGATGATTTGGGAGTCCTTAGCAAATCTTCACTCAGTGTTTGATAAATGGGTTTATTTCACTTCAAAGGCTGGCTGTAACTGAGGGTACTTTAGAGATGCTGGTGAAAGTTTAGAGATGGAGGCTACGTATTTAATTACCAGGTATCAACATTTTCTAAAAAGGCAAAATTTCACTATTGACTCAGAAAACTCAATCCAAATATTTATGTAATAAATGCAGCACTTTGTTACTTTGTTATTAAATTATGCTAGACATGCTTTGTCTTTTTTTTGTTTGTTTGTTTGTTTGTTTGTTTGTTTTAAGTCCATTAAACTGATGTCACCACAATTTCTTGGTTGTCCCATTTTCCAACTGACCAACTGTCAGTTCCTGTTTCTGGACAGGATTCCAAATGCAGCCCAGAACGTGGCAGAGTGAATGCAGAACAGATTGAACACTGAGGGGAACCTGAGCAATGCAGCTAGCAGAGATGAAAATGCTGCAAGCCTGCTGACAGCCTGGAAGGGAGGAGAAAGAAGCCAAAGGAACTGGAAAATGCAGCCAGAACACTTGTGAGACAGCAGGTAGAAAAGAGCCAGACTTACAACAGTTTGAAAATAATAGTTATTTCTAAAAGGCAGCACATCTCAAGAATGCATGATCATAGAGAATGATCTACAGATATTTATATTAGATACCATTACTGCTATTAACAAGTCACCAACTAATTAAACAAATACTCTCTGCATTTAATACAGTATTTTAATTAAGCTGTAAATAGTTATGGTTACCTAAAACATTGTGAATTTTCTGCTGGAAAATGAATTTCATTATCTGCCTACAAAGAAAACCAGAGTAGAAATGTGGCACGTGTCCATCACTCCTTTATTCTTGCCTAATTCCAGGACTTACACGGCAAAATCTTTTAGTAGTTTGGAGTAGTGTTATTTTTTCCCCTAGTTTGCTGAAATCTAACAACTCTTTAACAAGGTATGATATCACATATATGAAATATACTGTCCCATTGATTGAAGACTAATTTCCTTCTCTTTGGAGTAGAGAAAAATGCACAGTATTTCTACAAGGGACAAGAAGACACCTTTCATAATTCTCAAATTAGAATCAGATTCCAAGGAAAGAAAATAATCTTATGTCAGTTGTCTGTAGGGTGCTTAAAATTAGACTGAGCTTCCTTTTTAGAATATATGTTAATATATCAATTCACTTAGGAAGGAAACCCTTGATATTTCATTTTATTTAAAAATTGTATGGATATGGAAACAAATTTTCAGCTACAACTTTTTATTGAATTCCCTTATCCTGAAAATGTCTGTTCTTCCAGCTGCATTCTAACCAACATCTGAGCTCCTGTTGTAAAATGCTACAGATTTCTGACAAAACATTCTTTGTGAAGCCTCCATCCAGGGTGAATGGAGAGTTGGATCCATGCATGCAGATGTAAAAATTAAGTGCATTAGTAGTGACATGCCTGAAACTAAAGATATAGATTCTTTTTTAAAATATGAATAGCTCCCCTGTTATAGTGTGCTTCCCTCTCTGACAGAAAGTGCAGTAAAAAAAAGTGATAAAATTTAGTCCCCTGTTTTCTTTAATAAGTGAAAAAAGGGCTGAGGAATCCATGAATGGTAATAACTTTACATTAGCCTTTAATTTAAGGTCTTGAAATGTACTTTACTCTTTAAAAGGATTTCTTAAAATCCTGGGATTAAGAAAGTTGCTGCATCAAATATCCCGTCAGTCAGCATTGTTTCTGGCATTACTTCAGACAAAATAAGATTCTGAATAGAAGTTTTTTTCTTCTAATGCCACATTCCCAAGGCTAATGAAAGTAATCATAAACTGTATCACACAAAGCTGTGAGCTTTACAGGGCTGTGTTTCCCTTTCAATATGAACCAAACAGGATCTAAATTTGTTGAATACCACTTCCAAGGTGGGATGTAATTGAGGCAGAATTTTTATAGCACTGTTCAACACTCTTTACATGTTCTATGTCAGTATCATTCCTAAAATTTAAACAGCTTTGATGTATCAGTGCAAATATAAAAAGATCAAAAATGAGAATTAAATATTCAACTTTTGTACTGAAGTGAAATTTCAAGAAATCAAAACACAGGGAAAATAAAAGCCAAAAAATCTACCCAAAGTAACTGAAAACTGTATAAAATACCCTCAGAATTGCAGAGAAACAATTTTCACTAATCTCCAGAAATATTTGTGGTTTCTTTGATACCCTTGACCTTATTCTTAAAACACAAGTTAGAAGGTAATCCATTTCCTCTTCTCTAAAATCACAGAAAAGAGTGATTTCAACAAAGTATTTTGCTTCTTAACATGCAGTTCAACACTTATTGCATTTTTCTTTGAAAATATTTAAGTTCTACATAGCAACTACAACAGTTGTATTTAAAATTACAACTCCAAAAAAGGAATTAGCATTTTCATTTCAAATGCAACCATTTGTTTTAGTTAAAATTTAGAAGCTTTACAAAAGCATCCCCTACTTGATTTTTAACATAAAATCTTAATAATATACTTTTCCATAATTTTACAAGAACCCAAATTATAAAATCCTGTTTAGTCAGCATATATATTTAAATATTTTGAACACCTATACAACTTATGTATCAGCAGAATGTAGGTTAAAATATGTACACAATTATAAAATTTCATTGAAATGTTCACTGAACATTAAAGTGCTAGGAGATTTTGGACTACAGTTCATATAAATATTAAATCATTCTTGTACTGCTCTGAAAAAACTGTCCATTCTCAGTTTAATTTCTTTTGTGAAACTTTCCATTAGTTGGAGGTAAGTGAACTAAGGCAACCAAAGTAAGGTTGTTTTTGTTTACTTACTCCAAACACATCACTAATAGTTGCTTTACTTTGTGAAGAGAAAATACAAATAGAGATATTGAAAAGAAAAAAAAAACCCAACTTTTTTTCCAGTGGTAAAGTGAACATTTTTGTGGGGCTGCAAACCAAATAAGCTTTCTAGGCCTCTGTTCTCTCTTTAACATAAAGCATTTGACCATAACTACGTATTTAAGTTACTGCTGTTATTCTATTTTTTGTCACTTTGTCAATCAAAGCTACCTTTCATTACCCTTAGTAAGTGCTCCTCTGCCTAAATTTGTCTTCACTGAAGAAGTTCTCTCTTTTTTCTGACTAACTTTAACTTATGTGGACATAAAACATGTGATGAGAATTTTAAAAAACCCTGCAATAGTTGGGTAGTACTGTTGTACTACCCAAAAAGGCATAAATATGATAGCAGTGAAAAACCTGCCTCAACATTTTATAAAGATTCAAGCTTTACTCTTACACAAAATTTATACCATTGCTTGTGATTAATTTGATATTCCTTTACTTTATTGTATATTCATAACTTTAAAATACATGCAGGAAGTGACAGTACTCCAAGGGAGTCTAGAGATATAAAATTTAATAATCACAGATTATAAATGATCTCTAGCTCAGGCAACCAGGTTGTAGATTCAGGATGATTCCCATGAGGAGGAAATATTCAGATCAAAGCTACCGCAGTAACTCTTACCCTGTTATCCTGCCTCTTCTGCAGCAGTCAAAGGAGAAAATCCTTCAACCTTATAAACAGTCTTCAGTATATAAAACAAAAAAAATTATGGAGAACAAAACATTTTCCCTCAGGAAATTTCCTGCACTGACCCAAGTGGGAAAAAAATTTGATTGTTTTCATCTGCATCAAGCACTGATTGTATACTGTGGATAAATCAGTAAGACTTGAGATAAAGTCATATTTCTCATGGCACTGGTACCTGAAATACATTACAGAGAATTAGATTTTTACTGGGGTGGTTTGCTGCTTGTTTGTCTTAACATACATCTATTCCACGAATGACTAAAGATATACATTATTCTGCAGGTGAGTACTTCTGGAGGAACTTCTCCATTGCATTTTTCTTTTTTTTTTCTCTCTTCAAGAAATGTGTAAAATTTCATAGAAGCTCAGCTTTCTTTTCCAATGCTTTTGATGTGTTTTATTTTTAGAAGCAAAGAGAAAAACGCCACAGCAAAAGAGCCTCGGAAGTTTAAAGCTGAGGTAGGGCACTGAAGGGACAAATTCAAACACTGGGTTTTTACTGAGCAGCACAAAGAGTGAAGTAAATTCCAGAATGTGCTGTAAGCTCAGAACAGATAATTGTACAGCTCAATTGGGCCGGACAATCCTAGAGGATGTCTGGCCCACTGTATGGGCATATACAATCCTGGAGAAATGTGGATCTATATGCACAGCTCATGTTCATACACAGTTATGACTGTATATATAAAATTCAAGTGGCTGCACATTGTAGAAATAACCAGCTTTTGAGCTGACAGCTCATAACTACAGCTCCTGAAGAGTCCTAATATATATTCCACCGTGGAGAACTGAAACACTGGAAAAACAGCATGTGTTTTTTGAAGGATTCTCTTCAGAATCCTGCTCCTAAGGCTACGTCTGTGCCAGTGCAGTGCCAGGGCTGGGCAGTGGCTCCCATCTGCTTTTTCTCCTAATTGCTTACATCTATGATTATTCTGACACAGGATGGATACACAAGGCTGGTTCCTTATAAAATGTAAACATTAAATTTTTTCAAATTGATTTTGTTTTAAGCTTCACTTCAAAAGAAATTCCTATACCTTTAAAGATGGACACATTTAAGCGTTTTTGTAAGGTAAAGTTTCAAGCACTTCCACCACACAAGTAAATAACAATAAAACCAAAAAACAAACAAACAAAACCCACCAAAACAACAACAACAAAAAAAAACCCAACATAAGAAAGGACTGCCAAAGGAAGAACCTCATTAGTTTCTGGATTTCTAGACTCAAACGCGCTCATTCCCCAGTCAGAGACTCAGGTAAAAACAAGTATTTAAAACAGCTTTGTGGAGACACCCATCTTCAAAGCCAGGGCACAGATCCTGGTTTATTTAATAGCTCAGACAAAACTTCATTAGCTGTGTATGAAGTGCCTGTTTTGAATTTACATGTAGACGTCTTATTTGCTCTTAAGTGGTTTGAAAATATTAATTTGCGCTGGCTGCACAATGCAATTTGGTACAAAGACCTCAGAGAGCTTTTTCTCCTGGGACTAGTGTATTCACAGAAGCAAGGCTGTGCAGAAACACAAGCAGAGTTTCTGACAGCACTCAGGTCTAGGGTTTTTTTCTCCTTAGATAACAAATTCTGCCCTTAAACAGTGCCTGTTGGTGTGGATTTGGTGCTGCTCTGAATTGGCTACACCACTTGTGGCTCAGGTGGTGGCTTTGTTGGATTTTGTCAAAAATCTCCACAGTTTTGCTCCAATGGGCAGCATAAAGAGTCCCCCAAGACCTTCACTTCCAAGTGAAGCTCATGGTCCTGTTCATTGCCACAGATCAAATACTGCCTCACATGGATTAGCACTGTTATCAGTTATGGCAATTCCCACACTTGATTTTATCCAGAGAAATTCTAACATTTGAGCTTCCATGAGGAAAAGAACAAAACACATGGGATTTCGTCACATCTTTTTAGTTTTCCTTAACAGATGCAAAGCTCAGTATGGGCAGTGGGCCTTCCATCAGGAGGGCAGAAACCCTGAAGTCAAATGACTTTGGGCAATAAGAGCAGAGGGAAAGAAACTGAAACAAGTAACAGCAAAAGCAAGACAAATCTTGATGCAACCACATGGACAGTGAAAGCCATTGCCCTTAGTTATTTTGTCATGGAATGAAAAGCTAAAGCTAATCCCCTTAGCTTTCCCACGTGGAAGTGGAATCCAAAACTAATCCTTTTACAGTAGCTATACCACATGAAATGGGGTGTTTAAACAAATCCCCTTAATCATCATGGCAAGAACCAGGGAGCTGAAGTCAATCCCCTTAGTAGCCTACATGAAAAAGGAAACCAAAACAATCTCCTTAGTTATGCTACTGTTAATAATGAACTCTATCAAGCCTTTAAATATTTTGATATAAAATTATTAGTAGCATTCTTCTGATGTGCCAAGAACCAACAGGAGGATGCAGAAACACCCATGGTACTTCTATCCAATTTTTATGGAATAAAAATTCTATTGCTCACCACTTCATGACCTACTGGTCATAGGCATAATGCAAGAGTATCCATGTATCCATCAGCTGAGAGGGAAAACAAAATGTTGGAGTTCTTCCTTAAGAAAATTAAGAAATTGGGAATATTCCTTATAGCATGGAAAGCTGATGAAAAGCACTAACAGAAATCACTGAAGAAGGCCATATTGAGCATATTATCACATTATTCAGCTGTTGTGTCTGCTAACTTAAACTATAACTTTTTCCTTTTTTTTACTTCCTCTACAATATGCTCAGCTTTTAACACTACTAGGAAATCTAAAAGAAACTTATTGGACTTCTTACAAGACAAAACAAAAGGTCAGGTAGAACACCTCTGCTCTTCAAACACTGTTCTACATCTCAACAGCCCTTGTGATCTTTCACTTTATTTCTGCAAGTCATGTATTATGTTTTAAACTCCTAGGATAGGATTCTTTTGATTAAATACAATAGCAGAGGATTATACTCTTAAATCTAAAATACAGTTATAAATTATTATTCATAAACACATTGATTTTATACTGGGTTCTTCCTATTTTGTTCTCCATGGAATTATTATTATTAAAAATAATTATGTTTCCTTATTAGCAGCCAATAGACACATATACAAACTATCTATTTTCCACTTTTTGAAGTAGATTGGTAGGATTATGTGAAGAGTATCCAATTCTGCTAGGATTGCTTACATAAATACATAATCCATGTGGTAAAGGCCTCTGTACCCGCCTGGATGCCTTTGCAGGTTATTAAATCGGGTGAAAATTACTGTCTGAAGTGTATCTTCTTAAATCTGAAGTTTACAATTCTCTATATTTTGGACTAGCAATTGCTGCACACTTTATTTAGTTAACTGTTCTTCAGAGAAGGGTTTTCAAGCTCAAATGCTGTACCAGAGGTTTGGACATCTACTGGCAGAGAGGGCAAAGCAGAAGAGAATTTCTTCAACAACCACACTTTCAGTCCAGCTGGAGTATTTTTTTCTCACTTGGTGAGAATTCCAGTGGAGCAGAAAAACTGTTTGGATGCTTTATGTTCATCCTGGCAATGGTTAAAACTCCTGGTACCCACAAACATCCTATAATCCTATCATTTAAAGCATCATCAGGACATAAATGATTTACTGCAATTCGCAAAAGGGACTCTGTGTGCCTAAGAATGTAAAAGAGGCTTAGAGAATGCTTCAAGCTTGATAATCGGGTTACTTCTCTGTAATTTTAAAAATTCATTCCATGTATTTAAACATCTGTAAAAGGTTCAAAAGTAAAGTTGGCATGGTTTGGGGTTTTTTTCTAGCTTTCTTTTCTGTTAAGTCTAAGTAAAGGCTTCCAATATAAGGTCAGGCTACTGCAAATCATAAGAATATATTAATTCTTTTGTTTTTCATTATACATAGGAGATCCACTTTTAGAATATAAATTATTCCTGGCACTAAAAATGATAAAAAGAAAGCAGCAGTTTGGTTAGAGTTTCCATAAATTACTGAACACAGCATCTGAGTAAAAAGCAGCACCTGGTCATGAGACAGTGAAGCATCTGCTGCTGCTGCCAATTTTACCTTTCCTCTTGGAAAAAAAAAATAATTTTTATGGCTTTGGAACAATTCAGAGAGATTTCTTTTCAGAATACCTAGATATTTATCACCTACTTTAGCATTTATGAGACCATTTCCTAAGCACACACGAATTTCAAAGGGTATTTCCCAAGAGTTCAGTGCAGCAGTTCTGAAGTCTCTGAAAATACAATGGTTCAGATAAAGAGGTGTTCAGTATGCACCTGGTATTTCCATAAATATTGCTTTTCTTCCACTTTATTTTGTTCTGGCTTTTCCTTGATTTTTTACTGAGGGCAACACTCAAATTTGTCATTCTGTCTTGCTTCATGTGTCTGCACAGTGAAGGCTGAATTATACCAGAAAATATTATATTTAATTTGGAATATACATATGACTGAATTTTTTGAATTTCAAAATATTTTCATGACAGAAACCATAAAATTCTGGAATTCAACACTGCTGAAAAGACACCAAACAGAAAATTAAATCAACCATTCTTCTTCCTTCAACACACTGTGTTTTCCTTCTCAAACACAGTTCTTTCTCTACAAAGAAAAAAAAAAGGCAAGAATGTGTTAATTTTCACTTTCTTTCTTTTTTTTCTTCCTTACTGCCCTCTTTGGTAAGCCAAAATATTGCAAACTTGTGAATGCAAAAGATGAATGTGCAGCCTACACAGACTTAAAAGCTATTTTTTGTGCACAGAGTGCATCAATGTGCAACCCATGCACAGTACTCTTATTTATTTAAATTTCCAACCAGTCTATTTAACAAAAAACCTAAAAAAAACCCAGAATGAGCATTCATTCTGTGGTCCTGCACAACAAAAAAACTTAAATGTTTACTGTGCTCCACCAGTTAAAATGGTTCTCACATATAAAATGAGAAACACAACAGAAAATGGAAATACTGCTACTGCCACTCTTTGCCCTCCTTTGTTATATAATATACAATATACATTGAAAAGTAATCAATTTATACAATAAATTTTGCCTTTACAAATATGAATGTACACAAGACTATTTAAATTAAACAGGAATGGAAAATTAATGCAAAAAGTATATGCAACATTACTATGATCAAGTTGAGATTTACCACATAACAACACTAAAAATACAATAAATTGCATTTGGTTGAGCAGTTCAGAGACTGCTTCTAATGCTGTACTATTACAGGTTATATATGAGCTGTAAGTATATGGCTGTTCTGTACTGGAGCATACAAATTTGTATATAATCCTCCTCCATTATATCTGCTTCCCTCTAAGTGGTTTGTAGGTTTGTATTTAGCTTTTGTTTGTTTGGTGGGGTTTTTTTTGTTTTGTTTTGTTTTGTTTTTAATTTATGACAAGTCATTATTTAGGCTAGGAATGGTTTAGATCTGGCAAGTGGCAAGCACCAGTGGGCCCAAAATGTGTTTGAAATACCCAAATAAGAACACAACTATGTATTTAGTCAAGCCTCTGTGCAATCTGCAATTAGATGTTCCACACAAAAATAATCAGGATACGGTGCAAGTGTATGTACAAAAAAACTGAGGATGACAAATACTATCTCATTACAGCACCTAGCAAATTTTGTGAATTTACCTATTTCTGATGGACCATGCTACAATGACCCTGCATGCATCCAGCAGACTCTCAAATTCCCAGCAGAGCCACAGCTAATTCTGTGGCCCCAGGGTTTTCCAAGAAAATTAAAATTTTTGCCATTTTACCAGGAAATACAGGCAAACACAAAAATTTAGACATGCACCAATCTACCTGGACACTGACAGTTTCTGGGACGTTCAGTTTTCAAGAAAAGCCTTTATGGTCTAAGAGATGCTCCTAAAAGAAACATGGAACCTGGACTCTCACAAGCAAGTGGCTCATATGAGCAACTGCAACTACTTTAAGAAAGCTTTCCTAGCCATTTAACTAGATCATGGATATACCTTATTGTTTAATCTTTGCAGATAGAAATTACTCTCAAAAAACTTACACCTTGATTTAACCTTTTTCCTCAAATAATGACTTGACTGTCAAAAAGGATTCTAAATATGGCACTGCAGAGGATGGTATCTGATTATGCCCAAATTGCAGCTCAAATACATGACTGCCAATATTTTTTCTTAATGTCATTTCTGTAAATTCTCCACATTGTGTGAAAATCTGATTAGTTTCCTTCCTTCCCTTCATCCCTGTTAAATGTTCTGACAGCTCAATCCCTACCTTCTATAAAGTTCTTATTAAAACCACAGCCTCTGTAACACCTCTGAAATTCTGCTGGTGAGCTTTCACAGATGTAACTACATATCTTTACCGTAGCTGACCTGCTGTAATAGGGGGAAGAACTTAGACTTTCAGATGCTTTTTTTTTTTTCCCCTCAAAAAGTGTCCTCAGTTCTTAGTTAAAACTTTACTTCTTGCTACTTCTGCAACATCTCCCCACACAGCTGCAGTTCTCTGTTCCACAGACTGCTCAGAGTGTGCCCAGGTGGCCAAGGAGGCCAATGGCATCCTGGCCTGATGTAAGAATCGTGTGGCCAGCAGGAGCAGGGCAGGGACTGTCCCCCTGTACTCGGCACTGGTGAGGTCACAATTTGAATCTTGTGTCCAGTTTTGGGCCCCTCAGGACAAGAAGGACGTTGAGGGGCTGAAGCATGTCCAGAGAGAGGGAATGGAGCTGGGGAAGGGTCTGAAGTGTTGTGAGAAGCCACTGAGGGAGCTGGGGGGGTTCAGCCTGGAGAAAAGGAGGCTCAGGAGGGACCTTATCACTCTCTACAACCACCTGAAAGGAGGGGGTAGCCAGGCAGGGCTCGGTCTCTTGTCCCAGGGAAAAAGTGGCACAATGAGAGGAAACAGCCTGAAGATGCACCAGAGGAGGTTTAGATTGGATATTAGGATTTTTTTTTTTCACGGAAAAGGTTACCAAACACTGGAACATGCTCTCCAGGGATGCAGCTGAGTCCTCAGCCTGGGAGATGTGCAAAGACAAGTCAACACGGCACTTATGGACATGGCCTAGTGAGGGACTTGACAGTGTTAATCTGCAGTCAGACTCAGTGATCCAAATCATTTCCAGCCCAAATGATTCTACAATTTGTTTGGAAGAAAAGTGAACTACTTTCAGATAGCAGTCTTTTTATGGTATTGCTGGTTTATCCTGGTAACTTTCACACAACTTGAATTTTAATTATGTTTATTGTGTCTCTCTGGGACAGAGTGAATTTCTTTCCAGCTGCCCTTTGGTGCTATGTTTATACTGGTGACCAAAACAGTGCTGAGAACACACCATTGTTTTATTTAGGAAATAAGTATTAAGTATATAAACTTCCTTATGTTTATAAATACAGTTCAAAGAGAGTTTACTTAAGGAAATGAATAGTTAAAAATGTTAAGAATTGTAGAAGAATGTTCCAAGATATATTCCCCCCATCACTTTCTGAGATATTTAAAAGATGAAGGTGAAAATGGATGCAGCTGCATTGAAAGAAATGTTTGCAGGTTGGCACAGGAAAACATCAGTGCCATCTGTGACAAACATTACCAAGCCATTCAAAACTCTTGTTACCAAAAACTACAGAAATGTCTTCTAATTAGCTAAAAATCAGCTAAAAATAAATTGTTGATAAATGCATTTACTGTAAAACAATTGTTTTAACAGAGAGGGTAATGTAAACAGTCTGGTAGGGAAAAAACATCAGTATTTTGACAAGATTAGTCTCAAAAAATTCATAATACAGGAAGAACACTAATACTGTATATTAGCGACTGTTATTAAAAAAAATATTTTAATCCCCTATAGAAACAAGATATTCAAACCAGAATTATTTCCCTGGATAGATCAATAGGTAAATTACCAATTGACAAAGAAACTGTTCAAATAATTGTGGTAAACTAAAGTAGTTTCATCACTCACAGAGCTGTCAAATAATTTAGAGGATTTCTCATATGTTCTTTACTGCTGAGGCCATACGTTGTGGCTGCAATGACAAGTCAAGATAGCTTTTTATGTGAGACATTTTCCACATGTAAATATTTCACAGCTTTGTGCTGTGAGTCACCTTGCCCTCCTTTTAAACTGATTTTTGGAGTGGCTATGTGTTGCAGTGGGCTTGTTCAGCCTGGAGAAGAGAAGGCTGTGGAGGGACTTCACAGCACCTTCCAGTGCCACAAGCGAGCTGGAGAAGGACTTTTCACAAGGGCATGGAGTGATATGATGAGAGCTAATGGCTCTAAACTGAAAGAGAGGAGGTTTAGATTGGATATTGGGAAGAAGTTCTCTCCTGTGAGGGTGAGGAGGCCCTGGCACAGGTTGCCCAGAAAAGCTGTGGCTGCCCCATCCCTGGAAGTGTTCAGAGACAGACTGGATGGTCTGAGGTTAGAGCAGTGTGGTCCTGTGGCATCCTGTCCATGGTAGGGAGTTCAAACTGGACAATCTTTGAGCTTCATTCCAACCCAAACCATTTTATGATTCTATGGCAGAAATTTATCAGGACTGGACAGGCCTTTATGGCAACAGTCCCCAAACCACAGCTCCTGAGCAAACTTTGCTCACAAAATTGTGTTGCAATGATTAATGCAATGGGAAATAAATAATATTTTTTTAAAGTTACGTTGAAGACAGAAGGAAAATATCTCACCAACTGCAGTTGAATAAGGTACCTTATTTTATTAGTATTACTGCTAATGTGTAAAGGAAGGTTGTGGACCACTGCATTTCAGTTGGACTTCCAGATTTTTTTCATTTCTTTCCTATTTCCTAACTGTGTCCCAAGGTCAGCAAACTGACTTTGGTTATAATGCTGGATTGTACTTCACATGCACTTGAGCACTTGAGACTGCCCAACAGCCAACATTCACATCCTCTTCTGAAACACGTGAACTTCTGTCTTTCATTTTTTGTACCAATCAAAAAACCCCAAACCTCTGTTCTGTATTTTCAAGGTTATGGAGTAATAGTTTGGTGAGTAAAGATCTCCTTTCATAGTGCATGCTTTTTCATAAATCAATTTTGAACTATAGCCCAAAGAACAGAGGAAGTATCAGATGTGTCCATTATTAAGGTAGAAATTTTAGACAGCCCATCACTAAGAAGCTAAAGTGGAACTCAGTCAACAAAAGTTGATGCTATTGACCTCAGAGATATTAATGTTTTATGTTGCATTTTTGTAGCTCTAAGCACTAAATTTATTACCTGTTCAAAATACAAGGAAAAAAACCTGACACACAAATAAAACACATTTGTAAGAAAAAAACATTGCATTCTCATGCTTCAGGAAGGATGCACAAATAACTGGGAAGAAAATGTAAAAACAAAATCACATATTATATTCCCAAGACATGGACAACACAGTTATCTTTGCAGTTCTATGATGACCAAAACTGCTGAAAGCTTACAAATGTTATATCATGAATCTACTCTAAATAAAAAGCCTGGGAGGCAAAGGTTAAAGTTCTGCAAGTTCCAAAAGAACCTCCTGATTTTTTATCCCACTTCACCCTGGCCTGTTAGTTTAAAATCTCTGAGGCATACTCCATATTACCCAAATCCCAAGCATTATTATTTCAGTTGCTCTTCAATTTAATGAAAACATTCCTCATGACTGAGTGTGCCAGTAAATTAATGACTTCTGCTAATGTCACAGGCTCAGGAAAACCCATTATCCCATCCTCCTAACGTCAAAAATGTTCAGCAGAGCAGTAATCATATGTCAATGACATTTTTCTTACACACATAAACACTACACAAACACTTTTTAATAAAAGGTTTGATTAAAGTAACACATTAGATTTCAATAGTATCTGAACAAAAATTTCTTTCAAAAAACACCAACAATTCAAAATCTGTCACTCTCCTTCAGGAAACAAGAAAATCCTAATGAGCCCATCATGGGACAAAAGAGATTCTTATCTCTGCAGAGATAATCTCAATTACACCAATGATTGTGCCATATTCTGGATTATACTAGGATACAAGAGTAACTCAGATTAGGCAGCACTGTGGACATAAATCACCATCCCTGGAAGTGTTCAAAATGTGTGTGACTGTGGCATTTGGGGACGTGGTGAACACGGTGGTCTTGGGTTAACAGTTGGACTCAGTGATCTGAAAGGTCTTTTCCAATATAAATGGTTCTATGATTTTATGCTGCAAACCACTTTTCTGCCCTGTATTTACTCTAGCTCCTTTAGTTTTTTCAAACTGCTTTGTACATTTTTGGGAAATATTTTAATAATTGAATCCCAGGTTCTTACTGAAATGTAAACTCCTTTATGTGTTCTAGTAAGTTCTTAATATACAGCAGAGGTCCTAAGACACCCAAAACCCTCAAGAGGCTGCAAAACTGTTGTTTAGGGTATGTATGAGGAGCCAAAAAATACATGTTATAATAGCTGTGTTTTAAATTAACTTGGAGTGCACATGTTTTTGTCTTTGTATACTGTGGCTATTTTGGAGAACCTAAAGCTTTTAAGAATTTACACAGTAACTGCAATTATATCTTGTGTGCTTTCCAAATGCACTGTGCTCTTCAGTGGAGCTCATCCCAGTGCTCAAGCAAAACATTCCTCACTGGATTTTCTCATCGTGGTAGATGACAGTCCTTCCTTTTTGCTAGAGCAAAAATTCTTTGATTAATTTCTCATGGTGGTGTATGACAGTATTTACTTTGTCTAGGATTTTTAAAGGAAACAAAACTTTCAGAATTGTAACTCAGATTGCGTGAGACTGCATACAAAATGTAAAACACAGAAGTATCTGTGAGAGATGGAAATTATGCCTAGGAATACAAAGAAAAAGAGTAATCCATAAAGTTGAAAACAGGCTGAGATTAAGAAATGTCATATGGCTTGAAATCCCCCAAGGCAAAGACACAGAAGGCATTTTATAAAAATGGATTATTAAGGTGCTGAGGGTAGACAGTTTCTACTTCCTTCTGGAACAGAACATGGCAAATAAAATGACTGAAAATGGAACAAGATGTTTCTCTCAGAAAAACAGTATTTTATGAGCTCATTTCAGAGAAGCAAGTAATTATATGCCTCATACACAAGAATCAAGAGATAATGCAAGCTGGTATAAAAATAAGTGATACACAGTATGTACAGTGACATCAGAACTACAAGTTAATGCAGAACATGTTAAATGCTCCAGAACAGTCTGTCTTACTTTAAAAGTGAAACTCCAAATGCCCCTGATACTCTATGACATGTATTAGCTGGGTGGAAAGAAAAAAAACAGGTTCTGAAAGTGCAGCCACTGGCAAAGCACTGATGGTTGAACTTTAGAGAGAAAAAATGTTGCTCTACCCCATGCTCACTGTCCCCAACGACAACAGACACTATTAATGTTTTCATTTTTCTGATTTAGGTAATCTGATGCCATATTATCAGATGCTAAAGTCCATACTGGTTCTCACTTAAACCATAAAGTTTTTGTTCCAATTTGCAAAACAGAAAATTATTTTTCCTTTTGTTTCACAAAAAAA
>VXBC01005601.1:44725-72145 GCA_013399945.1 Ploceus nigricollis | reverse complement strand
AAAAAAAAAAAAAAAGGAGTTGTAACACATTCCTCCAGCACAGAAATTTTTTAATATGAAAATTTATGATGTTTGGATTTAAAGTAAGATAGATACTTAGTACTCAGAAAAGCAAGAGAAGAACATAACAATGTGTACTCTCATCATTCTTGCATCTGTAATTTCTACTCACAACACAGGCAGCTCCAGTCCCAAGAACAACTAAAATCTTCCAGACAAGTCTATATTTCAAGAATATCCACCCAGGTATGAGAGCCATTCACTTCCAGAGTTTCAGAATGCCAAAATCCAGACCAAAAAAACCAAAATGGTGAGAGACTTACCCCATTTAAGGGAAATGTTTTCCATCCTAGCTCTCCGAGGGCAGTTGTAGTATCAAGTAACACAACTGAAAATGGAAAAAGAAATGGTGTTTGTGGTATTGCTTGGATTAGACACAGCAAAGTACTAAAACAGGAAGGACTGAACTTGTCATGTTAGCCAGGCTCATTGGGGCTTTCATGGATCACATTTCTTACCTAAAGAAGTCTCAAAACTCATAAAAAACCCTAAATCTTTTGCAGAAATCATTGCCAAATCACAGTACACTACTGATATTTAATGACTAAAAGATGCCTGATCAAACATGCACATTCCTGCAATCCCTTGCCTGGAAATCTGGAAAGTCTGCAGCATTAAACTAATAAAATACACAGTTTCAAAAGTAAGATTTTTTTTCAAGAAACCCATAAACTTCCCAGGAATAAAGTTATACAATTTACAAACTGAGAACATAGAAAGACAAACAACTTCAGTTTCTCTCTTGGATGGAGTACCACAGTGTTAATATCAGCTGCATATATTTTGCATCACTTCTGTCATATTCATTTTTTTTTTTGATATATGATAGGATGTGCATTATCGCATATTACAAAATGTTTCTGCATTATTTTAATGTTAAATTACATTAACTTCCTTTTTCACTTCCATTCACTGATGCTAAACAAAATATATGTAGCACATGAGACATTTACCCACAGGTACTACTGCCCTCTAATGGAATTGTTTCATCCGACCCTCTAACTTCAGAAATCTATATTAGGATTTAAACACAAAATTAAGCATTATACAGGGCAGTTTATTTTAATTATTGAGTTGGTGTGTTTTGATTGCTGAGTTTCCCCTTACAGCCCACTAATTCCAGTTCTTCTTTGAATGGTTAAAAGATGGAGAAGAATAATTAAGCAATTAATTTGAAACACAACCCAACTATCCACACATTTGTGGGGTTTATATTGCCATGTGCTACCTTCTACCTCTTGTCTGTCCAAATAATCAATGTACAGCTATCTATAATGTGTTTCTAGAAAGCAGTACAGCAGCAGCAGAAGCCAGGTCATGTTCTTCTGCCTTATGGAAAAGGCACCTTGGCATGGACACTGAACTTGGAAGCTTATTAGAGGGAACCTGACCCAGCACCTTCCCTTCTCTTTTGTACTAGTGACACTTAGAGCTCCTCTACATTTGAATGGATGGTGACTTTTAACCTGAAACTGAAGTTTGCTGTCTCGTCAACAGACTTACAGGCAAGTAAAAAGCTCAACATAAACCACATAAAAGCTCACTGGTTTATGTGAAGAAATTATGACATTTTTAAAATATATTCAACAAAGGGGAGTATTCTGCTCTCCACTTCTTCACCACTTCACTGAATGAAGCTTTGTGAATAATACAAGTATGAATTAATAACTTTTTACAATCCCTATTTTACTTTAAAAAAAAGGATCGTTATCCTCACTGAGACTACTGCTGTCTTCCACTTGCTTAAAAAGCTGTGATTTACAGCTGTCATAGTATTTGCTGTTTGTGTCAGGCTACCATGCTCTTGTGGAAGAGTCAAAGAAAGCATCAAGTTGATTGTAAGTGGGGATCTGTTACCTCTAAAAAAAAAAAAAACCAACAAACTGGGTTTACACATTTCTTTTTCATAGAGAGGACCAACTGCTCAGCAGGTTTCTGAGAATATTTCAGTTCATCTTAGGTGTTTGTTTTCTTCTTTCCTTCTCTCCCCCCCATCCTCTCTCCATCCAGAAAACATGGACTATTTCTTATGTACTTTGTTTCCAGCTGAGTTTCAAGGTATATCTTGCTCTTTGTCAAGTGCTATTCCTACAGACTTGCAGACAGAGATAAATTTTTCTATGAGCAGCCCTAATTAGGGTTTGAAGTGTCACTTCAGTTTTACAATTTTTGTGGTAGCAAGACTGCAATTTAATAAACATCATACAGGTATTCAAAATTAATATTTCTGTGGAACAAGACCCAAAATACAGAAAGGAAAACGAATTCATTTCTTCAGTGGAGCCTGAATTAATTAATTCCTTGCCCGAATTAATCAAGTACTACTTGAAGGCTCAAAGCTATACATTAAAAAAATTAAAAACTAGAGTAAATACATCACTGAAAGTATATTAAGTTTAGATTTAGTTGAGCCATGATCTAATAATATTCTTCATATACATTTACCAAATGATCCCCAATGAGTAATTGAGTTTTGTTAATGTATCAATTTTTGATACATTTGACATACCAAGGCTCTTGAATGCTCACATATTCTCACCTGTAGCTACCAAATCTGTAAGAACTGGAAAATTCAAACCAATTGGAGAATTCTCCAACTGGAGCATTCAAACCACCAAACAACTACTAACCAGAACTAGAGTGTTATCACCTTCAGAGTCAGAAATAAAAATCAGAAAAATGAAAAGACTGCCTTTCTAACAGCACTTGTATTACAAGACATAAAATAATTACCAATCAAAAATGTGCAAACACTGAAATATCAAGTAAACCTTATGTTTGTGCCAAAGAAACACAAACTCCAGTGAAGCTGTGGACTCAAGAGTCTGCTATACAAATGAAGACACAGATAAAGCAATAAAATCCTCGCACACTTCAGAGGTTTGGAGATATCTTCATGCTAGACTTCGGTATGGGACAGAGACACCCAAGCTATCTTTAAATGAGGTGATTAAGAAGCAGCCTATCCCCAGCAACACAGACCTGAGGGCAGACAAATCTGCTCTGCCAAGGCGCTTCCAACTCACAGCTCTTATGGCAGAAAATCCCTCTGCCAAAGAGCTCCAGGCTAAGAGGAATGCCAGCATGTAAACATCTGAATTACACACAGGAGTAGAGGCTTCCCCTCTGCCTGCAGGATAGGGAAAGTTTAAAAAGAACTCGAAATTCATATGCAGAGACTAAAAAAAGACGGTGGGCACTAATCCTATGATGCTTACAATGAGAAAATTCCCTAAAAGGCTAATGGGATCACAAAGTCATATTTATTGACCCTTGTCCCCACATTTACTTATTTATGCTCCTTTGTATGCCACAAAAAGCTTAATCCTTCTTTAAAAAAAAAATGGAAAGTGCCCATTATGGACAAGCCATTAGCTGCCAGCAGAAACAGAAGTGTGTCTGGAACTACTGCAGTGAATATTTTACGGGAAAAGCTCTGAGTACACTGGTTGAGACTCAGCAATGTTATTGACATTTGTGACATCCAACCTCCACTTTTAGCAGGCACTTTTCTGAGGTGATGGCTCTAAAACTTGCACAGTGAACAAGAGTTTAGGTCTGCCAGTACAAAGTCATGTCACGATTCAAAATAAATTCAAAGACCCTTTTAAAAAAACTCTTTGGATAAAAAGAACTCATATTTACCACTTGAATGTCCTTTCTTGAACAACTGAATGGGGATACTAACACTTGCATAATAATATACAGACTTGAACATACATCTGCAAGCCTATTGTTTAATTACCTGCACATTTCATTCTTAGAAGTGTTTAACTTTTTTTTCCAGCACATACATTAATATATATTGTTATTACTCATTATGTCATATTGAGCTTCAGTTTCCTTTTTTCTGGACATTATCTTAACACTAGTATTATTAGACTTTACAACTGAAATTAATCTTTTCAGAGGTTTTACCTGGTCCCAAGGAAACTGTTTTACCTAAAATTACGACGAGCAGAGCCCCAAGGACTGACAAGGTGGAATTTTAATTTTCACTCCAAAATACTCTTCTAAAGATGAACTCTGCAATCATGTCTGTACAACCAAGGAAAAAAGCCTTTCAAACATTCATTTCACTAGTTCCTTTTCTTCTTTTGTTTACACATCTCCAGACAGGGTATGTGTGAATTAACACAATTAATACAGGATTTTGGCCAACTTCATGGAATCACAGTCTGATATTGGATCACCCAGTTTGATCTGCTCATTTTAAACATTTCACTGTTACCTCTAGAGTGGGTAAGGCTAAGATTCGCAAGGAAAGCAGAGCAATACACAGACATTCATTTCTGAAGACAGCACTAATAACTCAGGAACATCTCGTCTGTACTGCATAAAAGATACCCAAAAAAACCCTTGAAAGTTTCAGTATCTTCCAGCAAGGTAGGGAAACATTACAGATGACCTCCAGAAATGGGCAATACTGGCACCTTTTTTTGTCCCCGAGAACATTATTATTGACTGCAAAGTTTATATTTATAAGGCAAACACACAGAGCTTTTGAAGCCTCTCACTTCCAGCCCTCAAGAGAGTTGTTGCTCTCTTCTGAACTGTCTGTACTTTCTTTCAGGTTTTATGTTTTTTTTCATTTTTAAAAAGAGGATCACATGCAGTATTCTGAAATCATTCCTTTTATTTATTTATTAATTTATTCCTTTAATTTATTTATTAAGAGTCCTCACTATTTTTATATCCTGTTTATATATCCAGGGTCACATTAGCCTATTTTTTTTGCTGTGTCATTGCACTCATAGGCTGTTACTACTCTACAAGATCACTGTCCTGTACCAATTCACTCCTTGTCATCATTTTTTTTTTTCAGTTTGGATTAAATTTTTGCTCTTGAATGTACAAAGATCCATTGGCTTATACCAAAACAAATTTCATTTGCAAGGGCTGACCTTTACTAAGTGATAAAGGCTCCTCCTTGTCTGCACATCCTCCTTCTTTAATTACTTACTGTTCTTTTGTCAGGTATTGAGTTTATATTTATTTTCATGTTACTAATGAAAAATGTTAGAATATTGAATGGTGTATAATGAAGATCTCAAATTCTGTGATTTAACAGTCACTAAAACTACTTTAAGGCTTCTTAGACCTCAGGGGTTTTTTTTAAACCCATTTGGTAAAAAAATTTAAGCTTACTGTCAGAAGACTCTATCATATTCTGTTATAATATAAAAAAATCTCAGCATATTACTGCTGTGGATTGCCTCCTGAGGAAGACAGAAAGAAGAAGGGGATATGCAATATCCAAGTTACCTTGGTAATTAACGTGCAATCAACTGGGAAAAATTATTTAAATGCTTGGTTTTATGACCAGGCCTGTTTTCCATAAACCAAATAAACTGGCATTCATTATACACATATCAATAGAATCCTTTTCCATAATTTTCATTATTTTGCATTCAACAGCTATCTGGTTTAGGCAAGATTAATGAGATGCAGTAATAAAGTATGAGGAGCACCTGTCTAGATAGCAATTCTGCCAGGGAAGTGTACAGGAGTCACAGCAAATCATAGAGTAAACAAAGTATTGACAATGCTGTTTGCCTGAGATAAGCGGGATTAGAGCCAGCAAAATAGAGAGAGTAATCCTTCCACTCTCCTCAACATTTCCAAGAGTTTTATGTCAGACTCCAAGAAAATCCTTGCTACCCTACAGTTGTAAAGAAGAGAGAGAGCTGTGACTAATTGGGAAGCTGGGGAATCTCCACTCCAGGAGGCTTTTAAGACACCTTGAACACTGTCAGGCCTGGTTTCTGCATAATCTCCTGTTGCCTTGGGGCAGAGCAGGGGAGATAAATGACTTCTCCAAATGTGAGTTTTATAAAAATCTAGTTACCTGGTTAATGGTGCTTCTCTTTTCTTTTCAAACCACAACTCTAACACCTACGCTTTTCCAGTATTCCTGAATTCCCTGAGTCCCAGAACTCATTAAATTTACCATCAATAGCCCAGAGATGTCCTCAGCCAATTCTTTCAGGACTCTTGGAAGAGAACTATTTACACCAGATGGGGAGTACTTCATATTCTTCATGTTATATGAATAAATCACTAATTTATATTTTCCCAATTTCAAACACATTATTTTCTGCCTCTTTTTAAAAATAGTTCAATACCATTCACACAAACATTTTTAGTCATAATGCAGTAGAGAAATTCCCATTGCCCTCAGTGTTGTGAGACTTGGGCATTTACCTAACACGCTTTTTATTTTCAGTTTTCTACACTACATATTTTCTAACATGTGCTAATTTCCACATGTATCCTCTCTTTTCTATTAATGACGAGAAATGTTCATATTTCTAGTTTCTGCTTTCATGTTACCTCCAATGTAGGCTGAGCTGTTATCCAAAACTGGCCTTTTGTTACTAATCAGTGATTTCCTAACCAAGAACTTTTAAAAGGAATTTCCCCTTTCACCTTTCTTATTCTCATATTTGCACACTCACACAAATACTTTGAAAATTCTCTTCTGATGAATGAGAACTGGCCAGACAGCCCATTCACGATACATTCATCTTGTCAGTGCTAAGAAATTTGCAATGTTATTAGATGGGGTTATATTGGATAAATGCCTCTCTTTATCTTGGTACTGTTTTACTCCATTACACAAGGTCTCTAGTGAGACTCTTCAAAACCCAATTCCCCCACAGCACCATTTTTCTTTCCATACATTACACACAGATGCTTAAGGAACGATTTCCCCTCTTTTCTCATTTGATTCAGTTATGTGTTTCAGTCATACTGTTTCCTACAACTTCCTGGATAGATATAATTTGAGATCCTGTGGCTCTGAGAAAACAAGATTAAAACAAACAATGGTTTTTTTGGGGGAAAAAAAAAAAAAAAGTTACCACTCACCTTTTACATTCAACTTGTTTTTCTAGAACACATAATTTTTAAAATGAAATTAAAATTTATCATATTACAGAACCAATAAAATGATCCTTTCCATATGCAAAGATACATAGAGAAGAAGGAGAAGGATGCTGTAACCCTACTGCTCCATCTCTCTCTGGAATGGAAACCAACATTTTCATACCCAATGTTTCAGTTTTACTACATCCTTTTTTCATACTTTCTTCTATTCCCACGTTAAAAATCAACATGAACCCCTTTATTCTCATGTTGTATCATTATTAGCATTGCCAACCATTGCAGACCCCTCAGTTACATCAGTTACACCTGTCTTTCTGAAAGTAGGATTTAAAAGCAGATTTTTTAAAAAATTGGCAAGCTCTAAGTTAACTTCAAGGTTTAAAGTTTCCAACCACAATTGTATTTTAACTAGAGCATTTTTCCTCCCTTACCAATGCCATTTTACTGTAAAATAAGCAACTACAATATTTTGAACACCTATCAAAATATCTGATAATCAATTACTGTAACTTACAATTTATAAATACCTAAGACAAGAGTTATTTTCAATAAACATGAATCCTTGCACCCAAAAGAAATAACAATACAATTTTGTGTTCTGTTTCTTTCCATTATTTTAATCCCTGTCTATAACTCCAGAAAATATATCAAACAGGGGGGAGAAATTCAACAAGAAAGGCATGTAATAACAGTCAGTCTTCCCCAGTAAGGTGGATTCCAAGTTTTATTCCACAAATACCAAATGAAGCCTTGGAAATCCACTCGATGCATTCAGTGGCACCAAATGCATAGAGAAAATCTGTCAGTGCAGAAACACATGACAATTTCTGCACTGAAATCTTTCTAGGATAACAGTTACAATTCCAAATTGTACGTGGCTAGATCTTAACTAGTTATTCTGCCACCCAGCAGGTTATTTTGCTCTAGGACAACTGTAAACATTTCCTATTTTGAGGTCTCACATAGGCACTTGCTTCTCCCATGTGAGTCTTACTCATCAGCACAAGAAAAAATAAAACTACTGAGGTAAAAAGAAAGCATTCTCACATCCAAAATAAATGGGCTTACCTCAGAAAAAGATGAGGCCCCAAGTTTTCCTCAGGTAATTGTGGAATGGAAAATGAGTAGGTAATGTCCTATCTCTCCTAGCCTGTAACAGAGCTTTTTCCCCAAGAGCAGTGTCAAAGTGATTTCAAAGTGATTTTGTTGATCAGTGCACTTTCAGACGGAAAAGCAAGGCAGGAGAAGGTTGTGAAATGCACAGCTCAGCCAGGAGGGATGAACTCCCAGGTTTGTAACGCACCAGAAGGGGCTGAGTTCTGCAATGTCAGCCCTGCAGGACAGGCAGCGAGCACAGAACCAAGGAAGTCCTGGCAGGCAGAGGCAGCTTGCTCTACTTTAACGTGCTCCTCACAAAGAATGAGATGGGGGAAAAGGAGTTTAGGTACCAGGGAAACAATGGGCTCTTACCATTCACTCAGCTTTGAGATACTCCTTTACAGAAGAGATTGCAGAAGAAAATGCAGTGAGATAAATTAATGTTGTTCCCAGCTCCAGAAAACAACACCAGAGCACCATTTTTCTATGTTTTTGGTTTCACATGTGTAATACAAAAAGATCAAGAACTAACCCTGAAAAAAACTGGAGTCACAAAATGATGATAGGAGCCCAGCTGCCCTACTTCATAATTTTCATTCTGCCTTGAAAATACTAATTGATATTCAATTCACCATCATGTTCATGTCAACAGTAGATTACTGGGCAGCATTTCCTAAATGAACACGAATACCTGACAGTTTTGTCAGCCCTGTTTATTAACCTAAGTATATCTTCATTAGGGAAATTAGAAACAACTGAAATTCAGACAAACAGATTTATCTTTCCTTGCACTGGTAAATGACTTGTGTGTTGAAGCCAATTCTCTTAGGTTGGGACTAATGCTAAATTTAATTTTCTTCACTTTGCTGTTAACCTCTTTTACTCTGCATTCTTAAGAAGAGTTTCTTTTATGTCTTTTACTTTAATATTTGTATTGGGTGGTGATAAAATGAACAAAAAGCTTGTCACAAAAACAATGTCACAACATCCATAAGTGAAAAAAAACCCCAACACACAAAAGCTTTTGGAAAATTATAACAATACCTGTACATAACTGTCAGCCAAACTAATTATGAAGTTAATAACTCCATGACTATTGCTCCTATACTCCATACTTTTTGGGAATTCCTCTTCAAGGGGAGTAGAAACTTCCCTCTGGAGTTCATGGGCATAATCAAACCCACCTTAGGCACTCATTCTTCCTTGCCCTGCTCTGATCCAAAGACACAGCCTCTCTAATAGTAAAGAATGAAATGGCATTGCAAAGGTTTGCTGCCTTTTTCCAATGAATACCTGGGAAGGTTGATACAGAAATACTTTTCAACCTCATAATCTGTCTCTTTTTAAGTGGAGTGAGAAGTGTGCAGTGTTCCACAGCAGTCCCTTGAAAGAAAGAAGTTTTGAAGAGAACAGCTGATAATGTCACAAACAGGGACTGAGAGGACAGATGGCCACTGCTTACTCAAGTAGTCACTTAATAACCATAATGAAAAATTAGCAGTTTGGTGACTCCAAGGAACAGAACAGACACATCTTAGGAGAGGAACAAAGGCTGAAGCAACTGAAGTTTGTGCTTGACTGCCAGCACAGCCCCATGAAGAGCTGTTTGAGAATCTCTGGCTCAAGAACTAAGACAAGGAACCAGCCCAGGATTTTTGTCAGAGCCCTTGAGGGTGGTGTGTTCAGAGCTGCAGAGCTGCTTCAGACAGGCTGAGAGCAAGAACTGGGAGTCTGAAACCCTCACACAGGCAAATCAGACATGGGAACAACAGTCAGGGAAGTTCCAGACATGAAACACGAAGGAGGGTTCTTCTGCACTGCACAGACCCGCCCACTGAAGCCAAACACTCTTTGCCATTCTCTCATCATCTTCTACTATTTCTGTAGCTCAGCCTGACTTTTTAACTCCAGGCACCTAAATCAGACTTTACCTACATCCATATTTTTACTTCATAAAAAATGAAATGGGGTTATCCTTATTCTGCAGGCAGAAAAGCTACAATGCAGAAAGCAAAGCAAACATCCAGCCCAGAAATGGCAGATCCTGACTTGCCTGCTTTTCCCAGCCAACAGGAAAGTTAAACTTGTCTGTATGAAGTGGTGTAGAGGGTGGGAAAGCACAGCTGTTTTCAATCCCCATCTGTTGCAGAGCTGTACTCTGAACTACGACTCAGAATTCATCCACAAGACATACAAATTGGTCTCCAGAAGTGACAGGACATTTATTATTATCCACTCCAGACCTATGGCATTGCCACACAAACAGGATGAAGTTAGTATTCCCACTAAAACAGTAAGACATGCTCCCGGATCTCCCTATTGACCCAGTGTCTTGGTTTAGGCTGGGATAGTTTATTTTCTTCTTAGCAGCCGGTGCAGTGCTGTGTTTTGGATTTAGTATGGGAATAATAAAGGTAACACAGCAATGTTTGGGTGGTTGCTGGGTGATGCTCACCCCGAGTCCAGGACTTTTCAGTGTCTCATTCTATGCCAGTGCACAAAAAGCTGGGAGGGAGCATGGCCAGGGCAAGTGATCCAAACTGGCCAAAGGAATATTCCATAGCCCAGAACATCATGCTCTACGTGTTACCTGAAGGGTGCTGGCTGTGAGGGGTGGATCAGTGCTTGGGAACGGGCTGAGCATTGGACAGTGAGAGATGAGCAAGTGCGTTGTGCATCACTTGCTTTTCTTAGGTTTTATCTCTCTTTTTACTTCCAACTGTTGTTGTTCTTCTTCATCACCACTATTACTATTATTATTATTATTATTATATTACATTTTACTTTGTTTCAATTATTAAACTGTTCTTATCTCAACCAAGAAGGTTTTTACTTTTTTTTGATGCTCCTCCCCATCCCACCTGAGGGACTGAGTGAGTGGCTGCCTTGTACTCGCAGTGTACCAACAATGACACCCAAGAGAGCAAGTGACATACAAAGGCTAGATGAGGACTTTTAAGGATACATTTGGGGTTTTTTTTCTGCTGCGTAGAGGTAATGTGGTTAGCAATGACTTTAGCTGTCAGTAGATGAGGAAAGTCATCAGTAGAGCCACAAGCTGTGGGCATGTCAAAGCAGAAGCAGCCATGACTTTCAAGTGTGTAAAATGCTCTCAAGCAAATGGATCAGTTTTTCTCCTTTGCTTATTGAAGTGGTATCTCATTTGTTTGCTAAGTTATGAGCCTGAGAAGTGAAATATTTGGCCTTGGCCTTACTGTAGTCGGAAAGTGACCATGACGTACAGAGGAGGAGTTTAGCAGAAGTTATATTAAAAAAACCTTCCAGGACGGAACATAAAGGCAACTCAGAAAATGAGGTTAACATTTGGCTATATGACATGTTTTCTCTTCTTTTAATGCAGAACCTCAAAAATATACCAAATATATCAAAATAAAAGCAACTCTTAGAAAGCAGAGCTGTTAGTCTCATGACAGATATTCACAGAGATATCTCCTAGGTTTGTATTCATGATGTTAAAACATTTTTTATCTCCCTTGATTAAATATCCACACAGCCAGTCAGTTTAATGTTTTTGAGCTTTGTAATTCTCTGTTCCACTTTGTCAGTCTGTCCCTTCTTCCACTAGCTTTTCATTTATAATTTATAGTGTCAAGCACCAAGTTTTCACAGCATGAACATTTTACAGGTGGTAGGTCAGGCTGTCAAGCTAAAGTACATACCAATAATCAGTGGCTTTAGAAAATCTTGGTGACTTTATGTACAGTGGAACATCAACATGAAGGCTCAACTGTTTTTATCAATTAATCAGGTTTGCAATACTTTTAACATTATAAACAAATAAATATACAGCATCTTGTCACTTACTTGACAGGAAATAAGTCTGACTATCTAACCAAAGATCAAATTACTTTAAAATATTGCACAGCATGGAGTACCCACCTCTACTATGCAGAGACTTTCAGCTTTGAATGATATACTTTTAATACACATTCATGGAGATTTAAATTTCAAAGATAACTGAAGAGCATTAAACAGATCTGAGAATGCCATCATTTATGTAGTAAACTGTTGAGTAACTGGGCTTCTATTCCACAGGATATAGTTACCCTTCTTTTTCCTTTTGTACATGAAATAATCTAATTGGATAAAATAAACTAATTTTTCTGATTTCACATCAAGAAATGAAAGTAAAAAGACTGCTTTTCATTTTTTAAGGGTTCTTTTTCAGATTTTCTGTAGTACAAGAGGTAATTTAGACAGGTACAGCATTGCATCAGTAGTCAAGTGCTGGAAAGGCAGCAGCTCTCTGGGACTTAGCTCAAAGCACCGCTTCAAAGGGCTACTTGAGACTTAAGTGCCTGTTACACAACCCAGTGATGCAAGAGCAATGTCACTGAGGATGGCTGGAGCTCTGCCCAGGGACTCTGCAGGCAATGCCAAATATAGACTATATAATAACACACGCACACTGCCAGTGAAGAAAACAGGAACCTTTATATTTCAATGATTACCACAAAGGAAATGTTTGAATTAAAAAGTGCTCTATGACATTTTTCTTCAAAACTTTTTTTTTTCCCTCTTTTGTCATTCTGCCTGAAATGTCTGAGCACAGAAAACACAAGAAGGCCAGAAACAGTACCACGACTGTGGAGATGAGTTACTCTATTAAGGGAAAAAACAGGCAATATTTAAAAAAACCCCATTCTTTTCTCCTATCTGAAGACTACAACATAATGAAAATGCTCAGTTTGTCTGGGAAGGCTATCTAGCATACCACAGAATTATAGAATTATAGAACAGTTCAGGTCAGAGGGGTCCTCTACAGATTATCTATTCCAGCTGCATTGATAGGACATCTTCCACTATCCCAGATTGTTACAAACCCCATCCAACCTGGCCTTGGACACTTCCAAGGATGGGGCAGCCACAACTCCTCTGGGCAATCTGTGCCAGTCTTTCACCACCCTCACAATAAGGAATCATATCCAATCTAAATCTACCCTCTTTCAATTTAAACCAGAAAGAAAGAGAGATGCTATGCTGAAAAGCAAAAAAAAACTTCACAACAGAAGGCAGAACTGGAGTTGAAGGAAAACAGGGATTAGAGAATGCTACACAGTCAGGAGGGGTACTGAGAAGTGGTAACATATTTAGAGGTTGTACAGGAAGACAATGAACACTGACTGTTAAAAAGAAACATTATTATCCTTTGCACATCAGGAATGGGGCAGGAGTTGGAAAACGGATGCAGCTAACACGTTTTGCACAGATTTGCTTCCATTAAAACAACCTGTCACCACAACTGTAGCTAGAATCCAAAATATATAATCAGCAACTGATTAGTATAAAATTCTGAATCGCTGTAAGTAACTGATCTGTGTAAAAATCTAAATCACTGTCTTTCAAAATGCAGCAATTTACCAGACACTTTAAAACTAAGACAACTGAAGCTGTCTTCACTTCTCATTTCAGACTGCATGGCAGAAGGCTGTCTGCAAGAAGCAAGGTATCATTTTCAATAATGACAGAGCTATTCTGGAGTGAACAACATCCTTGAGAGAGTTAGCATAGATTTAATTGAGACTCTTGGATCTATGAATAGTTTCAGGCCAAGCATTTTTTTACCTCATGTATGGGGTTGATTTTTTTGCCTATAAAAAGAATTACTGAGGATTATAAGGAGTCAGATGGAGAAAATCAGAGTTAAAAGGAAACGTTTTATGGTTAAAATTAAATATGTGATTACATCTCTAGTTAAAAGAGCAACAGTAAAGGGGGATAGCATTTAAAATGGAATACAAATTTATCACACAAAGTTCATAAATCCAGACTGATCCAAAGGCTCCTTTTTTACTAGAGCTAGCAACCACCATACCTGAGCAACTGGAAATACTTATGGCTCTCACTTTCCACCTGTTCAAAATCATTCTCAGCCTATGAATAGAATATTTTGTCGTGGCAGGTTTCTCTACACTCTCCATAATGCAATCAATTATTGTTTAGTGCTGTTTCCCACCACCAATAATGAATGCCTTGATCAGAATCTCAGAGTGCTTTTTTGATTGCCCACAATCCCTTCATTTCCAGTGCTCGCTCTCAATCAGATCAAGTGATTTAAATCTCATACTTAATTTAAAACAGATGAAGGGGGAATTTAAGATGTTTCATTCATGTAAATACCAAATTTATAACAATGAATATTATCTTTTTTATTGCTACACAGCTTAATTTATTTCATCTAAGAGCAATAAAACAGAGTAAGCACTGAGCAATCCTAATAGCCAAGCAGAATCAAATTACGGAAGAAAAAGCTGACATCTGAATTATAATGCATTAAGGTAAAATTGGAGCTGAATTTGAGGATAATCTCATTCAATGTGACTTCAAGAAAGCAGTACTTCTTTCAGCATTAATTCAGAATTTTATGAACCAAAAAGTGTTTTGAATCTATAAAAATTACTTACATTTTCTTTTAAGATGTAAGGAAGTTACTGATTGCGTGACACCACCATATTGGTAATGAACACTTTAGCTTATCATATACATTTCATTGTATAAATGTCAGAAATAAGTCTGGGTTAGGAAACTAAAACAAGTTGTAGAAGAGTTTTTAGCTGCTTTAAATACAGAGCTAAGATGTGAGCAAGTTCATAAAAGACATGGTTTTGAGACAAATAGATTTACCTGTGCAATTTGTGGTGCAATTCCTCAAAAATAAGTAATGAGACTGATATTATTTGTTATTTAAGTAATTTCCTTGTCCAGGATAGTCTTGGTCTAATGGGATTTTTTCCATGGAACAGTGGAGGGAGGCATTGTCAACTCAACTAAAGGCTGAAACGCTATGGGGAGGAGGCTATGGGAAGAGAAGGAATAATTCTTTCCTGGGATAATAAGGAAGGAAGGACATTAAATATAAAATATCAGACAATCCAAAGAGAGCCAAGCAGAATTCCTTTCATGAAATGGGAATCTAGAAGCTGCCGGAGAAGATAAGACATCTGCATATTAACTGCTGATAAGCCAACCAAAGAGCAATTCAACAACACGGGAATGAAGGAGACAAAAATCACAGAAACTGTCCAATATTCAGAATGATAAAAATCCTACTATTGCACAAAGTACCAGTAAAATCCCACCAGCAAGCTGTATGTGGTTCTGGCCACCTCTTTTTTTTCAAGAAATAGTGAATTAAACAGGATGAAGAATAAGCAAAGGCAACTGTAACTGTCACAGAGATCAAAAATCTCATGAGTGAAAGATGACAACCACACACCAAAACCCAAGAGAGGTGACTTCTCCTATAATAGTGAGCAGGATGAAAAATGAGAATGGAAAGGTGTTCTTGAGTTCTGAGACAAAGCCAGCACAAGCATAAATGAATAATTACCACTCACTAATAAATGCAGCCCATAAATGTATTTGAATTTCACAGCACTGAAGTTCAGGACAAACTTCCAACAGGAGCAATGAGGGAACATGGCTTAACTAGATTGAAGATGAAAATTAATAATTCTATACAGCATCACTGGAGGCATTTGATTGTGGTAACAAAGCTCTTTCCCAACCCTGTGTTACAGAGCCCCTCAATGCAGTGTAAATAATCTTGGCAGATACCACTATAATACAAATACAATTATTTCTCTCAAGAACAATTAAAAAACACTTTCAATGCCAGTAATGTTTCAGTGACCTATTTTCCTCACCTGCATGGAAATTAAGCCACTTCCTGAATGACAAACTGACCCTTCCACTGCTAATTTCAATTCCTGTTGGAAGCCAAGGGTCACCTCACCCCCTCCAACCCATTTGCTTTTTGTTCACAGTAAAAAGAACTTAAATAATAACAGAACCCTCTTCACAGAATTTTAATACAGATCTCTCCAAACTACTGCATTTATCTTCAATGTAAGTGTCCAAAGGGCATAATCCACATTATGGACTAATAGCCTGTAAAACTGCATTTTATGAACTGTAGCAGTTTTCAGCAATAAAAATAGAATCAATGGACTCAAGTTGATAACATTTCTTTCCTACCCTACATTGGAATTAATTTAATTTTTATATTTTTTAAATTATGTCCATTTTTAAAAGCACTTGAACCTGTTTGGTGTCTACAAAACTCTATGCTTACAGCTACAGATGACATATTGTTATATAAACTTTTTTTTTTACCACCAGAGTAGACTCAAAATTTTGTAAATTACAATATTCACATAAGAAAGTCAGGAAAATTAGATTATTTTTTATCTTCTCTTCCTTCTTCCTATTTTCTTCGCCTCCTCTCCCTTATCAGAAATGTACTGTTCCATCTCACCATCTGAATAAAGGATGGCTCACTGCTATTTTAGCTTTAGTCATAAAAATTCATTACTTTAGTGTAATGAAAATCATACTGATGTGCCTCACAACTGTATAAATGTTCTGCTCAAAGAACACTACCTCCGTGAAGCTCAGCAAAAATAATTTTCCTTTATTCATAAAGCATGTCATGGCAAGACTATTTCTTCATTTCTTTCCATAGTTTTCTCTTAGTTTAAACCAGATCAAAAAACTTCTGACATATGTCTCATGCAATAAAGGATCCAAAACCCAAATATTCCAAGTAATTTTTTTGTCCATGTTGAATAACTGTGAAGTCAACCTCAGCTACTACCTGGCAGCTCCAATAATCAGGTAATTTGGATGATGCATTCACTGAATTCGGTGCAATCACATCCCATCTGGAGATAAGAACACCAGATATCAGAAAAAGAATCGCTTGGGTCAGAGAGAGACTCAAGAACACAAAATCACAGTTAAAGGCAAAATAAATTACTGCAAAAGACAGAGCAGTTATTCAATTCTTCTTTCCACAGACTGAACATCAACTCATTAACTTTCTCCTTTCCTAGAGACACTATAGAAAAGAAGACCCTTAACTAAGCAATGCTTAACTGAAGGGTAATATTTTACATAAACCAAACACTGCATCTTTGAATTACAGTGTACCCTTGATTTTATTTACACAGCTGAGTGCAGTTCCAGATGATTCACTTCAGCCATTCCTGTTTGCAAATGGACATACAGAAAATTATCTTTGTCCAGGGAAAATGGCTTTAGGGGATTTTTTCATTAATTAATTCATTCATTTATTCCTACTTCTGGAATCTCAAGTGAATTACTGGAATCAATTTAAAGGGTGAGTCCCTTAAAAAAATGAAGTCATTTGATTCCACCAACACTGACACATGTAGCTACTAACCACACTGAGGGGTGGTAAGGAAAGATGTAGGGAACACTAATGTAGATTAGCTGCTAACAGAGCACATTGAAAGCTCCTGTTTTGAGGTGTCTCAGGTGAAGAAGATACTTAGGCCAAATATCTTCACAGGGTTTTAAGAATGACATTTTTATCAAAAGGCCACATTTCCCATTTACTCAAATAACACTGAAATAATACTGACAGCTCGGGAGAGGAAACAAAGACCAGACCAGGATCTCTGTCAATGCAACCACACCATGATTTAGTGATTTTATCAAAACTCAGAAGCTATAGGGGTATTGTGGACTCATCTAAACACTTAAGCAATTCAGAATTTCATAGAAAAAAGATTAAACTATTTCTGTTTCACATAAAACAAATGAGATTATAAACCATCCAGCCCTGCAGGCTGAAGCCTGAACAATCAGATGAGCTATATGGTAATTTATCTATTAACCTTTACAATGTGTGTCCCATGATCCACCTGAACCACAAATGGAGGGACAAATGCAAATGAAGAAGAACACCGTTGTCACTACATTTAACATAATCTATGTGCAGTTCTAAATGTCAACATCTAATCAAGCCTAATCTATTATTGATCGTCTTTTTTGTTTTCAAAATATTCATCTATGACACAAATTTCCATCAGCTTTTATTTCTTCAGGCACATCTCTCAAGTATAAAATGCATCTGTCAGAGGAGAACTATTGAAAATAATTTCCTAATTTGCTTTAAAGCAATGGAAACCTACTAATGATAAGGCCTCAGGGCATTACTTACAATCCAAACTACTCGTTATAAAATTTGTAAGGAAAATTATTAGTGGCAAAGTGACTAGGATGAGCATTACTGGAACTTTTAATGTACTTAGTGGTGCTGAAGGGATGCCATGAGAAAGTAACAGAGCAGCAAACTCCCTGCAAGTGTGACCTCCATTGGCCTCCTCTATGGTTTTGTCTCTTGCTAATTAACTCTTTGAATATCCAACAGAGTTTTTCTGCCTTCTAAACATGGAGTTTAAACACGGAGCATGCAAGTTTCAAAATTCCTTTGTTGCTTAATGTAAACTACATGTAAGGTGAAGGTTTTCATTATCATCTAATGCTGACACCCTGGAAGATGGCAGCTCTCTTGCCTTAAGTAATTCAGGTGATTTAGTACAGCATTGCACTCTCAGTCTAAATAAAGCACCCTATGTGAATGATATGTGAAGAGGCAGAGGAAAAAAAAGAAGTTTTCAAAATACAGAATTTCTAGTAGGAAAAATTTGTATTACCTACATTTTTACCCTAATGGGATTATCAACTGCCACACCCAAAAGTCAGGAAAAGCCAGAGCTGAAGTAGTCCCTGTGGCTCAGAGTCTCCATCAAAGAGAGCTGGTTCCCTTGACAGTTGGAGTCAAACAGCACCCTGGGCCAACTGGCCAAGGCTTCTGCTGGGAGGTTCAGACCCTGCCCTCAGGAAGGCTTTTAAGAGACCAGGTACACAAAACGGCAAGACAGTTTCAGGTCTTTAATTCGTGTGGTACAAACCTACTTCATCTGCAGTCAGCATTTTGAGAAACTGAATTTTGATATATCATGGATTTTTAAAACAGGAAGACAGTGTTCCTAGCAGAGAACAACTTAGTTCTCTGCTAAGAACTAGAAGAAAAATGGACACGAAGAAAAATAACAAGTTTCACTGAAGACTACACTGAAAGCCAAGGTGCTGTATCTACCTCTGCCACCTACATCTGAGCACATCAAAAACTAATTCTTTGGGATTTGCACTGGGTGTCACGGACTACTCACCTAAACTAAAAGCTTTGGCCTTTAACTCTTCTCAGATCAGTGCTATACAGACACAAAGGCTTACTCAAAAGAATATTGTAAAAATAGTAATTTTGAAGAGATCCAACACTGAAAAAAGAACTCTGCATGCAACCTAAAGTTTCCACAGAGCCTTGGATTAAACAACAGTGGCAAAAAATGCTGGATTACTTCCAACCACCAGCATTCATCTTTCTACACTAGACAAGATGCCCTTTAGATAATCAGTAGAAAAATTGGACTATATAATACCATTAAATTCATCGGCATCAAGAGGAACCACTAAAATGACATGGAATATCATCTGATTTCCTGGTTACCTTTTGTAATCCCAGATTTCTTCAGATGAAGCTCTTATATAATACCTGTCTCCAGCGGACCACTCTTCCTCTGTGTAGTGCACCCAATCACTCCTCTTTCTTTGAGAACATCATCTTACAAAGGCAAATTCTTACCCTTACCTTGAGATGTGTATCAATATTTCTTAAAGAGAATTTGCTTAACTCTTTCTGAAATTCTGTGTCTGGAAATCTGTAACTTCATGACTTTTTTACCACATACCAAAATCACAGGGTAAGCTTTCCTACAGTTGTCTCAACAGCAACAGAGTTTGGGCTCCCATCACATCCGATGGAGACTGAGAGAGAGTTTGGCTGAGAAGCTCTTGTGTGCCACAGCTCTCACCACTTTTCTCCATTCCTAAATGCTAACAGTATTCATATTTACCTAAATTAAATGGTCCTCTAAAAAATAAAGTCCACTAAACTAAATTATTAAATCTAAAATAACCCTCTAAGTGGGTGTTTCTACTGTATCATTATGGCGTGGAAGTATTTAGCAACTTCTGCAATACAAACAAAAGCAATCTACCAGAGACAGAGGTTTTACATTTCCCTTGCTTTCCTTTTCAAAGGTCTTCAGCAGCCACACACACAACGGAGAGTAAAAGACTCTGCAATTTTGTATAGTCCCACTTTGTTTAGCAGAAACTGCTGAATTCAAACCACATTTTGAAATATGAATCCTTCATCCAAATGTTTTTCATGCAATCAATTTTCAGCCACAAACACTAGAAGCACTACAGAAGAAAATGACTAGGTCCCCTTAGATTTTTTTTTTAATAGGATTTTTAGCAAAATTTTTTTCCTATAAATTTTGTTTTAAACCAGCAAGTGAAACCCACAGAGTAAATTAGCCTGGGGACATTCAGAAAGCATGTCACTTTTACCCAGATTAAAATGCTAGTGCATTATCTTATGGAATGCTTTCTAATTTGTTCTTTTATTCCTTTATTTTAAGCAAGAAGCAACCAGCAGTCAGAGAATACAAATTACAGCAGCAAGTGCACTCTTAACCAGGGGTCCCCAGCCAAAACAAATCACTCATTACATGCATCAATGATACTGTTTGCTGTATGTGACTTTTCCCCTTTTGTTCTAGGTGCAGAGGCCATTAAGTGGATTGAGGCAGTGGAGCTCCCAGCAAATTCACCTTTTAACTGTGTTCTCAATGTGTGTGTGCACCTCCACAGGGGGCTGTGCCTGCTGCCCACCTTTCCTTCTGCACTGAAGTGACACAGCACTGTTTCAATCTAATCCCTGTGTAATGTCAGAAACACGTTGGCATCAAGGAAAGCTGTGCCATCAGTGCGGTTAAGATACCCATAGATTAAAATGTTCCCTCTGGATTGCTGTGTTTATGTCACTGCTTCTCACCTAAGTATTGCTTGTGCTGTCCCACTTCCCCTCATTAATGGGATCCTGCTCCTCCTGGAGAATCTGTCAGCAAACACCAGACACCTTCAAAGAGTGTCTGGGACTCAGTCAACTTACAGCAAACAAAACCATCTCTCAGGAGGAAAAAAAAATCCGTCAGCTTCTCAAAAATCTACCTAAACACAAACCAGGAATTTCTATTTAGAGACAAAATATATTTTAAATCCAACTGTTCTACAGAAAGGAAATTTTATTTTCAGTATAATCTCCTCATGAAATAATCCAAAAAATTTTGGATTTTAAAGACCTGACCCTCCTTGACTGTCAAAAGAAATGTCAATAATATTACAGCATTTTTTAAATCTAGTCTTAATTTAAAGATCAAAATACCCCTTTCTTTAAAAACACAGAATAACTATTGATGCTTTATATATTTGGAATGGGAATAGACCCATAAAAGAAAGTAATAGTAGCTACTGGTTTGAAGGTGGAGGAGTACTATGACCGACTGTAAAGCAATTGTTTAAAGAGCAGAAAACAGTTTGTACAGTATCGTAAACCAGAGGGGGAGAAATACCCATGCATTGTTTGGGCAGAGGTTTTTTATTATCTATAAAATTATCTACAGCCTCATTAAAATACCTTCATTTATTAAAATTAACAAATCTCTAATTATTAATTATCAAGGCATTCAGCATTTTTTTTAACAGGACGACAGAATTTAGTCCAAACACAAGTGAGAGAAATGCTGACTTCAAGAAGTATTATGCTGTATGTGTGAGACAAATCAGCAGAACTACTGACTAGAAAAATCTTTAGGAGGTTTTGGTTTGGGTTTTGTTGAGACAATTTTGTGTTTTGTTTTGGTTTGGCTTTTTGGGTTTTTTAATACAATAGATTAGCCAGCTTCAAATATAGAATGTGCAGTTTATTTAAAGACAAGATTGGTCTCTAAGCTTTGCTCTGTTCCACATTAAAATTAGTACTGAGGTCACAAATGGCTGCTGGATTAACTGAAGTGACTTCTCCTTAATGATTATTTTGAAAAGACTGGTTCTTAGATGTGGGAATGATCAATAGCTGATCTACACAAAAGGTGTTGCAATATTGATAATGAAAGCATCCTTGGAACTAAAATAAGGATAGATGGGATAAGTCTAAGGAAGACTGAGGGGATTATGAGAAACAAACAAGCTAAAGATAATTTCACTGTTTAATTTTAATAACTTTTGTATGGTTCAGAAAGAAATCCTGCCAAAAAAAAAAGTGTTTTATCACGGGAGAGACATATTTTCAGCAGTAATTCTCAGTTCTAACACCTTATCATAAAGACTGACATATCATTTACAAGTTAAAAACCAGCTTCTGAAGGCAAATTGTGCACAACAGATAGTTTTTTGTTGACCTCTCCTGCATTATAACATGGCTTCTGGGGGTCAGGATAGATTATGCATAAATAATTCATCCATTTTATCATTCTCTCTGTTACAGAGTTCAGCATGTTAAGGGGCATATCAAACACAAGGCCAGCCTCATCTTTGTGTCAACATCATGCTGGGGAAATCCAAGGATCCTAATGAAACATTCCAGCTAACACACACAGCTGGAATAGGAATATATCCTAACCCAGCCATGCTATATTGGGATATAGAGAACAATAAAAGGCTTCCCATATTGCCCACATGCATAATTTTCTCAATATCCCTCATCAGCTAAATGAGATTTTTAAACATTACACTTCTCATTAAAAAAAAAAAAAAAAGCCAACAAAATGGATCTTGACTTACTGTGTATCTTACTGACAAACAACTTGCTGAACTTTTTGACTTTTCTAAAATTCTCAAGTGAAAATTTTAACATCAGATACCCTAAACAAACCCTCAAGCAGAGTTAAGATCTAAAAGATCTGGAAAGACAGAGGAGATTTTAAGAAGAAAAACTCAATTTCCTACATGCTTTTTCCTTCTCTCTTTTTCCTCTGTAAACTTTTTGACCTCTCAGAGGAAATTATGTCTGACCAGAGAGTTAAATTGGTAAACTTCAGGAAACACTTCAGCTCCTCTGTAGTGATTTCACTCCTGTAAATTACATGAAAACTACTGTACTGATTTGGTTTTAAACTGTGTCTGCTTAAGCTATGCATTCCTTAATATTTAGTATTTCCATACCAATCATTCTCATTTGTCCAAAAAAAAAATTTAACAAAATATCCAGACAGCCCTCAGTACTGCCAAATACAACACCAGGAATGTATCCTGAACCATTAATTGCAAATCTGTTCATTTCATGGCATACAAATCGAGGGTCTTGGATAACAAGTCATTTCATGCACATCTACAACTGCAGATGTTCCCAGGCCTCCTTTAGCACACAAATCCATATGGATGTGGGATTTTACACATGGGTAAAAATATTGATAAAAGTTTCTTAAGAACTTGAAACTAAAATATGATTTTGCTCATGATTTTATCTATATGCTGAAAAGAGAATGACACATTTACTGCAATGGCTTTGTTTATTTAACTTTCTGATGTTTCTGTAATGATGCAAATGCTCGTTAAAGTATCAGCTGGACAACTGAACATCAGAATTCCCCAGGACTAGCACAACACAGGCAGCAGCACAGCCTTTCTACAGTACTTCAAGTCCTCAAAGTAAGAGATATCTCCTAGCAGTAAAACATCAGCTTCATTCAGAGAGAATTTCAATCTCTCCACACTTACTCCTTGGTCTCCTTACTGCTACAGAAAAAAAAAATCTGAATTCTGTATTCAGAAAGAGTGCCTAGATTGCACTTCTGTAAAAATAAATATGTGAAAGAAAATGAGCCAACTTCTTTGAACTGATGAATACCTCAAGGTCATTAGTAATCTACCTGATATTTTACTACCAGAATCAAAAAGCTTTATTACCTACTTTGAGCCACCCAATTTACATCAAGTGTAATCATTGTGAAAATAAAGGCTGTATGAATTTCAGACCTGACATTTGACAATATTTCTTACTTCAACTTCTTTTTTGTAAGAGGAGAAAAATGAATGCAGGTGCCTTTTAGAGGTATGAATAAAAAGACCACGCTTGCATAACCTGACAAGTAATGATACCTGGAAACTGAAAAAGCAACAGCTTTTTTACACCTCACCGATAGACATGACTCATTATAAACTCTGTAAGTTCTATAATTGGCTTCAGGAATTAATTGTCTGGTGATACATAATGGCAGATACAACCTGAAAGGAGCCAGGGCACAGAAACTCTTTCTGGTTGACATATATGTAGCAACAAATATGGTTTCTGATTTTTATTTATGTAGAAACATTTATGTGTGCATGCTTAGCACAGGAAACTGTTGAGCCATTACCTGGTGTGACCTTTATCTTGAAAGCTCCCACAAGTTTTGCACAAGGAGCTGCACAGGTCAGGTGCCATTATCTGTAATTTTAGGTCTGACAACAGTTGCCCAATTCAAGGTGTTCTGGCAAGCAAAGAACAAAGCTACACCACAGCATGCTGAAACTTCTTGCACAGCAGCCTGTTCATAGTGGATGTGAGGGACAACCACTGAAAATTTGTATGAACATGCAAGCACTCAACCTCCACCATTACTTGAGCCCTCTGTTCCAAGCAGTTCTGCTACACACTGCAGTGCTTACTCCTCCTGTGCAATTCCAAACCCTACAGGGTTCTTCTGAACAGTAAAAATTAGCCCTTGGCATGGCCATAATATGTTTTTGAACTGACCACTCCATGAAGATGAATGAGTAAGTTCACTTCCCTGCCAATAGTATTGTTTGTGCCTGCCTTGCTACAAATTCTCTAAGACACCACACATTGATTTACTGGGTGAAGAATGACAAACTAAGAGCCTTACAGCTATATATATAAAAAAAATTATTTCTTTCTGTTTGACAAGACCAAAAAAGATTAATCCCAACATGGTCATAATAACAATTTATAAGACCAGAGTATATTATTTTTCTGAAAATCCCTCTTTAATAACAGGAAACAAACCATTAAGAATGAAGTGGAAGGGCTGCCTGTTTACCAAGTCAGATTAATAAACCTATTCCCCTTCCATCCTTTTCACCCAAGCCATCAAGAGACAAAACAAGACATTCCTTTGCAATTTACTATTAATGCTGGTATGTCTCTACACACAAAATAGAAGATGAAATATACCAGATAGCAAAGTTAATATATCATTATAATAATTGCTAGTGAAAATCCAACAGCAATTCTTGTGAAGATGTTTTCAAGATGTGCATGCTGAGAATATCATTTCAGGAAAATCTAAAGAAGTTATGTTTTCTCACAAGATCTTAAAAAAATTCTTTGCAGCTGAGATTCCAAGTATTAGTAACCGGCATTTTTACCTTTCCTATTTAAGTGTTTACACAATGGGCAACTTTTTTATTGTAGTAATTTCCTTTCCTTCAATTCCTGGATTTAGAGGAAGTTATCATTAAAAGGAGACTCTTTTTGCTAGCATTTTATTAATAAGGTGGGGGGGGGGGGGGGTATGAAAGCACCTGTATTAACTCAGTCCATTTTCAGTTCACTTGGGTTTTTTTGAGTTATATTCATTATTTGATTTTTATGGTGATATGGCAGTACCAAAAGTAAGAGGCTACTTGTTTTACTGAAGTTTGCAAGCAACGTGCAGAAAAAGAAGTTACTCAGAAGTTAGGAAATTCACCACTACTCTCTGCAGCCAACACCACAACACCTGACTTGTTAGGAAAACTTACATCAACATCAAGAAACCACTTCAAGCCTGACAAACTTTTGGCAACTGTCTTCCCCATCCTTTAAAAACACTGTTAAAACACTTTTAAAACACTATTTAAACACTACTAATTTAATCTCAGAATATCAAATACTAGTTTAGAAACCTAAACTAAGTTGCATTAATTGATAAAAACTCTTTGCCTTTGATGCTTTTATGCTCCCTTAGCTATTCTGCAAGACCAAGAATATATTTTCTAAAAATCACATTCATGTGTGGTGTTAGGCCTTGTGATAATGCAGCAGACATTAGCATGCACTAATGCCTGTGACATCAAAGGAACACTGGGTTGTGCCATTGTGAGAGTCTGATGTCTTCCAAGACATAAGAAAGGGCAAAAATCAGCCTTGATATGATTGTAGGTTCTACAATTACAAACTGGAATTATTCATCACATTTAGCATGGGAGAGGTAAAGGAGTCATACTAACTTGGAATGTCCTTGCCATAACTCATCCTGATGGCACAGGGGCTTTGTGGCCATACTATAGCTCTTCCCTGTTTTCTAGAGATCTTATTCTCTGATTTTACTGTTACTGAGGTCGATACAAAGAGCACTGAAAACAGACTGCAGAACAAAACTGTGAAAACACATGAACTATATACTTGATAGTACTCCACGTCTAAACCCAGTTTGTTTTCTTTCACCATCACTTTCCACCTTGCCAGTTTCAACGCTGCTTTCAACATAGCAGGTAAAGCAATTTCTGTCAGCAGCAACATTTAGAGCTACCCTTCAGTTCCTGTATTTTCAGTCACATCACAGTAAAACCTCAAAAAAGCCAAATTGCACAAAAAAATGGTAAAGGTACAGAAGCCTCTCATACTGTGGGAATAGATGCATCCACTGCAACTTAAATAGACATATGTACATAAAACAAGGAGTTCAGGAAATTCTCTGCTCTATCCAGATGCTTGATAACATGTAACATGACGTTTCATAATCAGGTCTGGGCTCTTTTTCTTTAGTTCTTCCTAACAAAATACTGTATCCTCTGGGCGTGCTATGCATTTTTATTCCTATGAGCAGGATGACTCCGTTCTTAATCCAGAGGTAATTTTCTAAAACACACACCTTACAACCCGAAGAATTAAAATACCGTCTTCGGTGCGACCTGATGAGCATGCACCTGTTACAAAGATTTTGAATGGGCTTTTTTTCAGACAATCAACCCGGCGTATGCAGAAATTAGGTGTTAAGGGCAGTCAGACACCTTTGAACAGTTCGCTCACCCGCAGCAATTCCCCCTAAGGCGCGATGAGCCCTCTCAAACCCCTTCTATAGGACCTGCGTTCGGCAGGACCGAAGCAAACCTTAAACCCACACTTCAAATAAAATGATGCTACCGCTCCACCTCGCCGGGAGGCAACTTTCGCTTCCCTGCTCTCGCTCCCACACCCCAGCGGCCGAGGATGCCCGGGGCGACAGCGGAGAGCTCCTGGCAGCCGCGGAGTTATCACCGGCGGGGGACAGCAGCGGAGCCCCGCTGCTCCTCCGGCCGCAAACCCCCAACTTTTGGGGCCGGCAGGAAGGGGTGGCCGCCGGGAGGCGCCCGGTCCTGCATCCCCGTGGCCCCGCATCCCCGTCCGCGGCCGGGAGAGGCCGAGCTGGCGGCCGCAGGTGCGGACCGCTCCCTCCATCCATCCCCTCACAGCCCTCACCCGCCGGAAAGTTGCGGGCAGCCCGCCCCGCAGCGCACCCGCGGCCGCCCTCACTCACCGTGGTTGCTGGCGACGTGCCCGGCGGCGGGGCGCGCTGTCAGCAGGGGGAGGAAGAGGCCGACTCTCCAGAGCAGTGCCCTCACCTCACTACACCCCATGGCTGGTGCCCGCCGAGCGCCCCGCGGCCTCGG
>VXBC01005601.1:32036-43667 GCA_013399945.1 Ploceus nigricollis | reverse complement strand
TATTATTATTATTATTATTATTATTATTATTATTATTATTATTATTCTATCAAACATTTCAATTTCTGGATTTCTACAAAGGCAAGGGAAAAAAAAAAAACGGCCCAAAAAAAGATACTGATATCTGTATTTCTGAATACAGAATCAAATTTCTGAATATGAATCAAACCAGGTGTCTAAATCCACAAGCAAGAGGGAAAAAAAGAAAAGCTAATTCCCAATGCTTCCCAGTGTTCAAAAATCCCATTGAAGTGAGTGGGTAATGCAGCTACAAGAGTCTGCACCAGAGAATACCAAAGTTCCTGTTGAGGTGCCTAAGTGGATGTTCAGAGAAGCTTTGTATGAGAACACTTAGCTTTGTAATGCAAGAATAAAGAATGTTTTAAAAATTATTGATTTAAGGATTATTTTCAGAGGAGTTGTTCAATGAACAAAGCCAACACAGAAATATGTATTTGTGGGTATTTGGAGGGATCTTTAAAGAGTGCAGTGATCCTACAACTTTGCAATATTTCCTACAGTTAGCTGTGTTAACAACATCCTATAAGGAAAACTTTTATTCAAAAAGAAAGTCAACAAGAAAATCTTGAGGAAAAATTTCAAAATAGTGAAAGAGTAATTAGGGCAGGTAAAGAGTGAAAGGTTCAAGGGCAGGTAAAAGAAGACAGTTAAATTTTTACAATTTGGGTGTTAGATGACCTTTAAAGATCCCTTCTCACACAAATTATTCTGATGCCATGAGTCTCAATACTGTTCTGATTTAGAGTTAACACAGCCAAAAGGAAAGTAGCACTAACTACCTGCCAAGGTTTGCTTTTTCGGTAAGGGTCATGAGAATTCAGGCTTTAATTCTTTTGCAGTTCCTGGTTGAGTAGTCAGATGCTTCCCAGCCAGACTGCCACAAAATATTAATGCAGGATATCCTGTGTAAAGGGCCCCAGGTGAAGACGAGTAATTTGGAGCAGTCAAAAACTTTTCACACACCGCTGAGAAAGGCCAATTAATTAGCACAGCAAAAGTGAACTGAGGTTCCTCCCCTCACTTCTGCTGTTGCGTGGTACAGATTTGGGGTTTTACACCAGGCTTTTCTCAGACAACCCCAGCAGCACGTGTATTTATGTGCTTATGTCTGTGCAGGCACTCTGCAGGCACTTGTGAGCACTTGTGCATCCTCATGTACACCTGTTTGCACATCAGGCAGGCAATTCCTTCTTCAAGGAACTTGGAAGGTCTGGCTTCCCATTTCTGTTGCTTTTACAAGTTGTGTCAGACTACAGCTGAATACACAAAGGAGGCAGGGAGAGATGTGACAAGGGCATAGACAAAATGAGTGTGTTTCCTCTCACAGCTTTGCCTCCTGCCAGCCTTGAACTCCACAAGTCACAGGAAACTGTTGGGGAACCAAGCAGCTAAAAAGGATGGGTGGCATTCCCTCCACAGTGTCCCTGCACCAGCTTTTAATTTGACTTTTAGCAGGATTTCCAGGGGAACAACTTTGTAAGAACAATGCTCATTCATCTACACACACATTAATTTTTTGTAACTTTGTCTATTATTCTGAATTTCAAATAAAATCTTAACCATTGTGCTTTTTCAGATGTATGCAAACATACTAAATGCAATAAACGATGGCAAAAATATTAACTGTAAAAAACCTAGAGTCTTATTCTTACATTTTCCCCCCTAAAACTTATGCCACTTTGTATAACAAACTTTGAAGTATTAAATAGGATGATTGCACCAGGTAAGATAAAGAAGGGGAGCCACAGTTTGAATACCTTCATCCTCAGATTTCTAGAGAGCATGTTTTTGTAGAAGCAAGGAATTCCATATATTACCATTCCTAAAACAAGCCAGAATGTGATCTGCCCCGTGAACAGAAAAACATCTGTTCTGTTTTTATTATTTTCTTAAGTAAAGGGATAATCTTTCTGTTAATAACAAAAAACAAACAAACAAACAAACAAAAAAAAACACAAAAAAACCCCAAACCAACAACCAAAACCAAAGAGGAAGTATAGGATATAAATTACACATAATGGGTTGTCCTTTGTTTTTTATGTAATTAACATACATGATTTATCTTTAGTGCTGTTAATTATAATGAAACTCTGGCTTTCTCAAAAAAAAAAACCCAAAAACCATTAATTTTTCATTCACATTTCTCATAATATAATGTATTGTGTATTAGTGCTTTGAACCATCGCTCTTTACTGTCCGTGTTTTAATGTGATCAAAGCAAACATTTTAATTAGGATACTGACCAAGAAAGGATTACAATAAACTTAAAACACTTTTTCCATGCAGCACTCATTAGGATTTGCTGATATTAAAAATGCTGTGATGTTTGGACCAAGACACCTGCATTAGGATTTTTTAAAGAGAAGCACTCACAGTTGCTGACTTTAACTACAACCTGTGTACTAAGAAGAGCACAATGTATTATTGATCTCTTGGAGTCTGAGGCAAGAGCTTTTTTAGTGAATAGAATACACTGCTGATTTGGCAGTGTAACCAGAAATGAACCTTCCAATAGTATCTCTTTTATTCAGTTATAAATTACACTTTCCCGTAACATTGAAAGTGAATTCCATTTTGTTATACATTATATTCTTGTGTCTGTAGAATTGTACACTTTTTTTTTTGTTGCTTGAATGAGCAGGCCTTTTACTTTATCAACATCTTTATTTTTTAGTGTGTTTGATGACAGGCTGACACCAGATCGTTATCAGTATTTCTTCTTCCTACCATAGTCCCCAAATATGCTTATGGTATGTGCAGCAATTCACATGAAGTGCTTTTAAGTATTTGCAGATTTTGACAATTTTCTATCACACATCAAGGGAAACAAAGTAGAAGTTTAGTAAGTTTTGAGGCTTCTCTCCTCTTGTGGATACAGAAAAAGATAAAGAAAGAAAAAGGTATGAGAGTCATAAGGAAAATTGCCTATCCCAACAAATCTTCTCGAAAGACAAGAATACCAAAAGTAGGCTAAATAGCTAATTGAATTCTGACATTACAATATTATTTGAATTTTAGAACCAACATCAGCACTTTAGTTATGAATTTACAGTGCTGCAGAACACTTGTTATAGGCAATGATTCCTACACATACAGGAAAGTCATTGACCAAGTGTTGCCTTGTTAATTAAGTTCTGTTCCTGGATTACATTTTTCTTTTCAGTTGGCTTGTGTATGGTTTGGACCTCTTCTGACCTATTAGTGAGCACACTAATTCTGACACTCTGCAGTGTGCAATTTAATTAAGCAAAAATGAACCAATTATACTAAAACAGGTTTTAGGGAAATTACTGATAAAAAGTGCAGTATGGTTTCATCCCTATCTTGTTACATGCACAGGCTTAGAACTGCCTCAAATTATTTTTTCACTACACCAAGATTAGAAGATTATATGATGTACAAAAAATGTTAGGCATTTTTCAAAGTTTCCATATTGACGTTACAGAAATACCCATATGACAGCATTTCTTCAATTCCAGTATTTCCTTTTACCTTTCCATATTAATTTATAAAATAAACAATATATCCAAATTCTAAAGCAGTGTTACAGACAAGTTAGTTTCCATGCTTTTCACTTGCAGTTTCTTCAAATAAATCTGATTATTTGGATTAATAGGCAAAGCAGTAGATACAGTCTAAGAAGTTCGTGTTTTGCAGGAGGTTTAATATTAATAAAATTGTCCTGGAAATCTTTCAAGAATAACAAATTGCTTGGCAGAGAATATTTTCAATATTTAAATTTAGTGAGTGTAATCTTGCTGTGGCAGAGCAAAGGGATTCCAGATAAAAACAGAAGAATTAATTAAATCACAGATCCTGAAGGAGAGGATTGGAACATCTAGACCACAAAAAGTAAATATTTTGGCCTCATTGAGAGTGAAGGAGCCAAACTTTTCCTCATGGTGTTGGCAGAGGTATTTTCAGAGACGTAGATGTGCATGTGCAGCATCTGAACTAAAATGCAAGAGATACCAGAATTACAGACTAATCAAACTTTGAAGTCCAAAACAAGTAAACTTTTTATAGAAATGTTTTATCCGTCTCACAAAATTAAATAATTCCAGCTGAGTGAATTGCAAATTGAGCTGGGTATCAAAATGATAAAATAAACAAAATGCTTTGAAAGACAAAGAGACAAAAGCCTTGTAGTTACTAAAGAGTGAACCAGATTCTACTCATTCTATCCAAAAGGTTCCCTTTGCGTGAGTGAGAATGGTAAAGTCAGGGCACACAACAAAGCTGGGTTTAGACTCCTTCTCTCCTGCAAATTAGAAGATTTAGGGTTAACAGCACATAAATCCTCTTAGGTTCTTTTCTGAGAACATGGATGTTCCATTTAATGATTGTAGTAGGATATTTGTTTAACCATTAGAAGTGATAGTGAATACAACCATGACTGACAGTGAAATGATAACGCTGTTAACATTTTGGGTGACATTAAAAAGATTATAAGCCCAGTTGTAATGACATACATTCAGGTTTCCATTGAAATATTATTGCTAAAACTTAACACTCCCCCCCAATACTTAAAACTTTAAAAGAGGCTTAAATTTGGACCCTTTTATGAGGAGGCAAGAACTTAAAACTTATACCATACCTATATAAACGGTGAAACCAAAAGTGAGTTCAGAAATATTAATTCCTCTTGTAGGTTTTGATAAAACTGGAGTTTTGCTTTTGTATGGTGTTAGCAATGGACAAATTGGAGCTGTCTGTATCTAAATACCCTACTTGAGATTTATAATGCTTTAGAAAAATGGAAACATTTTCACATTTAGTAGATATTGCTTCTGAAATCAAACCCTGTGGCTATATACTCTTTTACTTGAACTACTACTGTATGTACTTAAAGATTCAAATCTCCCTGATTGTTTTTCCCTTTTGGTATTTCTACCTTGTAGATGAAAATGAGAAAACGTTGATGCTGGCTCAGTACAAATAACAATAAAGGCAAACAACCAGGCTTATAAAGATGGATCATTTTGCCCTTATCCAACTGCAGCTTAATGCAGGAATTGCTTCAGGCTCCTGAGGAGATGTGTTTGTCATTACCACAGATTAATGTTGTGGTGGAACAGTGACTCCTGTACATATTTGCATTATTTTACCAGCTGGTGTGACGTGATACATCCATTTCTGCACGAGCTGATGTGACCTCCTCCACAAGAACCAATTCTCATACAAAATTGGTAAAGGATGTAATAACTACATCATGTGTGAGGCACGGGAGGAAGATTGTGTCAGCACAGGTGATATAATCTGAACAACTCCTGGAAATGATAAATCAAATTATTTTCAGTTATATGCAAAGGTCCTTCATCACACCACCTAACTAATCTGCTGAAACCTTTTAGTCCTAAATTCTACACCAAATATTGTAACTAATTTGGGAAAAGTATCAGCATCAAACAGGCTATCCCAGATCTGAAAACATCTGTCTTTGGCACACACTCCCACTGACATATAGGAAGTAGCCAGTCACTGTAACTGCAGTAAATTTGGATCTCTCAGGCAGCCTTTACTTTGCCCTTAAAACATGAAAAAGATGTCTTGGAATGAAGATGCAAACTTTGCAAAATGGCAATATGTTGTTGAGTTTATTTACTTAAAATAGCCACAAAATATCTAACACTTTTAAAAACAATATTCATTAGTGTCAGAAGCTCTAAAAATTACCATTTTGCTTGGACATCACGTTGCCTTCCACCATCAATGACAACTCATTTATTAGATATTTGAGGAATGCATTTGGATATCCTAGAGAATTTTGCACATAACTGTAAGGAGACATGGGTTTATTCCTTCAGCCAGACCATTAAGTCCTTATTTATGTGTGTTTAAAGATGTTTAGATTTTAGAGATGATAAAGTTGATAACAAATTGCTTACTGATATGTACTACTGAAGGAACTTCCTCAAAGTTTAGCTACTTCCATAATTTTCATATGTGAATTTCCCAGCTTTTTGCATTCTTATGCTTTTTATAAACAAGGTATTTCCATTATTAGATGCTGGGCTGGGACATTGTGATCAACAGATAGGCACAAGGATGAGGTTGCAAGTGTTGTTCTTGATAAAGAATAAGGGAATTGTTAAAGAATGTTGCTATATGCCTGCAAGACTATTTTATAAAACCTTGAAAATTCCATTTTTACTTTAATAGAATAATTTCAGTCAAAGCAACAAGGACTAAATTGTTAAAAATAAAGATTTCAGCGTTAGTCTTGTAAATAAGCATTGTCAATTTATTATTTTGCTAGTGTAAGTTTGTATGGTTTAGTGCCTGATCTCTGCCTCATCCAATGCACAGGGTTAGAGTGTTCAGGGCTCTAAAATCAAGTGAGACAGTAAGGTATTACCAGCATCACTTGCTGTGTGAGTTTCAGGAAGACAAACTCAATTCTGTCCTGACCCTTTGCTGTGACACTGTCACTGGAGTCAACGATAATCACAGGTAGCTGAACAGATCATGCAGGCTGGAATTGTCAGGAATGGATAAAACAGGGAGTGACCAAAGGTCAGAAAGTTTAAAAAAGGTCTGATCCCTTTCCTGGACTGTGAGTGTCTCTCTTCCCATCCATCTTGCCATAACCTTTCCTCTAAGTACTTTTTTTTCCTGTGAGAATAAAGTTTTGGAATATATTTCTTGCTTGACTGATCACACACAACATTAAGGAAAAATGGGGCACGTTACTGCTGGGAAGTAAGAAACAAAAGACCTTCCAGAGTTTTTCAATGCCAAAGCCATTATGATTTTAACTAAAACTTTGGTAAATGAGGAAGAAATGGCTACACATTTTCTAATTTGACCCACACTGACCAGCTGTCTGTGGTACAGTGTCATATTGCAGGACTGCTTCCTTCAGTTTCTACCAAATTAAAAGGACAGATCTGTAAGAGGTCATTGGAACGGGAGGATTGCTCTGAATGAAAAAGAGATGCCACTTTACATTGTAATATATTGTTGGTTAGTTCAGGTGTACGTGACAGTAAGAGCTAAACTTGAGCAGAAATAACAAAAAGAACCAATTACACTGCTGTTAAATCTGGTATAAATGAAATTTATCACATAGTAAATCATTATAGAAGACAAACCCCCTAGAATTACTAAACAACATCTTATAAAGTCAAAGATCTAAGAGGTAGTCAGTCAAGAACATGCATCTTCTGTTAAAAATTTATGTGAAAGGGCTTAGTTATCTTTTAGCAAAGAAGTAAATAATAATAATACTACTAATAAATTAAAATCTAAGGTATGTATGACAATTTTTGTGCTGCCAACCCTTTGGAGGGCTTACTTCAAACCTTGAAGCTTCCCTGCTGCCAATGATTGTCTCTACGCAGGTGTCTGTGGCTACAGCTTTGCTGTGATTCATTATTTCCTAAGAATTTAAGAACTTCTGCCTGACTTTGCCAAGATCTTTCCCTGCCACAAATTCATCTGGCTGCCTCTTCCTAATCCTTGCAGTGTTTTCTAATAATGTGGGACAGGATTTTAACACCTCCTTCCTAGATGCATGGGTGCTTCTATTCACCAGGGTTTATCCACAGTATAATTTACTGCAGTGCTGTGGAAGCTGTATAAAAATCATCAATGTCCAGGGGCTATTTGAAATTATCCTGTCAGGGCTCAGAGGGACTGGGAGTAAACAGTGTTCTTCACAAGCTTTGAGGAACAAGTGTTTGTCAACATTTTATTCTGTACATTTTATCTCCAATCCACAATACTCAACAGAGCATTGGTTGTAACCATCCTGTCCACTGAATTTAGTGAAAACTGAGAGTGTTCCAGTAGGACAATGCTTTTGAGCTTTAAAAGATGAAAACTGCACCCCAAATATGCAGTTCAACATATGTTCAACACAGAAATTGCTCCACTTTTGTTCCTGAGATCTATTAATTTGGATCACCTTGAACACTTTGTTAGCTTTATTAATAATTACTAGATCATGTAATAATGAACACAGATCACAATGACCTCTAAAAAAAGCCTTTTAAATAGTCTACCTGGATGCCAACATTATTTCTGTGGAAATATGTTTATTTACAGAAATATCTTACTTTTCACAGAGTAAAATATTTCTGTAAATAAAAATTACTAAATATACTTATTGTAGTCATCAACTGCTGATGTAATAGGAGAAAACTACAATAATAAAGGGTAGGTGTTGCATCTGGGAACCTAGCAACTGAAAAAGTAGCTAAAATCTTACATTATTATTTAGCCCTACACACTAAGAGCAACCTCATCTTTTGATCTGTGATGTTTATTTAATTCCAGAATTTGAAAGACATCCATAATCACTGGAACTAAAAGGCAATAAACAGCAATTAAATAAGTATAAACTAGACATTTCAATTTGGAAATGTAGCTGCTTCTAAGAGAAAAAGAATATTTGAAAGAGAGCAAATCTGTTTGAACTGCTGATCATGGAATAATCAGTCACTCATAATAACTCAAGCAAGAATTTTAAATATCTTGGCACAGATGCTGTTAATATCTAAGCCTGAATTTTTAAAACATCTTTTCAAGGTGGATTGCTGTTAATTCTGAAATGTTTACTTAATGCTATATTTAAAGTTAACAGTAGGCAGAAGTTAATGGGTTTTGCCCCTAAGGGCAAATGTTGTTCTCATGGTGATGAGAAAGGTGAAATAAAATATTGTCACTGACACTGCTTTAAAAAAAACTATTCTGACTCCTTTAAACAAGCAGTTTTCAAAATACAAAATACAAAACCATTTTAAATTATTTTATACCCAGAAGCCAAAGAATGGGTGAGAACTTAACCCGTTCTTACCTTCTTAATATTTCAGAACTAATGGTGTCCTGACACACCTTGCTCCAAATACTAAGCAATATCAACAAAGCTAATTTTTCAGAGAAACAAATTAATCTTAAAGATGCATGATGTGAATAATGTGAACACAATCTGAACTGTTACTGGGACTATGAAATGAGTTTAAAGCTCAGTACTGTTATGCTTGTTTAATTGGTAGATTTTAACTGTTGTAGGGATTAGGAATGAGAAACAGGACTAAGCTTTTATGGCTCTCTGTTACATATGTGATGCCACTAGAGGGACATGTACAGCCAAGAGTCACTCACATGGGCTTCAGAAAGAACTGGAGATAATTTATTAGCAAAAATGGAAATATGAATAAAAAGTAGTTATATCTATATTTTTAATCACACCTAAAAAGTGACTCAGTCTTTCCATCTCTGTCTTTTCTTATAAGTATCTTAATTTATTTTGTTTGTAACATTGACATCCTTAAAAACCTCAGGAACATAGCTTTACTATTATATCACATGGCTAAAAATAGACTGTTTTGATTTCTGAATCTAAGTGCCTTTGAAGTTATCCTCAGTCCCCCTGATTAAAATTCAATTTGTGCAATTCCAAGAGTTCGTTTGTTTCTGTGTGAGTAGGGTGATATAATAAAACAGGGTGCAAAGTAAACAGACAAACTCATATATAGAGAGACCACAAATATTCCATGAGGCAAAAGGATTGAAGGATTCTCAAATGAATTTTGAGAGGAGGTCTTTGCAGTGATCTGGCTGCACCATGTAAGTGAGCTGCTAAAATGGGACAAGGAATTTTCTACCCTGCATTTATAAAATGAACACTTGAACTGCACTAGAAAGGTATCTCTGTCCTTTTAAGCTTTTCAACACATCTGTTCCAGGTAGTAAAATATGCAACATTAGCCCAAGAAGAGAAACATTGTATTACTATAAAAAAGAAATAAATTGTCAGTGAAGTATGTAGCCAAACTATCAGAAAAAAGGTATTTATGAAAGTGCTGCTGTAAAACTCAAAGTGTGGTTAAAATTCATTGATAGCTGGCTTCATGTTTATTCCAGACTATTTATATTAGCTAATAGAGAATGAAGTAGGACTGTTTTCTTTTATCATTGAAAGGCTGTAGACAATTGAATTTTAGCTATAATTTTAGTCCTTATAAAATTTAAAACTTTAAAATCACTGCTCTGAAATTCCAGGCACAAATGAGTTGAGTCATTTAAGGTAATGATAATTTCGCCCTTCTGAAATGGTTGGATCTAATTCAAAGCAAAAAGTGTCATTATCTGTTCTATTACCTCTCTAGTTCATGCAAACTGTGTTTACTTTATCTAGAAAAATACCATTGACAGAAAAAGAAACACCTTTAAATCTTTCCAACTTGAATTTGAAAGTACTGCATGAAAAAAGTCTGCTTTCTAGTGCCTTTAAAGAACATGTTCCTATTTCTAGACTGAATCAAATGGAAAAAGACTTGATAAATCTTTATGCATTAGTGGGAGAGTAAATTGTAGTAGATAAAATATTAGAATTGGTCTCCAAAATAGTATTAGTTTAAGAAGAATGCAGAAAACTTTAACATGTGCTTCTTAAAATGGATCAAGAGTACTGAGAAAATATATTCCTAGTTTGACCAAGAGTTTGATTTTATGGTAATACCACCTCTTCATATTTTTACAACATTTTATTTAAATTATTTTTTGCCCTTGAAATACGTAAGAAGCGATCCAATATTTTCCTGTGAGCGTGTGGCTTTTCTGTTAATTATTTTAAGGAGAACTGCAAATTTGACAGCAGACCATTAAATTAAGATGACTCACCTCCATGAAAACAAAGACAAAGAAAAGGAAACTCCATCGTAGAACATTTTGATTAAATCAACAGCGTGGGTAAAACTTTCCTGCATGGAGTTTTTTCCAGCCCCTTCTGTTAATATGCAAGAAGAATAAAACATGGCAAATTCTGGACTGTGGTGATTTATCGGCTACTGGGCACTCAAATTCAAAAAACTTCTCTCTTTTTGTCTATGCAAAGTTGTCACTCACCCTTAATTTCCATCGCATGTATTTCCTGTGTGTAACAGAGGCTTAGCCTGGAAAGATAAGTTGACTTTTCTGCCTCTAATAGCTGCTGAAAAATACTGAATTATTACTCTGCCTCTGATGGTTATCAAATATTCTGCTGTGTACTATCTTATTCCAGCACAAATAGCTGGACTTACTAAAGGAGGATTAATGGATGGGGTCTACACTCTGAGAAAATCACATTTTTTTTCAAAGTTATGAGGTGTGGTGGTTACTTGTATCTATTGAAAGGTTACTTCAACCAACAATGTCTTGGAATATTTCCACTTCTATTACAGATTTTGGATTTGGATCTAATTATAAGAAACAAAAGAAGAGTATAAAAACCAATCATTTGTGAGTGACCAGGTAAGGAAGAACCAAAAGTTTATCTGGTTATTTTGAGGCTTCACCGACACCTTTGTGAAAGGCAATGTTGGAGATGTGATTTTTTGCAGAGCTAAACTCTCCAGACAGGAGCAGTGACTGGGCACTGTGCAGGGAAAAACTGTTCAGGGTGCACATAATGCAGCAGCTGTGCACTGTAAATTCAGAATCCAGACTGGCAAAGCTTGCAGCCAAGTTCTACAAGCATTAGAAAAATGCAGTGCTACACTACATCTTTTCCAAGCCACTTAAATGGCTTTTTTTTGCTATTCAGTACAACTGCACTTGACACAACAAATAATTCCTAGAATGACGACAAAAAAACCCAAACTAAACCAAAACAAAACAAAA